>OY747709.1:23362399-23894899 GCA_963556495.2 Valencia hispanica | reverse complement strand
GATTTTGAGATTGGAGCTAATAAAATTCCTCAACTTTCCAAGCTGGAAATTTGAGTCAAGCAGGTGAGGCGGTTAATTTCTCTGAAAGCAAATTCATTTAAGTTGCAGTTATTTGATTTTGTTTTTTCAAATCAGAACAGAACAATAAAGCGGATTTGTTATAAGGACGTCATTGTGAATGAATATTGCCACTTAGCAACAGCAAAGAGCTGTTGTAGGACAAATGGCTTAGAAAGTTAGCATTGGGGCAATAATTTAGGCTTGTTTCCAGCTTTAGCTGAGTCAGCAGCAGTGCCAATGCTAAAGTCAAACTTGCTAGCATGCTGAGGAAACTATTGGCAATGTACTTTCAGGTAATGAGGGAAACTGTTTACATACTGCCTTAGAAGAACAGATTAAAAACATTTATTAACATTTTAGTATATTTTTTGCCTTAATCAAAAATCCGTTTTTATTTTTGTGTTTATTTTTACTATTGAGGTTAAATGTAGGCTATTATAAAATATATTATGGAAATGTATAACTATATCCTTCTTGATTTAGAGATTAATTATTTAAGTAGAACTTAGGAAATAAAAGTTTTGAATTAGAAGACATGGTGTATGAATTTAAGAAGAGGATGCCATCTTGGCTGCCATATTCCGGAATTGCGCCGCTCAAGGTGGCAGCATGTTGGAGTAGCTCTGTTACTTTGGTTCATATTTTTTTCTTTTTTAAAACTTTAATTCTTCCATTTTTGGTAGAAACATTGTTTTTGTGGACAACTGTTCTCTCTGGTTTTGAATGCTGTGCAGCTGGAAGGATTTTTGCTGATACTTTTTTATTTTTGGACATTTGTTATGATGCATAACCATGGCAACAAGGTGGTTTACAACTGGCAGCAGCTGATTAACATCACAAAAGCTCAAATAAGACCTCAACTACAGCCACAAAACCCTGATGAGTTGAAAAGAAGACGCCATAGATCCAGAGCATCCTCTACATCAGACTGTCATACAACTACAGAGCGTCTTCAGTCAGAGGCTTCTTCAGATCTGCAGAGCGCTACAGGAGATCATCCCTACCCACAGCCATCAGCATCTACAACAAATCTTTGAAGGAACTTGCATAATGAGTTACAACAACATTTAATTTCCCTTTGGGATTAATAAAGTAATTTTGAATTGAATTGAATTGAATGTTACCATTTATTTATGAGTAGTTTAAACTCCCAGATATTAGGAAACTGCAAACACAGTTAATACACATGGCAGCAGATATTAAGCCTTTTAATAAAGGCCTCTGCAATGTTTAAATCTGTTTTAAATGCAAGGATCTGTGAGAAAGAAGTTGAAAGCCATCTTCCTTTCTCACCTCCACTTGCCTGGTGTGAAGAGGGTGTGAAGTGGATGTGAGGTGAATGTCGGATTATCGGTTTGGAGACTGAAAATGCTACATGGTACAACAGATGGATGTAGCCACTGGTTATAAAAAGTCACACAAATGTTGAAATTTTACCCTTTAAGGATTTATTTTTCTCAGTCTGTCTAACTTCTTTCTGTCACAGCCAACATATCCTTGTCAAAGATGGACATCTTTCCATCCCCTTTATAATAACTTTGAATCACTTAGTAAATAATAGAATTGTAACAATGGGAATCAATGGACTACAAGACATTTTTAAAATGTACATGTGCCACATTTGGTGCAACAGAAATGAAACACTGCTTGAAAACTGAACTAATGACGACCTGACTTGTACAAACATTGTATAAACAGCTACAATATTTAATAATTTATGGGTTAGGTCATTTTGTGGAGCAGTAGATTGTCTGTTGGAGTTGGCAGTTAGGGGTCATCAACGGGATGAATTAATTTCCATTATTTTCTCAAATGCTGGAGATGTGAGAAAAACACAGCAGGAGGTCTTTTTGTCACAGCTGCTCCTTGACGTCAGATGGTACCAGAGCCATGAGGCATTTTAAAATCCAGTCTTTCAGGCAGATAGCTAAATTGTATGCTCATGTAGAGATTAAAATTAATTAATTAATTATGTAGTTTTGAGTCATATGTCACAAAGCTATTAATGCAGTGAGTTATCTATTTTCTCTATCAATCTGATTATTTAAAGGCTAACTGTTCTTGCACTGTGCTGTTTTGTCCTCTCTGCATCTACATCATCGGTCTCATCATTTATGTCACATTTTTCTAATTGCTCTCTCTTTGAGATAAAATAAATGTTTAAATAAGAAATATACTGGTTGTGCATCCAACTTGAGAACCCTGGTGACTACATCCATCTCTATTCTGCCAAAAGTCTGAATGGATTTCCTTGTTTCTTCATATTTAGTATATGCTTTCTGGAATGTCAGAATGTATAAGTGCACAACGTTCAATATTGTGTGAGTATAAAATCCATCCTCAAGCCTCAAATGTCACCATGTACTGCAGCTGAACATGGTTTCCTAAACTGTTTTTCCAATTTTATACCCAGTAACTGGCCACTTTTTTAGGTACACCTTCTTAAAACTGTATTGGTCAGCTGGATATGGTCATCAACAATGCTCAAGGAGGAGGTACTTCATTGGTAATAAGTAGGGATGTAAGAAAATATCAATATGCCGATGTATCGCAATATGTTATGTGACGATATTGTATCGATATTTAAAAGCAATGCATCAATTTTTATTTTTATTTTTTAGAATTTGAATTGAAACAATAATGACGACAGTAAACTTTGTAGGAAAGTAAAAGTATGACTGCTAGTTGGTGGATGTTTTCACCTTATTCGTTCCAGTGGATCTAGGGCCTTTGCAGTTAACTAGATCTAGTAATAAACTGGATTTGTTAAATATGAAACAGGTTGGAGTGTTTAGAATGCGGTGACAGTTTTTCCACAGTTAAATTAAGTTTTAAAAATCACAACATATAGTTCTACTCGCAATATATCATATTGTCCCCCCTGTATTGTGATACATATCGTATCACCATATTCTTGCCAATACACATCCCTAGTAATAAGGGTGTCTAAGTGTGGCACACCATTACACCTCTTGCAGCAGCAGCCTGAATCATTGAAATGAGGCAGTTTGGCAGTTTCTAAGCTTTCATGTTGTTTGCACCAGATTCTTAATGTTGTAGCTGAAGTCGCACAATGTTAATCCAATCCGTTGACGCCAAATTTCGGTGAGCCTGTACAAACTGTAGCATCAGTTTTCTGATTTTAGCTTGCATCAGGGACATCCACTGTATTCCCCTGCTGCTGTACCTAATCTGCTTCAAGGTTTGATGTGTTCATGTAGAAATGGTAGTCTGCATACCTTGTAAGAGGTGTCTATTTTACTGTTTTTACTGTTGCCTATCATTTTAAACATGTCTATCAATTCTGTCCAGTCCTCTCTGACACCAAAAAACATGTTCATCACCACAGCTGTATCTTACTCGACATTTTCTATATTTTCAGACCATTCTCTGTAAACCCCAAAGATTGTTATGTGTGATAATCCCAGCAGATTAACAGTTTCTGAAATACTCAGACCAGCTCGTTTGACAACAACATCCATGGCATGTTCAAAGTCCCCTAAATCTAATTTGTGTGCAGTTTGAAGTTCAGTCAGTCATTTTCCTCTTGTCTAGATACCTAATTCCACTGAGTTGCTGCCATGTGAGAAGGTGCGTTAACAAGCAGTCAAACAGGTTACCTAATAAAGTAGCCAGTAAGTAAATCTTTTGTTGACTTCTATGAATATCTAAAGTTGGCAAAATAAATTTTTGAATATATATTTGTGAATTCTATGCAAAATCAAGACGATCCACCCCTATATGTTGTTCTTAAAACGTTATCTAACTTGCTTTTTTAAGGTGGGTGGTCGAATGCTTCATTCCGAAAACATGAAATTAGCCATTAAATGCAATTTCAAAATCACATTACAACTTATTAGGATATGATACAGAATGGTTAATCCCCCAAACATTGGGCATCCACAAACAATAATTTTATGGGTATTTCAGATCCATCAGTCCTTCTCTCTAGGTCCCTACATCCTGTCCAAATTTAGCCTAAACAAAGAAGTTGAAAGTCAGGCTTCTCAAAAACCTCAGCTATACTTCTTCACGGTATAGATGGAAGTGAATGTCATCTTCTCTGAATTTTCATTAAGGTTTTTGCTCAGGGGTTTCCGCCTGAGCAAAACTACTGAAGCACGGCGTTTTGAAACATCTTTGTTCCATACATCACCTGTTTCATTTTTTCCAATTAAAGGGAAGTGAAATAAAGAAAAAAAAAATATGTCATACATTTAACTGTAAAATAGGACAAATTCAGAGTAGATGTACACATTTTCACTTCAAAGAATCTATTTGTAAATAATAATTTCTGACTTTTGTAGTTGTCTGATAATTTGGAAAAAGAAAACACACTTCCACTTGTATTTCGCAGCACAGCTCCTATTGCTGTTTGTAGGAGCATGTTTCTAGATGCCAAGTTAAGTCCACATTTTAGGCAACACTCCACTACAGTTATTTTCTTCTGGCGTTATAGCCTTAAGGAGCCTAAATTCAGCTTTCCAAAGTTAAACAATAAGGTAAATACTTAACACTATGAGGTGTTTTATGACCATAATCTGGGACACAACCCATTTTTAATGGAGCACGTAGATATAAAAACAGGCTGCTGGATGTCTATAATTGGGGCTTTTGCGAGAATCTTCAAAGGCACAAGCATGTGTGAATGAACACTTTCAAACGATCTGACTGAGGCATGAAAAGTAACACAGAAAATCAGAGATGAAGACTAAAATCTCACACTGAGGCCCTCAAAAGGTACACTGAGTGCTCAAAGGTTGTAAACTGCGTGAAACTGAATGCTGAGAAAAGCATGGAGCCATCTTTATAATATGAAGAAGAAGGCTGAAACTACTTTGGCACATGAATGGAAGTAAGGCATCTGTGTTATTTTAGAGTCAAAGTAAAGAGCTGAATTGGAGTATTGTTCTTGACTGGCAAAAATGTCAGACCCACATAAAAAAATTATTAAATAAAGGCAAGCGAATAATGTTAATTAATTCTGTCTGACAGCACACTCCAATATTGCACTGCCTCATATTTTCTATAGAACACAATAAAACTGTCATTTCCAAACAAGAGTCAAGAAAAAAAAGCATGGTTACTTCTATAAACGATAGAAAAATGTTGGAAAACAAAGCAGAGAGAGGTCTTGTCACAACATTGACCTGAACGTAGATATTGCAATGGTGAAGAAAAAGGAGAGCAGGGATGTGTCCAAACTCAGGGCTTTGGAGCCACGGGCACTCATACCTACAACAAACACAGAAAAAAAACATGGTGAAAACTAGATGTAATTCAGCTTACTTGAACTGATTAACTATTTTTAATTCTGAGTTAGACTCAAAAACTTAAAACTCAAAAACAGAAATGGAAAGACGTTAAATACGACCAGTGGCATTTCTAGCATGAATTGTCCCCTGTGTATGGATAAAATGCAGAGAAGTCCAAACCAATATAATATATTGTGCAGCTCCAGTGCCCAGCTTTTCTTCTCGGCAAAGCTCAAATTGAAATTTATGCTGCTTCAGAAAAGCAAGAATAAAAACATATTCATGGCTTCAATAAAGTGATCCAAATATTCTCAATGCACAAAGCTGTGTGTTAAAGGTATCATCTGATTTGTGCCACATAATAGACAGGAATGGAGAGGGCTTGTTTTTTTCCCAGCTGACTAATCAGACTGGGTCCACTTAGAGTGGATTCTAGCTATGGAAAGCAACCTGAAAAAAATCCCATCAATGAACAAAGTTTTCCTTAAAAGGAACCCCGGCTACAAAGACTTGTAGTTCTTAAAAGATAAATGTTAGTATCAGTTATAATAAAGTGGTATAAAAAAACGTTCTTGACGTCTTTGTTTTTATAAAATTTGGAAAAATAGTTTAATTTGTAGGTCGCCATTGTTGTTGTTGGAAAAGCATTTAGTTTCAGTTTTCGCTCATACCCAGCCGCTCCTGTGAGATTTTCAGTAGTTGTGGTCGCCTAAAAACCTCAAATGCATCAGGAGAAAAATGTCGGGAACAAAGCCGCGGATCTTTGGGAAGTTGTGTCCGTCCACAGGCATCTTCCCACTGCTTTCTCCTATTCTTGTCCGTAGGAAAGCAGTGTAAACTCACATCACTCCCCTTGTTGGCTTTTGACTGGAAATTGCATCCAAAACCAGCATTATGTGGCATTTTACTTAATAATTATTACTGTGAGCACGTAAACAAACGCTAGCGTCAATAGCTATTCTACCAAGTGCAACCAATATACGTCATCGCCTCCAGAGTGCATTGCGTGCGGAAAACATGGCGTCCTACATAGGTCAAAATATGTACTAAATATAATAGATTTGTAAATCAATGGCAATATTTTATGTTTCTAACAACATATTTTGGTACAAGAGAAAAACTTTGGCTTATTAGGGCCTACACGTCTTTATAGCCGGGGTTCCTTTTAAGCGATCTTCATTCGTGGATTGTAAATATGGATACTGTGCTTTTAGATTGGTATTTAGTTTGTTACTGGTTCATCCTGCAGATACATGGATCAGAACTTTGTATCTCACTTCTAATCTCCAGTTTTTAAAAAGCTTTTAGCTGCTGAGACTGATATTTCCTGATTCTGATTTCTGTTTAAGAACTACAATATTAGACAATGAGGAAATTAATTAAAATATTTCTAGCCATTTTAAAAATAGGTGGCGTTGACATAAACTGTACATAGGATCTTATGTTAGTGATTAGCACAGTTAGTGCAGCCAGTACCACTAAACTCTGAGATTCCCAAAAGGCATCCTTCATCAGGAACCGATGTTAAAAGCTTAAAAAGAAGCTCAAAAAGATAAAACCGACCCTCAGTTAATCTATTCAGTCCAGTTATCTGCAAATGACCCACAGACATGTCTCAACAGGTTGTAGAAAATATGTTTCTGTTTTAAATGTGTTCTTCCTCTGGTTGTATTTCTTAACCACCTCACTGCTACTGAAAATGGCTAACTCTGAATCACCTTCACTCGGTAACTGCATTGCTTCTGAAGAGTGTTATTGTCAGCGTGACTTGGTATAGATTATGCATGGTCAATTCAATTATCAGATTTTTATGTTTCAGACTGGCCGATGACTAGTCATGGCCAGTCAGGCTAAAAATTGACTGATTCTGGCTTAAGGGTGGTTCACACGACAGGATTTTTAAGCCGATTTCAGGCAAGATTTTCCACGTGATTTCCAAGTGTCGGTTCACTTGACCACAGTACACAAATGCGTTGAAACAAAGATCAGTTAGAGAAAAAGTGTTTAACAACGTTTCAGACAAAAACAACAAAAATCAACAATTCACCTTTATATCTTTTTATAGCAAGAGCCCCGGCTCTTGCTGTGTACACTCCTTTATCAGCACCTTTTCTTTTTGTGCCATTTTCTTCTCTGTTAAAACTAGTCCACAAACTATTGCCAATGCCTCATCCTCGGCATCCATATTTATTTACTCCTTACACACCAAAGCATCAAAAATGCACCGCACGCCAAAGTTTGACGCTTGAACATTCGCAGCTCGACGCGCATCCAAAGCGAATTGGACGCACGTCAGAATGGTTCAAGCCAGAAATACGCAACTTGTGGAAGGAGCTAGTGCCAGACGGTGTTTTTGCAAGATAGCAGCTGTCAATCCATTTTCTATTTAATGTGGTGAGTACCCTGCGCAGGTTTGCAGGGTCAATAACGTGAAAACTTTCAAAAGTGAAATGAATTTAGCAGATTACCCTATCTCCTCACTTATATTCTTCCAAGCGAGGTACATCTTATTCCTGTCTCTGTAGAGAAAGCAACTTGTGTCTTACAGCTCGGGGTGATTAGCCACGGCCGTTATCAGTATTTCCTCCATGTTGAATGAAAAATTTTGCCGGACCTGACCCCGTGAACTGGGTTACAGCATCATGTGACACCACGTCACCAGGCTCCTGATTGGTTGACACAGTGCGAATTGACACCGAAGTTCAGATTTTTCAGATTCAGCGGCAGATGCAAAAACGCGCGTGACGTACGAATGCACAAAATGCACCACATAAAATGACGCTCGTATTTTCTGACGTGCGTCAAACGCTTCATTCTCGCAAATTTGACGCGCGAATGAGGCAGAAATGCGTTTTCGCAATGCAAAAACGTGCGACGCAAAGCAGAAACCCTGACGCCTGTCAGCACGCTTCTGCATTGATTTTACATGTAAACCTGACGCCCTTGACACTTCAAATTAGTTCAATTTGAACGCACCGTTAGGGTTTACTAGTCACGTTTTATATCATGAGGTTTAGCGTGATTTCCAGTCTGAGCTTGGAATGTTGAATAAAATCTGTTCCTGTGTGGTGTCTTGTCATTGCTGTGTGATTGCACAACACATTCTGTAGGACCAAAACTGTTGTATGTACGATTTGTTATCACTATGTGTGTGGTCTCTCAAGGTTTGGAAATCCTGCCGTGTGAACCAGCCTTAAGACATTTTCTCTTTACATCTTTGGACTTTCACAGGTATACCTCCAAATCTGCCAAGAGTTAAGAAAACATTTGGATTGAGACCTTTTTTTGTTAGATTTTTTTTTCAGTTTATGTTTGGAAATTGAACAAAAACTCATCAAAATCACGGAATTCGGAAAAGCTTTAAATTCTGCATGTTGAGTGGTGCACAAACCGTGGCATTCCTCATGGCTAGACCATGAAGTTGTGTCCTTGGAACGTTCCAGTCATGACAGCAACAACAACACATTCAGGATGTCATGGCAGCAGAATATAGTCATCACATCTGCACCACCAGCTACACTGTTTTTTGTTCTTCCATTGTCCTTTACCTCTTTGCGCTGTCTCTGTGCTTTCTCTCCAACAAACATTTCTTGATACTCAGTACAATCTTGGTTAATACAGATATATTTTTATCTCCCCACAAAGATGCAAGTTAATCCTTTATTCTTACTGTCATTGTTATCTAAAAATACTGTGATGGAAAGTCTAAGCTCATAAGGTACTGATATAAGCAGCATCCTATTAGCAATTTAAAGTAGCTACTAGAGAAGCATTGACAAAACCTGCTTGTGATCAGAACTGGTCGATCTTCAGCTTTAAGACTTTAAAACAAAATATTTTCAGAATAAATGCACCATGCCAAACCGCTACCAGGTCATGTTTAACTCAACACTCTCCAGTGTGGGAGTTGTTACTGCTGGAAGAAGATTCAAACCCAGTGAGAGTTTTAGTCTGTGTCTCTCACCAATCTACACTTGAATGCACCATCATCTGCAGCTCAATGAACTCTAGGGATAACTTGTATATTTTGCTGTTTGTAAAATAACACTCTGTCTCACTTGTACCCTACCACATTGTCTGAAGTTATTTTCCATCTTAGCGGTCCAATCTTCTGTTCCAGTCTTCTGTTCCAGTCTTCTGTTCCAGTTCCTGTGCCTTGATGCTGACCCATTTATCTGTTTGCACTCTGCCTCTTCTATGCACCATTTGCTCTGTAAACTGGGATTTTTTGGCTTTTGTGTCTGACCCTAGCCTGACTATTTGTTTTTTTATTGGATTATAGGATATTTTATTGGACAGTTGGCTGAGAAATCCTTGATCTGGTTTTTAGTTAGAATTTTGTTCCTGTAACCTGGACTGCTTGGACTTTGTAAAGGATTTTATCTCTGCCACTTTTCAGTGCCGTTTTCCTGCTCTTGCCTCTTTCCATTCATTTTGCTCTCATCATTATCTCCCTTCAGCAACAAATTTAACAACACACAGACCCTGCCTCTCTTCACTCTGTGTTGACCACTATTCCTGGCTTCTGCCCCACCACTGTACAGGAGGAGGCTCTAGCAACCAGACTAAAATGGGTAACCTTTACATGTTTGAGGAGATCTTTGTAAAACTCCCCGAGACTATCTAACCTGTTTGCTTTTTCCTGGAGAGATTGATGAGGTGTGGTTCCTGCCATCTAATAATTAATTTTCATTAGCTGCAATGGGGTGTTTGCAAATATGTCACAAAAAGCACCCTCCAGCCATCTTGGAAGACAAACAAGAGAAACCATAGTGACACATTCAGAAATGTTGGAGAAAGTAAGCATTCAAAGCAGCTATCAAGAGAAGATAGGGCGGTTTTCAAAGATCACTTCGAATTGAATTGATACAAGAGCAAATGTAGTCGGAATTACTACACATTTCACACAATGGGGAACGACTTGGGTTGTTTATAAAGCAGACAACCAGTTTACACTTGATTAACTACAGTCATGGTCAATAAAATAGAATATTACTGAAAAGTTCATTTGTTCCAGTAACTCAGTTTACTAAGAGAAAAACCATATAAAGATTACATACAACATCAATTGACTCATGTTTCCGAGCCTGTATTTCTGTTAACCATGAAGATTTCCCACTTACCACTAATAAATAAAAAAACAACAACATTTAAAATTAGAATAATGAAAAGTATGTTCAATGCCTGCTTAAAGGTTATTATTTTCTAAAGGTACTTTTAATTTGACAAACAAGCATCATCAAACATATATTATAATTTATTGAAAATGACTGTAGCCGTGTCACTGACCAACACAAAGAAAAACAAGGTTATTATTGTTGGCAAGGTACATATTTCCCCTTTTTAATTAGGTATTAGCAAAATTGCTGAATTTGACAACTTTAACTTTTTTGTAAACTTCACTGCAAAAAGTTTGAGTTCAACCTGCACCCAGCCTCCCTGAAATGATTCAGTTGACTATCACTGTCTGAACCTTGTTTTGCAAATTGATGCACATGAGTTAAAACAATTTTTAAAATCAGTCTGTGTTTTCAAAAAAGCTCACATCTGTTAAATAATTTTTGTATACTTAGACCTAGAGCACGCCCAAGCATCAGTCTGGTGTCTCTGTAGCGCAGAGAACAGATTTCAAAATACTTTTACAAGTTTATAAATCATTGAATGGCTTACAGTAGCACCAAAGTATATTGAAGATCTGCTGTTACTATACCAACCCACCAGAACATTCAGGTCCCTAATTCCAGTCTACTCAACATCCCTATTATTAAAACCAAACATGGAGAAGCAGCTTTCAGTTTCTATGCCCCTCTAATGTGGAACAAACTTCCAGAAAACTGTGAAGCTGCTGAAACACTGAGTTCTTTTAAATCACAACTAAAAACGAATCTGTTTAGAGTTGCCTTTGAGTAGTGTTTTGATGTATCATGTTTTTGTGTATGCTCCTTGCTGTTTTTATATTATATGCTTTGTAATGCTTTGATGTATCTGTGTATGGTTATTGCTTTATTGCTGTTTTTACTTTATATGCTTTGTCTGTGTTTTACTCCTATTTTTATTTTATCTCTTAATCATGTAAAGCACCTTGAATCACCTTGTTGTTGAAAGTGTGCAATATAAATAAAATTGCCTTGCCTAAAAATACTAAAATACTCTTCTTCCAGAAAACATGACAGGAAAAGAGACCAACCTCATATAAAATGAGCAAATGAGGACATGCTATACAGAAAATTAAGTAAATCCTCCTATGTTTTTAATTACAACCACAGCAATTTATTAATTTCCCTCGTTTACTCATCGCAATTTATTATTGTAACCAGTAAATGTTAACATTTTCATCCTATGTTTTTGTCCCTCGATTGGCACAATTTACAACAACTCAGAAACTTAATTTTGTAAAAGCAAACATTGTGGGGTCGCTCCAGTAGCAGTTTCTGGTTATCAATCTTTCCTGCATCTCCTCCAGAGGAGCAAACAGGAAGTGAGCTGGAGTACATTCAAACACCCTACAGCTTTAAACCTTCTCCTTGATTGGTGTCATTTTTGGGTCCAGCTATTGTTTTCAAGCCTTTACAAAGACAGCTATTTTTAGTCTCAGGGAGGTGTTTAAAAAGGTAAATCAGAGGAAGCACAAAAGCAGTGAAAAGCTTTTTAAAAAAGGAAACTATTTTCTACAGAGGCATGTTGGTTTTTTCTTTCAGGCTGCTGCAGCAGAGAGCAAGGCTTTGCCAGGTGCTGCTCATTTTAATCTATTGTCATTTTTGTACTTTTTCTGTTCAAGTCCTTTCTTGCTGACTTTTTCATGTACAAAACGGACATCTATTCATACCCAGCTTGGGTATGTTTTGTCCAACTGGTAAAAGAGCAAACTGACCTAGAGCCAACTCCATCAGATACCAGCAAGCTTGAATGAAGCACAGCAAAGCTGCTCTGTTTAATTCACCTCCTATCTGCTATGGAAACCTGCTGGATTCGGAAATGTTGGTCATCTCAGAGTCAAAGTAAGGATCTACATTTTCTGATGCAAACTCCTATACACAGAGCTTGAAGTATACAGTTAGTAAAACTGCAGAAACATGCTAATTACTAATAAGATGCTAAAGATAATTTTAAATAGTAACTCCTGGGGTGGCGCATGGGGCAGAGATACAGCAGGCGCCCCACACCCTCAACACAGCCGTCTGGGGTTAGATTCCCTAAGGCAGGATCTTTGTTGCATATCTTTCCTTTTCCCTCTTTGTCTGTTTCCTTTATGAAACACTGAACAAAGGCCATGAGTGCTACAACATTTAAAAAAAGATACCTTCAAATCATTTTCTTTGTTTTAAATGAGTAAAACAGGAATTGATCTAACGTAATGTCATGTCTGCTACTGATTTAAATAATCACCTTCATGGGAGGGAGATTAGAAGCAGTTTCAATACAGTTCTTGAGCATACATTGATTTTGGTTACAAACAGGATTTGATCAAAGCCCTAAAAAACAGGGATTTGTAAATGACCAATGATTGATATCTATTTCGCACACTTTAAGTAGTGACAAAAATATTGCGCCGAAAAAATATCAATAAACTAAACAACAGTCTCAAGTAAAGGTGTTTACAACCCGCTGATTACCAAATGTTTTGAACTGGTGAAGATTTTTAAGTTTGAGTTGTTTTATATAGATAAAGCCCACTCTAAAAGACGCCCAAGTCTGGCTGAGTATTGGCCTTAAAAGTGGCATACCAGCATCGGTGTCGGGCGTACATCAGAAATACGCACCAGTTAATTTCTATAACACAAACTGGCACCACCTGGAAGGTGGTATCCGAGGCATACTGACCAGCATTACTTTTCAGACCTATTCTATACAGAAGTGTCAATGCTCATGATAAAACCACCCATGACTAAAGTCCAGTAATCTGTTTTGTCTATGCAAACCTTGTGTGTGGAAAGGCGTCAATTGAAGTGGTTCAATGAGACACACAGATTACTCTGTACAACTTGCGAGTCTGTACAGAACAATGGCGACCCTCATCTGCAGCGGTATTGGTGTCCGAACAGTTACATCCTGGGGACTCAAAACTCCCTTCATAAAGCTGCACAGTCTGTTGAACGATCAGCGTGTCATCCAAAAATTCTCCTTCCACTCAGTATCAGAAAATTCTTTCAGAACATCTCTCTCCCACCAGTCTTTGCTTCTCACCCGCATCCAACAAGAATGAGGAGCCTTTGATAGATGAGAGGACATGAGCTGGAGCACTGCAGCAGTTGTGTTCGTGGCACACCACCTTATCATTTCACAACGTCGTCTGCCCTCTGATAATGTCATCGCCACCAGACTGTGCAGCTAGCGTGTAATACGAGCAAACAGTACAGAATGTAACAAATTTACAGCGCGGCAGCGTTTTCGTCATCCATTTGTTTTACTATGTCGGCTTCTCTTCCACAAGTGTTTGTTTACCCTGAGTGTGTGACACGAACCGGAAGAATGCCACTCGAAGGGTTGCATGTCACCACCTACCGTTGTGGTGGTCGGCACACTTCTTTCAATAATTCGATTTTTGGAGTAACATGTAAACTGGGACTCGGCTTGGTGCAGGAGGGAAGTCTTTAGTCCGATTACTCCAAAAAGCTTGATTTAGCTCTGCATGTAAACGTACTGACTGTGGCACTTCCAGTGTGTATGTAAGAGATATACTCTTGTTTTCTGCTTTATCCTTTTTGGTTATAAATCTCTACCTACATTCAGTCTAGCATCACTAATGTAAGTGCTGCTCAAAAATTAAAATGATTAAGTATGGTTCTTTACAACACTAATAACATTAAGTAATTTGACAGTCCTGCTAAACAGCACATAGTATTAATTGCAAAATTAAAGTAACCAAACAATATAATTTATGAGCTGACTTATGGTTTTCATAAACAATATAGGAGATCCTACTGTATGCTACCTATAACTTCTTTTATGAAAATTCACTGGAAAGAAAATTCAAACTGCACCTTTCAAATGTAATAAAACTCAATCATGCCTTAAAATTGTGTGTAAAGGGGCCAGGAACCTGATTGGATTTGATTTCAATCCCACCATTTTCATGACCTTTGTGACTAAATTAACAGCCATGTGCTGCTGGCTTCTCCTTTATAATGAAATGACATCCATAGAAAAATCTTCCCCAGAGAAAGAAATTTATAAATGATGCCTAGGAAGCTTTCTGAACTACGTTCAGAGAATCCACTTTCTGTAAACACCTCTTTATGTTTTCACTGCTAATTTGTTTTGCACACATCTTTCACTTCGCATCCAAAAGAAAAAGGGAAAAAAGTGTTTATTTAAAAGAAAAGCCAGCATGAAACTGAGACTCCCCCTGATCTGCTGTTTTAAGGGTTTCAATACAGAACTTCCAACAATGCAAAGTAGCATTTAGAGGGGAAAACGAGCCCCCCTGGAGCTCCGCGAGAGAGTAATAGCTCCTAGTAAAAAGAGGGCTGGAGACAGAGATGGATGGTGCTGCATATTTCAGCAAAACATGAGCCCAGTAGAGCCAAATGAGGGTGGCAAGGGACATTAGTACTGTTGAGTTAACGGAGGACAAAATGTCTCTGTCAGAATTAAAGTGTGTTGAGTGACTTTATTCATAAAAAAAAAAGTCCATACAAAACTATAAAACATAGGCTCTATAACATTGAGGTATATATTGAGTCATATTTACTTACTTCTCTAAAGCAAAAGCAGGCAAACAGGGAGTGCACCTCTTTCACCTTTTCAACGGCATAAAAAATTAACAAAAACAAAACTTACTTAGTCGATGGATCCGTATGGGATCTGAGGCTGGACCAAGTCCTCCCTCACTCAGCGTCTGAATGCAAATGATGTAGTCATCGTCGTTCTCAGGGAGGGTCAGGTCTGCTGTCGAATTGGCCGTTGTGAACGCGTTTACCTCTTTGTGTCTCTGTCTCCAAAATGAAAGCTGAGCGAGGGAGGGTAAACAAGTGAAGAACCACAATGTAAATATGTATCCCCAGAGCCGGCTCTGTTCTTGCAGCCTAATGTACGGCATTAAAAAATATGGTGCCATCAAGCATAGAGAAACTCACTTGATATCCTGTAACTTCTGACTCTGATTCCATTGCCACCACAGGCTCCCAGTAAAGAGACAGCTGAGAGCCAATTAGGGTCCATTCTACATTCAGCGGTGGTTGGGCAGACGCTGCATAATAAAAAAAATGATGTAATTCAAAGTGTGAACACAGAAGCAAATTATTGTATTATCGGCATACGGGAATCATCACATTACCATATCAGGGTGTTTTTAAAAACAATATTACCGAAGGATATTGTTTAAACAGTTTACTAAGAAAAGCCATGACTCAAAGCGAACACAAGCTTTTGCAAAACGACTGCTGTTACATAACTATGTGCTGCAACTTACGTGGCTTTTTTGTGGTGACATTGATTGCAGGGAGAAATGGGCCAGTGCCCGCTGTGTTGAAGGCGCTAACTGTTAAAAAGTACTGTCTGTTTCCTGCCAAGTTGTTTACTGTGACTGAGGTCTGGTTCCAAGGCACTCTAACCTTCCCCATCGTTTCGGGTTTGGTGTCATCCTCCCAGTAAACCACCTTTTTAAAACAGAGAGCAAATGCAAAATAAATATTACTGAGTGTAACTAAAACCAAGTTCAAATAAAGGGGTTCTGTGCAGGCCTTTAAAAGTTTGCTAGAGAGCCTCATTCAGCAAACATGAAAAAGACCAAGGAACATACAATACAGATCAGGGGTAAAATTTTGGAGAAATAGCACACTAAGACCATGAAGTAATATACCAGTAAGACCGGAAAGGAGGTCTATTTCCCAACATAACAATGACTGTACAATTAGAGTTGTTGTCTATTTATACTTACAGGGCATGCAAAATGCAATAGAATAGTTTAGATCAAACCATATTAATGCGTTAAAATGGCCTAGTCAAAGCTCCAACATAATTCTAAATAAAGAGTTATGGCAAGAATTGACTTGAATTCATGTTTAAAGACATTTTCCATCCAATCTGACTACACTGCAACAGTTTTTTGCAAGTAAGAGACCAAAACCGCTACCAGTTCAGAGTCATGTACTATTTTGTGTGGGTCTATTGCTAAGTCAATCCAAATATCTTTAGACCTAAGCAAAAATTTTTGACTGGGCAAAACAACATTTGAACTACTTCTATGTCAAACGGGAGAAAGCCTAATTTCGAAAACGTGCTGCTGGGTGTATTTTCTGAAGAGAGATCAGCTTTGTAAAGCTTTTACTAGTTGCTCCTAGAAACCTGAGTTATGCTAAAACATCAGCGAAAGAATGGTAGAGTAACTTGGGCCAGGAATCATGGATCATTTTCTTTGAGCTATTACTTTAAGGATTATTTTTGTAAAATCCGTCCTTAAAAAGGAATAATCTACCGCCCAAGATTCAGAACTTTGGCTGTACTAAAAGAACACATTTTAAAACAGTGAAGTAAGGTTCTGTTCACCCTTTTAATCCATCTAGATGAAGAAAACAATTAGATAAATTAACAATTTGTCACTCATTCAGTGGATTTATTGTCCCATTATTTAACTCTGCAATAGATCATGTATCGCACAATAAAGTATGAAATTTGAATAATTACACTAATTGAAGTCTGACTGATTAAATTTTAAATTGATATGTACCATAATTAATCATTTTTACCACCCCTAATCATTAGAATAACAATACATGATAGCAGTGAACACCCAGCCCGTGCTTACTTCCCTTTCTATCCTCTGTTTGGTATTTGATGATCACAGAAACAGATTACTTATAAAAAGGAAATAGGGGTTACTTTTTAGTTTACAGATTATTCAGGTGGCCCCAGTTTCTGATGGTAAACTCGACTATAATTAGCTTTTTTAGGTTCAAAATCCATCCATCCTATTTTGCATTTAGATCACAGTCAAAAGACAGCACATTGTTACAATTCCTACAATTTTGGGAGTGAAATACTGGTCCTCTGACGTGAAGCTTTGGGGTCATGTGTATCATGGTTTTGCATAAACGACAGCAAAACCAGAGCGAGCGTGCGTGGAGGCGGGTAATTTTTCTTTCTTCTCTTGAAAGAAGTTTGATATGTTTTCCTGTCATGTTGATACAAAGAAATGTATAATTCCAGTCTGGAAGAGACGGGAAGATGCTATTTCCATGGTGACGCAGTTTGGAAGAAACAGCTTTGAGGTGCAAACTGAGGTGATGACAAGCATTTTGAGCAAATAAAAAGTAGTACCTCATAGCCCAGAACCCTTTCAGGGGTGATGGTGAGAGCCTGCCAATTCACCTCAATCTCAGAGGCTGAGACACTTCGGGCCCAAACCCCCGCTGGCATTCCGCTTGGCTCTGAAAAACAGACGACATGAGACTGAGTGTTTATGTCAGGATGCAGCAGCATGGAGGTAAGCAGAGAATTTGTTTTGAATGTTCACGTTTACAAATCTTGATCTGGGCTCAGATGAGTCACAGCACAAAGGTCGTGCTGGTAAATAGACAGACACTACAGCACAAACTGACTCCCTCTCAGTGCACTGAGAGGCAGCATAGATCTAAATGCCAACTGGTTTTTACCTTGGTAAAGCCATTCAAGTGAGTGGTGATATTTGGAGAAAAATACACTACCTACTCTTACACAAATGTCTTCCAATTACATCTCACATTTTCTGCCTTTCTCTTGCTTTAAAATGGATTTCTAAAGTCTAAAGCAGCAGATGCAGTAAAACCACTTTTGTGATCTTTGTCCTTTTCAGAGAGAGAAATAGCTTTCAAGCTTTGCTAAGTTCTCCCCCATTACATTCATCCTTACCTGTCTCTGCAGAGTAGATGGTGACCAAAGGGCTGAAGGGGCCCTGTCCTTTGCTGTTGTAAGTGCCCACCCTCACATGAAATGGAGAGAAGGGCGCGAGGCTGTCATTGCGGTACACATAGCGGGACGCGCCGGGGGCCGATGTGGCCACGTGAGTCCAGCTGACTTCTCCAAAGGCGCGGAAAGAAATTATGTAGCCGAAGCTGTCGCCATTCTGCAGTTCTTCAGGGACAGGCTGAGAGTGAAACACAAAACTATAGTGATATTAAAATATATACAGACCAGTCACATTCATTCCAGCGCTAGGCTTGCGCATTCACCACAGACTCAGACGTGCATGGCCCACAAATTGCTTTCGTGACCTACCTGATAAAATTAAAACGAAAAGTAAGATGTGATTTTAAAAAGCCTCTGTGCTCATTACAAACCAAGCAGGGAGTTTTTTTAAAATAAAAGTTAATCTGCATTTAATAAAATAGGAAATCAGCACGGTAACTTAGACCCTAATCTTATTTGACAGCTACCAAACTAGTTTACGGTTTTACCAAGGCAGACTTAATTACTGCAGACTTCCGTGAGCTGCAGTAGTTCAAAACTGATATGTCTTGCAAAAGTATTCTCACCCATTCAACTTTTCCAAATTTTGCAGCAATACAACACATATCTTATTTGTATTTATCAGGATTTTATGTGACAAACCAACAAAGTCATAAATAATTGAGAAGAGGAAGGAAAATATATATTTTTAAAATGTTTTCTCAGAAAAAGTATGGTGTGCATTTGCTTTCACACCTCCATAATCAGACACTCCTAAAGAAAGTCTAGCGGAGCTAATCGCATTTAGTAGCTCACCATATTAGTAAACAGAATCAACTTGTATGTCATTTAATCTAATCATAAATGCAGCTCTTCTGTGAAGGGCCCAGAGGTTTGTAGAGAACAATCAGCCTATTAAAGACCAATGAACACAGCAGACTGGTCAGGAATAATAATTGTGGAGAAGTTTAAAGCCAAGCATTCAACATTTCATAGCACACTACCTAATCAATCTTCATATAATGAAAGATAGAATGGAATACAACTTGAGTGCAAAATGGAACAACTGCAAACCTACCAATGTCAGGTTACGGTTTCAAGGAGGACCCAAATGCAGAACATTTTAAGAAACTCAGATTTAATTAAATAATAAATTTCAAACTTACAAAACCCACAAGGAAACCAGGGAACATGGAGACCAGGGAAGAATATAAGGCAACAGGGAAGGCAGGAACCAGGAAGGGAAGAAATGACAACGAATCAGCGAGTAGTGACTGAAGGAGAGGTGAATATATACTGAGGAGGGAATGAGGAAGTGACAGAGAAGACCAATGACCAATTAGTGAGAGCAGATGCAGGTGAGAGGGAGAGAGCAGGTGGAAATAATCAACAACTGGGACAGAAGGTAGAATGGCTAGGGAGACAGAGTCCAAAAACAACAACAAAAACACACTCAACCAGTGTGGGCGGAGAGGGCCTCGGAAGGAGGGCAAGAGTCCAAAAACAAAACAACCGAAGGCTAAAGTCCTGAGGCCTACAACGAAGTAGCAGGAACCTGGGAGGCCTGCGACGAAGGAGCAGGAACCTGGGAGGCCTGCGACGAAGGAGCAGGAGACGAGGAGGCCTGCGACGAGGAACCAGGAGACGAGGAGGCCTGCGACGAGGAACCAGGAGGCGTGGAGGCCTGCGACGAGGAAGCAGGAGGCATGGAGGCCGGCTGCGGAGCAGAACCTTGTGTCTGGGTGGCCGGCTGCGTAGAAGAACCTTGTGTCTGGGTGGCCGGCTGCGAAGCTGACCTTGTGTCTTGATGGACAGCTGCAGAGCTGAACCTTGTGTCTTGGGAGCCGGCGACAGAGCTGAACCTTGTGTCTTGGGAACCGGCGACAGAGCTGAACCTTGTGTCTTGGGAACCGGCGACAGAGCTGAACCTTGTGTCTTGGGAACCGGCGACAGAGCTGAACCTTGTGTCTTGGGAACTGGCGACAGAGCTGAACCTTGTGTCTTGGGAACCGGCGACAGAGCTGAACCTTGTGTCTTGGGAACCGGCGACAGAGCTGAACCTTGTGTCTTGGGAACCGGCGACAGAGCTGAGCCTTGTGTCTTGGGAACCGGCGACAGAGCTGAGCCTTGTGTCTTGGGAACCGGCGACAGAGCTGAGCCTTGTGTCTTGGGAACTGGCGACAGAGCTGAACCTTGTGTCTTGGGAACCAGTGACAGAGCTGAACCTTGTGCCTTGGGAACCGGCGACAGAGCTGAACCTTGTGTCTTGGTAACCGACGACAGAGCTGAACCTTTTGACTTGGGAACTGGCTGCAGAGAACCTTGTGTCTTGGGAACCGGCGACAGAGCTGAGCCTTGTGTCTTGGGAACCGGCGACAGAGCTGAACCTTGTGTCTTGGGAACCGGCTGCAGAGAACCTTGTGTCTTGGGAACCGGCGTCGACTGAGGGGTACTTGGTAAGACGATGGGGACCCTCGGGAGGACGGCGCTGGGGACCCTCGGGAGGACGGCGCTGGGGACCCTCGGGAGGACGGCGCAGAGGACCCTCGGGAGGACGGCGTAGAGGACCCTTGGGAGGAAGGGGTAGAGGACACACGACGTGGCGCTGAGGACCCACGTGGCGCTGAGGACCCAGGACGTGGCGTTGAAGACCCATGACGTGGTGTTGAAGACCCACGACGTGGCGGTGAAGACCCATGACGTGGTGCTGACCCCGAGGTTGTGTCCCTCTGGAGACCCTTGCCAGAGTCAGGAGCCCGAGGCGTGTCTTTTTGGACACCCTCAGTGGAGTCAGCAGCCCGAGGCGTGTCTTTTTGGACACCCTCAGTGGAGTCAGGAGCCAGAGGTGTGTTCCCCGGAACACCCCCCTGCAGAGTCAGGAGATAGAGGCGTGTCCTCCAGAACACCCTCTGCGGAGTCAGGAGACAGAGGCGTGTCCTCCGGAACACCCTCTGCGGAGTCAGAAGCCAGAGGCGTGTCTTCCGGAACACCCCCTGCAGAGTCAGGAGATAAAGGCGTGTTCTCCGGAACACCCTCTGCGGAGTCAGAAACCAAAGGCGTGTCTTCCGGAACACCCCCTGCAAAGTCAGGAGCTAGAGGCGTGTCCTCCGGAACACTCTCTGCGGCATCAGAAGCCAGAGGCATGTCTTCTGGAACACACCCTGTGGAATCAGGAGTAGGGACCAGGGGCGTGTAGCGTTTTTTCCAAATGTAGACGCGTATGCCTCAAACAAGGCTTCCATCATCCCCTAGTCATTTTGGAATTGTTGAAACAATAACGCAAACTCCTCCTCATTGATGGTACCCAACAATGGTGGAGAGTCTGGAGCGGAAGGCGGGGCTTGAGGCTGGCTGGGAGCCGGGACCGGAGACTGGTCGCGCCGGCTTTTCGCAGGGAGCGGACCCCGGAAGTGCGGGTGCTGTTGGGCAGTGTCTGCAACCGGCGGCTCGCCGTTTCGAGATGCCGGGGAAGGAGGTAGGTCGCCCCGGCTGGGAACCGGGAGCGGACCCCGGAAGTCCGGGTGAAGTCGGGCAGCATCTGCGACCGGCGGCTCGCAGCTCTGGGGAACTGGGACCGGAGCTTGGACGGTCTGGAGGCCGTGGTGCAGGACCGACGCCTGGGGAACCAGGAAGTCGTCCCTCGAGCCCTCCTGGAGTAGGATGGGAGCGGCTCTGGGACGTCGACGACTGCGGCGGACTGAGGAACGGGGAGTGGAGGAACAGCTCGTCCCAACACCGAGAGGACCAGCACCGGGAGGACAATAGGCCAATCGGAATCCGACATAGGGTGAGTCTGAGTATAGGCAAGGCAATTTTTTTTGTATAGCACACTTTCAACAGCAGGGTAATTCAAGGTGCTTTACATGATTTGGTGATTTTTTTAAAAACACATAAAAGAAACACACATTACACATGATACACAATAAAGCAAGAGAAAAATAAAAAAAAGCAAGAGAGCATGAACACATTTCATACATATGACATCAAGCATTTACTCAAAGGCAATTCTAAACAGATGGGTTTTTAGTCTCGATTTAAAGCAGTTCAGAGTTTCAGCTGCTCTACACTCGTCAGGAAGTCTGTTCCAGATAAGGGGAGCATAAAAAGTGAAAGCTGCTTCTCCATGTTTAGTTCTGAGTCTAGGGATGTTTAGTAGGCTAGAGTTGGAGGACCTGAGTGGTCTTGGTGGTTGGTACCATGACAACAGGTCTTCAACATATTTTGGTGCTAAGCCATGTAATGATTTATAAACTAGTAAAAGTATTTTAAAGTCTATTCTCTGAGCTACAGGGAGCCAGTGTAAGGACTTTAGAACTGGGGTGATGTGCTCTACTTTCCTGGTTCTAGTGAGGACGCGAGCGGCAGCGTTCTGGATCAGCTGCAGCTGTCTGATTGACTTTTTAGGCAGACCTGTGAAGATGCTGTTGCAGTAATCAATCCGACTAAAGATAAACGCAGGGATGAGTTTTTCTAGGTCGTGTTGCAAAATCAGTCCTTTAATCCTAGAGATGTTCTTCAGGTGATAGAACGCTGACCTTGTTATTGCCTTTATGTGACCCTGGAGGTTCAGGTCTGAGTCCATTACTACACCTAGGTTTCGAACCTGATCAGTAGTTTCTAGCTGTATTAATTGAAGCTGTGTGCTGACTCTTGATCGTTCCTCCTTGGGTCCAAAAATAATCACTTCAGTTTTGTTTCTATTCAGCTGGAGAAAGTTATGGCACATCCATCCATTTATTTGGTCAATGAATTGATTTAGGGTTTGAATGGGTTCAGAGTCACCTGGTGACATTGTAATGTTGAGCTGAGTGTCATCTGCGTAGTTATGGTAGCTAATGTTATTGGTTGCTATAATCTTGCCTAGTGGGAGCATGTAGATATTAAATAAGAGGGGCCCCAGGATGGAGCCCTGGGGCACCCCACATGTGATTTCTGTTCGTTCTGATGAAAAGTTTCCTATTGAAACATAGAAGTCCCTGTTCTTTAGGTAAGACTCGAACCAGCCAAGTACTGTACCAGAGAGTCCGACCCAGCTCTCCAGTCGTTCCAATAAAATATCATGATCAACAGTGTCAAATGCTGCACTGAGGTCCAACAGAACCAGCACTGTGGTTCTTCCACAGTCTGTATTTATGCGGATGTCATTAAATACTTTGACGAGGACAGTCTCGGTGCTGTGGTGAGCGCGGAAACCAGACTGAAAAACATCAAAACAGTTTGTCATTGTTTTGAAGCCATTTAACTGCTGAAACACAGCTTTTTCAATAATCTTACTGATGAATGGAAGATTAGAGATTGGCCTGTAGTTCTGCATTAACGTGTTGTCCAGATTTTTCTTCTTTAGCAGTGGTTTAATAACTGCTGTTTTTAAAGACTGAGGGAAGACACCTGATAGCAGTGATGAGTTCACTATTTAAACAAGATCAGAACCAATAACAGGAAGAACTTTCTTTAGAAAAGCTGTGGGTAGGATATCAAGATAGCAGGAGGAGGAGCTTAATTGGATAATGATTTTTTCAAGGCTGTTCTGGTTTAATTCGTGGAATTCAGACATTTTCTCTACATTGTTGTTGATTGGGGATGGCACTGGTTGTGGGTTCGATATTGAGGTACAGATTGACCATCTAATTGTTAGAATCTTTTCAGTGAAAAAGCTGGCAAATTCATTGCAGGCCCTGGTAGAATTTAGTTCAGGGGCTACTGTCACTAAAGGATTAATTAGTCTTTCCACTGTTGCAAATAGAGTCCGTGCATTATTAATGTTTCTGTTGATGATTTCAGAAAAGAACGATTCCCTAGCATCTTTTATAGTTAGCTGATATCTATTCAGTCTCTCTTTGTAGATCTCACAGTAAACCTGGAGTCGAGTTTTCCGCCATTTTCTCTCGGCTCGTCGACACTCTCTTTTTTCACTACGTACCAGTGGATTACTTGTCCACTGAGACTTTTTTCTACCTGAGACTACTTTCACTTTAGTTGGAGCAATGGAATCCATGATGTCTGAGATTTTCGCAAGGAAATTATCTACCAACTTATTTACTGAGTTTGAGTTGGGAGATGAGGGGGATGTGGTGGAAGGATAATTAGGTTTAAAGGTTTCTACTGAACTGTGGCTGGATAATTTAGCAGAGATGGTACTTTCAAAGAAAATACAGAAATGGTCAGATAATGCAATATTAATTACAGAGATGTCGGAAATATTTAAACCTTTGCTGATAATTAAGTCCAGAGTGTGTCCTTCATTGTGTGTTGGTTGTTTGACATGCTGGATCAGTCCAAAGTTGTGGAGAGTATCATCTAATGTTTTTGCTTGTCTATCTTGGGGGTTGTCGGTATGGATGTTAAAGTCCCCCACGATGATTAGTTGGTCATAGTCGATACATATTACAGAAAGAAGGTCATTGAAATCATTAAAGAAGTTAGAGTTAAGTTTTGGTGGTTTATATAAACTTAGAAATAACGCTTTGTTAGGCTCATTTATCTGGGTGGCTAGGTATCCAAAAGAATCAAACGTGCCCAGAGTTACCTTTTTAAAGTTCATTGAGTTGTGAAAGATGGTGGCTACACCTCCACCTCGTCTGTGTTTTCTGTTCTCGCTTAAGAAATTGTAATTTTGAGGACTAGATTCTATTAATGAGGTTGTTTCGTTATTTTCATCTAGCTAAGTTTCTGATAAAAAAAGGGCGTGTAAATTATGCTCAGTGATGAAGTCATTGATAAGAAAAGACTTCCCGGATAGAGATCTAATGTTTAATAAAGCTAACTTAAGTATTGTGATGATGGGCAGCTGAACCTTCTGACAGGTTATCAATTTGAGATTTTGTTTAATATGAGAGCGTGTGGTTAACGGTTAATGTTTCCTGCTGCTGATAATCACTGATATAGCCTCAGGGGTGCCGGGTGAATTCTGGGAGACGGTAGGGGTGGATTTATTGCCCGGTTCCCTCAAATATCAAATATCTGTAATAATCAGTGGGGGGAAGCTCCCAGGCTTATTGACACTAGTCCCAGGCGCTTGGTGTAGTCTAAGTTTAGGTGTTAATTGTGTCCCAAATTTGATTTGCTCGTTCAGTCTGTCTGTAAAGTTTCTAAATGGAGACTCATTTGATGTGGCTGAGTCACAGGAAGATGAAGACTTAATCTCTGATGGTTGTTTATCTGTTAGGTCCTGTGGTGTCATCATGACTTGCTGTTTTTGTTCTCTGATATCCATGGGCGCCTCAAGGTCAGCTTTTGGGAGCAAGTGTTTTGCTTTCTGATTTTGATAAGAAAAAATGTTTGCTGCTAAGAGCCTTACTCCGGCCTTGTTCAGATAACGCATCCCTTCTTTGAACAGATGATTAGCACTTCCAAATACTTTGAAATTATTAATAAATGTGAACGACTTCTCAGCTGATTGTTTCTTCAACCATTTATGGAGCATGCGGAGTCTGCTAAATCTTTCATCATTCCCTTCAGGGACTGGTCCGCTGATGAGGATGTTTACGTTAAGTCCATCAAGTCTCTGTAGGAGATCAGAAAAGTCTCTCTTCAGAATCTCTGATTCTCTCATCGCGATATCTGCTGATCCAGCGTGAATGACAAGCTTTTCCAAAGCAGGATGTTGGTGCAAGATTTTAGGGATTTTTTCTGATATTTCTCTCACTGTATTTTTGTAGCAGCTATAAACTTTGGTATTCCTGCTACAAAAAGCCTCAGTTCCATTAATTGATCCATCTTGTATGATAACAATCTTTGCTGGGGGGGCTCTTACTTTATGTGTCCGTTTGATGCGGCTGGGTTTCTCCTGGTGGCTTTGACTGGTCCCGGGGGCTGCGTCATCTTTCAGGGAACTCAAGGCTGCGAATCTGTTTTTCAGCGGGATTCCAGGTGGAGAAATATCTCTTGTTTTTGGCTGAAACCTCTTTTGTTTACTTTTAGCAGAAGCGGCAGTTCTGGGTTCAGAGGTTTCTCTGTGCCGGAGTTTCTTTTGTTTTTTCTTCCTCGGAGAACAGGCTGGGGTTGATGATTCCGAGCATTTTAATGCTGGCCAGTCTTCATTATAGTGCGGAGTTCTGCCGCTCAGACGCCTGTAGGGAGTCTCTGTGACACGGTTAGACCGATGTAACACCGGGCTGATAGGCTGTTCCGTTTGTATTCAACAGTAAAGTTGTGTCATTTTGTCCATAATCAGCGTGAAGATCAAAATTAATTTCCAGACGACGTAGCTTCGTTTCAATGCCCTCAATTCTGTGGAGCAGTTTTTCAAAATCCTCAGCTGAGCAAAAAACCATGTTGATAAGTCCATAAAAAAGTAATCCAAGAAGAGATCTGGTCTAATACAGAAACTCCAGGGGCTGGGTAGATAAAGTAACTAAGAAAAAGTTAAGGAAAGAAAATAAGAAAAGCAAACAGAAAATAAGATAAAGTGAATGGATCTGGAGAGAGACAGAGAGCAGCTGCTCCTCCTTCAGCAGTCGCAGTAGTTACTCGGGCGGGTCGAGTATAGGCCTTGGCTAATGCTCCAGTTAATGAGTTCCTGCCATTCCTCCTCGATGTGTGAAAATTCTGCTGGGTCCATATTGGCTGGTTCGTTCTGTCAGGTTACGGTTTCAAGGAGGACCCAAATGCAGAACGTTTTAAGAAACTCAGATTTAATAAAATAATAAATTGCAAACTTACAAAATCCACAAGGAAACCAGGGAACATGGAGACCAGGGAACGTGGAAAGACAGACCAGGGAAGAATATAAGGCAACAGGGAAGGCAGGAACCAGGAAGGGAAGAAATGACAACGAACCAGCGAGTAGTGACTGAAGGAGAGGTGAATATATACTGAGGAGGGAAGGAGGAAGTGACAGAGAAGACCAATGACCAATTAGTGAGAGCAGAGGCAGGTGAGAGGGAGAGAGCAGGTGGAAATAATCAACAACTGGGACAGAAGGTAGAATGGCTAGGGAGACAGAAAACTCTAAAGAATCTATAAAGCAAAGATAATATGTCTGGGGAGGAATCTTTAAGGAAAGACTGGAGAACAGAAGGGAGAAATAAATAAAGAAACTATCTAAAGAGAAATACAAATAAGAAGGTAGACAAAGAAACAAAGGGTGAAAAACATATAAGAACAAGGAGAAATACAGAAACAAGAAAGTGCCAGAAATAACTAATAAAGACAAAGAATAACTTAACATGATAATAGAACTAAATAAGGAAAAGCACTAACAAAACACAAACACCTAGGAATATGGCAACCAATAAATGCCAATTTATTTAAGCTGACAAATCAGGTAAGGAGAACAATAATAAAAGAAGCAGCCGGAAGGCTCATGGTAGCTCTGGAGGAGCTGCAGAGATCCACAGCTCAGGTGGAAAAATCTGCGTACACGGTAGCCATACATTGTGCTTTCACAAATCTGGCCTTTGTAGAGGAGTGGTAAAAGCAAGCCATTGTTGAAAGAATGCCATAAAACATTGTTTTTACATGAACATGGGAAAAAGGGGCTCTGGTCCAACAACACCAACTTTCAAGTGTTAAGTCTACAAGCAAAACACAGTGCGTGATGCATAACCCTGAAAATACCACTTCCGCACCTAAACATGGGGGTGGCAGCGTCATGCTGCGGGGATAAACTTCTCCAACAAGAACAGTAAAGCTTGTAGGAGTTTTGGGTAAGATAGATGGGAAGAAACCTCCAACTGTGGTTGCGGTTCACCTTGAAGTAAGCAAATAACTCATACAGGCACAGCTACAAGAAAGAAATTAGATCAAAGCCTATTCATGGGCTAGAATGGTCATGCAACATCTAGACCCACATCCATTTAAGAATTTGTGGCAAGAAAATTTATGTTCACAGAACTCTCCATCAAATCTGATAGGTTAAAACAGTTTTACAAAAAAGAATGGGTGAAAACATCTGTTTCTAGATGTATGAAGCTGGTAGCAAAATAACCCCAAAAGGTGTTTACCTGCTAGTGCTGCGAAAAAGGGATTCTACAGATTCTAAGTATTAATGCAGGTTGCTAAATACAAATTCCTACCATGTTTCCAGATTTCACTTTGTAAAAAGGCAAAAAAACGAAAACATGTTTTGTTTTCATTCTACTGGAGATTTAAGCACTATTGTGTGTTGGTTTGTAACACTGAATTCCAAAAAATACATAACAAGATTGGGGTTGAAATATAACAAATTGTGGAAAACATCCAGGGCCACGAACACTTCTTCAACAAACTGGAAATTATTGTTAATATTTTCTCTATATTAATGTTCTAAAAAACATGAAACCAAATGCATCATCAGACTTCCCCTGACCTCGCACAAAGACGGAAAAGACTGACTTTAAACACAGTCAATAAAAGATAGAGAAGAACATAAGACTGATGACTTACCTCCCATGTGATGACCAGTTCATATCTGCTTCCACCCCCTCCACCCACATCACTTGGGGCTGCATCTGGAACTGCAAAACAAAACAACTTGTCCAACTCATCTGCATATATAAAAACAAGGCAGTAGGATTCAATGTTAAATGAATGTGCAGCACCTGCATCCTCTGTTCTAGTCTTTACCGACACAGGACTCGGTTCCCCGACTCCAACACCATTTTTGGCCAATACCCGGAACTCATACTCCACCCAGGCATTCAAGTCAACCACAGTAGCTGTGAGGGTATTACCATCAATTACCTCTGGAACTGGAAGAAATTAGACATCATTACATAAACAAGCTGTATATTACATATAACACCACTGAGGAAAGAGAAAAACTTAATACATTAATGTCAAAGACCTCAGATAGAGCATTTATTCACCTTTAAGACTTGCACACACAAAAACCAGGAAGATCAAAAGTAAGTTTAGAAAGTTATATAAATTCACTGAACATCTTACTAAAGTGGAAAACCATCATTGCAAGAGCTGCACTTACAAAATGTGTGCATGGTTTCTGATTTAACACGATGAGTTTTTTGTGCAAGCTCAGAATTTCATGTGCAAGGATTTTGAAGCTAAATGAACACCCCAGAGAATTATGAATTAATTTGAACCGACTATGAAAAACTTTATTTTGGGAGTTCTGCACACAAAAAGGCAAGTGCTAGATAAAATTTTTAAAAGGTTTAGCAGTTAGTACTGATGTCTGCAAAACACTTTATCGCCACTTCATTAACAATTTAGTTTACAGCTTGTGAGAAGCAGAAGCAGCATTGCCTTTTCATGATATTAACATTTTGTAGCTTTAAATGGGAGAGTTATATGCAAAATATTGCTGCTGAGCACATTAGTAAGAACTTAAAAACTGTATACACCAATTTAAATTGTTGTTGACAAGTGATAAAAGTAATGAATCTCCAATATTCTTTATGCTTTATATGGTTATTTGGTATGGAGGATGGATATAGAAATAAATAAATGGCTTGATAAAGTATATAATTTGCTAAGTATAAGTTGTTATATGGTATAAGTATATGTTTCCAATACTAAGAAATACTAATGTAAACACAACCAGCCCGTTATGGGCCGTGCTAACCCGACCCATTCAGGGCTGACCCGACCCTAGTGGAAAAGGGGCATAACAAGGCTGTGAGCTAGGTCTCATTGAAACTTTGTGGACAGAGTTGACAAACCTGACTCAAATACACCTTTTCTATTAAGAGGATTGGGCTACAATTCCAGCAAACTATTTTAAGAAGCTTCAATTTAAATGGCAGCTTCACCAAATATTAAATAACTATTTGTAACCTTCTAACTTTGAAGAAAGCAATCACGAATGTTTTAAAAGATCTCTTATTATTCTGACAAATAGAAGTTATTTTGGCAATCCTAATTAAACTAATATGGGAAAAGTCTTGTTTAATGCCAGGCTGTACGAAAAAAAGGTAATGTTTGTACAGTCTATGTATGATATCTAGTTTCAACTGTACATATCTTTTATACTCATCCAAACCTAAAAAACACAAAAAACAAATAGCAAAGAGTAAGCTATGCTGAAACCCTGTAACATATTCTGTTTGGCAGTGTTTCTCTTAAAAGAATAATGCAATATTGCTAGCCTCAAACCAACTTGGCCTTCAGTGTAATTAACTTCCAAATTATTTGTCAGTTGCCATTTAATGCATACAAGATGAGGTTTTAAATATTTATACAGAATCACAAACTGTTAAAACCCTTGTTGAGACTGGAGGTTGTCTGAAATGGCAGAAATCTACTTTGCTGTTGGTCCCGCTCTGATTAGGTGTTAGAGAAGATGCGAGAAGAGTTACTGCATCTTCTAAGACATTGAGCGCACTCAACAGACAGAAGGAGAAGAAGACCAGAGGTTATATAAGGCACCGCCACAGATTTTCACGCCCTCTCCAGTTCTGGCTTTCAGCCAAACAGCACCAGGAGAGATCCAATCCTTCCTTCGCTGGCGAGGGAAGAGACGCGAGTTCTGAGAGGAACTCACTCCGAAGACGACAATACTGCTGATCAATCAGGTGAATCAAACCCAGTGTTTTGAGATAAACCCCACTGTTCCGCCCTGAGCCCTGCTTTCTGAACAGATGCTGCCGTATGAAGCGAGCCGCTAACAAGCTACCGAATGCCACAGAACCGGGTCGAGACTGGAGCATTACCCCACCGCGACAAAGCCTGGGACAATGCTATCTTGAACCTGCAGAGAAGGTACTGTGTCAGTGAACTGAGGTGCAGCTGATAGCTGTTTAGCAAGCCGAAGAGGACAACACGCCGTCCAAGCTAATGCTACCCGCGATTCAACAACTATAATCCTCCCACTGCTAACGGACCGTAGCTGTGGTTAGCCTGCGGGCTAACGTTGTGTTAGCTAAGCCCATCATCCACGGAGCAACTTGGAGAACTTTAACCGTTCAATAAGGTCTGTCTGGGCAGAGGCGAGATTAGGTTAGTTTAAACAAGAATTAAGGGTTGTGTATTTTCACTGTGATTTGTTACTTTGTGTAAGATTTCATTTATTGTTCAGGTACAAACAGGCCGGTCATGCCAGGAGGTTTAAACAGTGATTTTCGAGGTTCCCGATGGAAAGTCATTTTATATCCTGCAACCTAAATTACTCAATCCGACAGTTTTTCGTTTGATGTTTAATAAATAATCCAGAGCGACTTTAAGCAGCATCACGTGAGTTAGCTGTAAGCTACACGCTCTAGTGAACCACGTGGGCCCGCCATTGACTGTATTTTATTCATGAACAATAAAGACTGCCGTTAATGCTATTCAAAATAGAGATCGACTTTAAACAGATAGTTTAAACACTAAACTAATCTTTTAAGTCAGCTTTGAGACCGCCTTCTTGGTAACTCAAAATACTAAATTAGATCGACATAATTGGTGCCCCCGTGTGAGGTGTACAATTGTGACATCATTATCAATTTATTGTTTGTTTCTATTTCTGTGCATTTTTATCACTTTTACTGTTTTACTTGGGCGTGTGAGTTTTATTATCGTTATTCTTTTCTTAGTACTTTAGTTGTGTTTTACTAGTTTGGTTAGTTTTTTGATTAAAGTATGTTAACTGAAAGTGAATTCTTGTTGTAATAAACTCTTGTATTTTGGAAAACTGTTGTTGTTATTTCACCTACATGTGTAGTAACTTGCTGTTCAGGTACGCCAAGAACTTATTCCTTCATATATTGTTTAATTATCTCAGCCTTATCAGGCAGGTAAACATAAACTGAGACTGAACAATTTGGCTATTGATATTCCTGGAATCCAGGTGGTGCCCTAAACGTGGTAATTTTTACATAAAATTATTAATCTGATTAATAATTGCCCTAAGCAATTATTCATAATTATTCATAGCCAAAACCTACCTATCTGTGGCACAACATAATTGGTGCCCAGTGTGAGGCGTAAACTTAAACAGCTTTTCCTGTACATGTATGGGAAAAATTTACAACAAAATGGTGTAAAGGAATAACTTGCCCAAATACAAGAGTTAATTTAATCACATTAGTAATGGTTTTGGCACATCGTGTGATTGCTCTGACATTGGATGTCACTGCTCATATATGAAAAGTGTATGGCCTATGACATTCCTGAATTTCATGGTCTCGGACTTTAGCCAAAATAAATTCCAAAAAATCTCCTTTGCTAGTAATGATCAACTCTACTATGTTAGCATAGATTCAGACGATTTAACTCACTCACCCTGATTTGTGTAAGCAATAGGTTAAGACTTTGTATAACTTAAGTTAATCCAAATGTCTGGCCCAAAATTTGCTGCACATTTATAGTCAGATGAGTTATCCTGGTTTGCTTAAACTTGGTCATGTTAAATTAACTTAAGAGTTAATAACACTGTAAATCAAAATTTGCTGAACATCTGGTATCCAGATGCTGAGCTAACCCAGTGTGTTTTGAGAAACCACTGCTTGCGATCAGTTAACTTTGAAGGTTAATCTCATGTTTTTAAATCACCCGCCAAAAGGAAAGGGGTGAACATTTGCTAACTCGCTAATATTTGTTGGGAAATAAGAGTAGCATTTTAAAACTTGAAGTAACTCATAAGACGCAGGTTGAGCTGTCAACCTGCGCACCTGTCTGAGCACGCACATATGAACATGGTGACATATGCACAGCTAAACATGGCTAGTTGGCTGGACATTTGTTAGGATTGTGTTTTTGTTTTGCTTTCAGCAATTTAATAACTTTTGTTGTTTTGTAGTTCAGCAAAGATGGAGTTAGAATCCCAGATGACTGAAGCCGTGAGCCTTGCAGATCCAGCAGAAATGGAGAGGCAGAAGGTTGTTGCTGGTCTAGTTGGGTTGTCTCCAGATGAATTGAATGATTTGAATAATATCTCTCTCGCTGAATGCAATAATCAGATCCAAAAGTTGGTTAACTTTATTGAGAATCCTACCAGAAATGCCCGGATTTCAGATGTTGTTTGTCAACTCACACTTTTTTATCAGACGAAATCACAACTAAAGACTAAAAGATATCTCCAGTTACAGGTTGACCACCAGATGGCGCTGCAAAGAGAGCATGCTGCAAAGATTGAGCTCTCAAAAGCTGAGTTGAGGATGGAGAAAGCTGAAGCCGAGATTGAAAATCTGAAGGCACGTGAGGTCAATAAGTCTGCAGTCCAGAAGGTAACATTCTCAAATTACCTCCAGCAGCAGCCTCACTTACAAAATGAGACAGACAGTTCTGTAACTTCCGGTGCAGAACCTAGAGCATGATCTGTTTTTCCCAAAATGGATGGACAAACTTCAAACATTGAATCTTCCCAGATTACTTCCACAGAGACCAGGGAAGGATTTGAAGTTGGGAGCCGTCCCAGGGCTGCTTTGCCTCTCAAAGAGGACCAGTCCCTGGACTTGGTAAATTCTATTGGGCCAAAATGCACCCTCCTTTCCGACTCAGTGTTGCCCCCTGGGGGCCAAGAGAGTCACCCATTTGACCCATTACCACCATATGTAAAGTTTCACACATTGGAAGGCTCTGGATCACACCATGAGCGGTCTTTTCCTCCTACAAAGTTAGTTCAAATGTCTCCACCATTCATTGAACATAACCAGAGGAACCTTCCACATGGGCCAGGCCCACCTTTGCATTTGCGCACCAGCCAACTGGAAGCCTTAGCTAGGGACATAAAGCTTTTTGACCCAGATAATCCTGACTTAAACATTCATGGTTATCTGCACCAGGTCGAACGCTGTCTTTTTGATCTGCCTTTTCCCTCTTGTCGTGAGAAACTGAAGCTCTTCTGGAAATCCACCAGTAGCAGCGTTTATGCTTTCATACGCACTCTTCCAACTCAGATACGTGACAGTTATTCAGCTCTTTGTCAGGCTTTAAGAGAAGAATATTCTGTGCACAGAGATCTGGCTGTTGCTTTCTTTAATGCTTTTCAGGTTCAGCAAGATGTGCACGAACCACCCAGAGATTTCTATTTCAGATTGAGGAAAGTTTATTTTCAGCGACATTATGTCCCAGGTTTTAAAGACGACCACACTTTTAAATCTTTGTTCCTTCATAACCTCCATGAAACTATACGGTATGATGTAACTATGCATTGCAGGACAAGGAACCTCAGCATGACAGAGGTTCGTAGATATGCCCAGCTTGTATGGGAAACGCGTTTCCGTCCAGACATGGAAGGGGGAGGAGCCAAAGCCAGAGTGTTAAACTTACAGACAGGAAACAAACGTAAATGAAAGTGTAAACCACGCTCTCCAGTTCTACAACAGAACCAGGGAGGTGGTAACCAGTGGCAACCAAAATGCAAGCCACCAGATAAGAGACAGGAACCTTTCCACAATGCAAAACAAAGAGGTAACATTGATAAAGGTTTTGATCCCTCCAAAGGAGTGTTAACTATGCAGGACTTGGACATGATCTGCAGGTGTTTTGTCACTACTTTAATGGAGTTTTTGACTAACAGGAACAGTGAGCTGTTCCAGACTGACATGCAAAATGTGTCAACCCACAACCAAAGAGACGGTAACTAATTTCTAATGCCTCTATTCTGTTTATCCTTTTATTTCTCACAGTTGAATACTTAAGATTATAAAAGTTTAAAGCAGCATTATGATGGTGTTAAGATTTTTGGTTAAATGTAAATAAATTTATTCTAGTTAGCTTACTGCCCTGCCCAGACCTGTTTTGCCTGTCCAGACAGAACCTTTGAATGAAGTTGAACTTTGAACTCTACTCCTGCCCACAGGATCCAGTGACTTTGATTTCAGGACATGGCTGCATGGACCAGTTGTTGCTCTGAAAGACTGTGGATCACACCGCACTCTTCAGACCAAAAGGGGGGTATGTTGGGGACACACAGCCATTGGGTGGCACTAACCCACATTCTAGCTCTGACAGGAGGAGAAGAAGACCAGAGGTTATATAAGGCACCGCCACAGATTTTCACGCCCTCTCCAGTTCTGGCTTTCAGCCAACAAGCGCCAGGAGAGATCCAATCCTTCCTTCGCTGGCGAGGGAAAAGACGCGAGTTCTGAGAGGAACTCACTCCGAGATAAACCCCACTGTTCCGCCCTGAGCCCTGCTTTCTGAACAGATGCTGCCGTGTGAAGCGAGCCGCTAACAAGCTACCGAATGCCACAGAACCGGGTCGAGACTGGAGCGTTACCCCACCGCGACAAAGCCTGGGACAATGCTATCTTGAACCTGCAGAGAAGGTACTGTGTCAGTGAACTGAGGTGCAGCTGATCGCTGTTTAGCAAGCCGAAGAGGACGACACGCCGTCCAAGCTAATGCTACCCGCGATTCAACAGCTATAATCCTCCCACTGCTAACGGACCGTAGCTTGGGTTAGCCTGCGGGCTAACGTTGTGTTAGCTAAGCCCATCATCCACGGAGCAGCTTGGAGAACTTTAACCGTTCAATAAGGTCTGTCTGGGCAGAGGCGAGATTAGGTTAGTTTAAACAAGAATTAAGGGTTGTGTATTTTCACTGTGATTTGTTACTTTGTGTAAGATTTCATTTATTGTTCGGGTACAAACAGGCCGGTCGGCCTGGATGTTTAAACAGTGATTTTTGAGGTTCCCGATGGAAAGTCGTTTTATATCCTGCAACCTAAATTACTCAATCCGACAGTTTTTCGTTTGATGTTTAATAAATGATCCAGAGCGACTTTAAGCAGCACCACGTGAGTTAGCTGTAAGCTACATGCTCTAGTGAACCACGTGGGCCCGCCATTGACTGTATTTTATTCATGAACAATAAAGACTGCCGTTAATGCTATTCAAAATAGAGATCGACTTTAAACAGATAGTTTAAACACTAAACTAATCTTTTAAGTCATCTTTGAGACCGCCTTCTTGGTAAGTCAAAATACTAAATTAGATCGACATAATTGGTACAGCCGTTAACGTCAACATAAAGTCTAAATATTAAATTAGATCAATCACTGCGGTGACCGATCCATTAAATAGAATCAATTATCTAAAGGTTATTGATTTCTAATTCAGCAAATGGTTTAATGAAACATTGCTTCTTCCAAACAATGTTTTTCTCCCACAAGGCTGAAAGGAGTCCAAAACCTCCCTGCATGAATCTCTGAGTTATTACGTACATATTACACATCAATGCATACATATAAATGAAATGTATCCACAAGTGTGGAGTACCTGTATTGACCCTCTGCCAGCCCACAGTGAACGGAGTTTTTGTCTGAATGATGTAGTTGGTGATGGGGCTGCCGTTGTCTCTGCCGGGGCTCCACGCCAGCTGGGCTGTGCTGTCTGTCACCTCCTCCACCGTCACCGAATCCGGGGGGCTGGGGGGGCCTGGCTCGAAAACACGAACAGACACGGTGAGGAAATTGAAAATGCAGAAGATGCACAGACGACAGCGCTACGGCACAAGGATGGGTGTGCTTGCACATTCTGCGAGGAAAATGTGAGCAACCGCACACAGTAATTGGAAAACACATCCAGCACAAACTGCAATGCTCCGTAGCTCCGAAGCAGTGCCCTTCACAAGGAATTAAAAGTTAATTCAGGATTTATCTTCCTCTTTTCTCCCAACATGTAATCCCTGCCTTTCATGGTCCTCGCGGTAATGGATCGATTGAACAGGAGAGAAGCAGGGAGTCAAATTAAAAGCTAAAAGATGAAGACGGGGCCCCTCACAGCCTTGAGGAGCCAAAGTTTTATCATTTATTTGAATTATCCCACCAATTAAGCGGTGTGATGTTTTACTTTAGCTCCCTATTTTATTGAATGTGTTTGCTCATCAGAAATAATGGACCACTGGAGAACAGTGAGTCAGACTGCTGAATAATAAGAATAATAAAAAAATGCTCCCAACTCTGCTCAGAGAAATGGCTTCTAATTCAAAGGTAATAATTTTAATTATCGACTACATTTTAATAAACTAAATGGGTAAAAGAAAAAAACTAAAATAAAATCATTAGTACGAGTGAACGAGAAACATCAGGGCTACACCTTTCCTATACTACCCGGATATGTTTGGCCTTAAAGCTTTGGCTTTAGAGATATTGATCAATTTAAAACTCTTTAGTGGCTCCCAATAACAAAAAACATTAATATACTGGCCTCATTAATACATATTAATGGGGCAGACAATCAAGGATCAATTCTTTATCCTCTTAATTATATTTGGCTGGCTGAAACCAACAGGATGGAGCGAGTTTCCCTGGAGTGTTTCAATGATCTCTCATTAACATGGACAGACGAGTGTCAGTCTGGGTTTTTATTTCTCACTCGGCACAGGCAGACGGCAATATTATGCTGATCTGATTTGAATCTCACCCAACTTTGTGAAATGTACAATCTCTCTTGTCAGTTCTGAATATCAGTGGTGAAACAATAATAAAACTCAAGCAGTAGATGGAATAGAGTGACTGACATGCCTCCTTTTCAGTACTACGATGGGGATGCATCTGCCAAACTACAGCGAAAGTGTTCTCCAAGTGGTTTGAATGTTATTGACCATGATGTTATCTTTACACAGTGACCTTCTCCATAACCATCCTCCTCACCCGGAGGAGTGTTTGTAAGGCATCATCTGAAGCATTAACTGCTGCTATTGTTGAAAACAAGCACCCAGATGATCACTCAAGAGCCTTTTGTGTCACAAGCGATTATCATTGACCTTCAGTGCGGTGAGGGGAGGGGACCAAAAACAAGACTGAAAATCACACTCTGAAATATGACTAAAATAGAAGATTATAAAAAATGTGCAAATAACACTGGTAATCACATAAACTGTGACAACGAAGGACAACATGTGCTGCTTATTTCTTTGTCAGACTGTAGTAATTGAAACGGAAATGATTCCTACTGATAAGGACCATGAATGGTTACCACTGAGATTAGTTAATAAATTAGCTTTCATATATTTTGGGAAGAAAGAAAATAGTTTTTGATTGCATTTGGGAAGGCTTATATGTGAGAATTCTGCAATTTTCAAAACATTTCTAATGTATCTAATAATAAATTTTTCTTAAATTTCAAGGGCACAGCCTTATTTCTACAATCTTTTCTTTCTCAGTAACTGACATTAAATCCCGTCTTAGGACAGTCAGGTTTACCAAAAATGATTTAAATGCCAGAGATAATTTTTCACATAAAGATTTCCTTTTTTCTTCCAAGTCAAAAGTTTACATACACTTAGATACTTAGGCTTTAAACAATTCTGCCTAGATGATGATATCATGGCTTTGTAAGAGACTGATTAATTCACAACATTTAGTTGAGTCAACTGTAAGCACACCTGTAGATGCTTTTTCAAGGTAACACCTCAAATACACTATTTTCTCCTGTGACATCATGGGAAAATCAAAGGAAAAGTCATTAGAAAAGAAATAAGTCAGGATTTCAGAAACTGAACTGTGGACCTCCATTAGTCTTCTTCACTCTTGGGTCCAATTTCCAGACCTCCGAAGGACCCATATTCATCTGTTTAAACAACTACATGCAATTATAACATCAGGGGACTGTTGAGTCACCATACTGTGCAGTAAGGGGTCAGGTTCTGTTTCTTAGAGATGTGTTTGTGTGTGAACTGTACATAAACATTCTGAGACAAAAGTGTAAAACCTAGTGGAGATGTTGGCTGTAGCTGAAAAGATTATCTATTTATCCCAGGGAAACTAATCTTGAACATCATGGGCTTAAAGTCAACTCAGAGAAGAAGAAGCCATTACTCAAAAGCAAACATGAAAAGCCATATTACAATTTGCAAATACAGTCATAGACATAGAGCTTTGTTATTTGGAAATATGTCCTGTGATATGAGGAAACTAAAACTGAACTGTTTGGCCATGCCGACATCCGTGCAATCCGTAGCAAAAAGGGATAGCTAGAAAACCTAAGAACATCATCCTAACTGTAAAATATGGGGGTTGGTAGGATCATGTTGTAAGGCGGTGTTTTATTGCAGGAGTGACTGGGGCACATAATATATGGCATCATGAGAAAGAACATTAAATTGAGATGCTGAAGCGCCATTTTAAAAAATGAACCAGAAAGTTAGAGTAAATCCGACCTTATCTTCGACTCTCCTGCATTTCATTTTAAATGGAGGATATAATTTGAAGATTTCTAATGAATCAGAGATAAAACTCACAGGTGATACTCTTTGAAAAAAAGTTGTTAGAGTTTGCTTATTATAAGTGTGTTATTAAGAGCCAAATAATAAATAAGCTCTTTGTGAAAGATAAAATGATTGGAACTTCAAACCAACTTGAAATTAGAATCGACGCAAAAAAAGTTTGCTGTTTTCCATCACAAGTTGGTAAATGCTGCTTATAGTCTACCCACACCTTTAGTTGCTTCCAAGGCTAGACAGGTGGCATAAATATGTTTTCCATTTATCTTTCACATCAAATGTTTAGCTGTAATTCAAAGTCTACCTGCCATATCAAGTGAGTATACTAATTAATGTCTTTTATAGATAGTTATTTTCAATCTAAAGTCCATGCATTTACAATGCAAATGCTGCCTTAAACAAATCAGCTTCTTTTACAGAAAAAAAATTAACATATGGATTTGCCTTTTATTTTAATAGAAAAGAGGGATGAGCTCAATGAGATGTTTCTTTTCAATGATCCTCAATGTTGTTTAGGGGTCCTTAATGCATCTTTTTATCTAATGTGTAAACAAAAAGTGAAGGTCGGTGAGATGAACCTTTTTCATCTCTTTTCTGTAATTAAGTGGTCTGTCAGGTGTTTTACTGCATCAGCATATGATATAACCATATGATAAGCCCTAAAACTGAGTCAGATTATCATTTAAAAAGAGAGATAAAAAAGGCTCATCAGGCTTCAAAATTTCTTTGAGAAAATCCAAATTAAAGAGCATCTAAGTAAATTATAGTTCTTTAAAGTATTCTTTGTCAAGTGCTCAAAAGCAATAAATAGAATGTGAGCTGTGAAGCAAAATATTATTTGCTCTGATTCAGTCAAGTGCAGCAAACTAGAATGGATGACTCAACTGAGATAGAAAACAAAATGTGGCCAACGCATTCTAGGTTCCAGGGCTGTTAAAGAAGTGGAATGTTTTGCAATGACCCAACCCTGTTTACCTTAAATTAAAATGCAAAAGAGAAAGCCAGACATAGCTAATGAGAAAAATGAAATTTAAAAATTACTAGACATTTACAGTAAGAACCCATTAACACAGAATGAAAAGCCTCTCCATGACCCAAATAGAAACTAGCAGGATCACAGCAACCTTAAAAAGTAAGACAATTATGATACTGCGAAATCTTAATACTCTCAAAAAAGGTTTCTCCCAGTCATTTTTAGTCTCACAAAAGCACTCTTCTAAACCCTCAGCATGTCAATAGAAACGTCTAAGGATGCTCCTTCCAAGTAAGGCAACTTGTGACAGACAGCTTAGCATTTCAGTAATAATTACATTTTAAATAATTCCTTAATTAATTAATCGGATTCATATGTACAACACCAGGTGTTAACAGTATTTTTTAATGTTTTTGCTTGAACCCCTCCTCGTTAAATCTACAGTAACACTTGTTATTTCCTTTCGTCCATCAGAACAGGGCACCCTCACGAGTATGCTCCGTTTAGTCCCATTCAGTAATTTATCATCTGTCCAGGGCATATTCTTCCCATAAAAAAACGTAGAACAGTCACCTTGATCTTAACCATGTCCAGTGATTAGTTTTCAGGATGTCTGAAGCATCAAATTAATGGCTTTTGATAACTGTCAAAAATTTCTGGAGTCACCAACAGTAAAGAGAGAATAACTTTTAAACTCTGCATCTGTTCTTCCTAACTGCACCTTTGAAAATCCAAATGTTTTTATCTTTCTTAATTTGATAAGCTTGTTTTGACACTCAATGAATTTGAAGGCAGGAGAACTCCTCATAGATATGTAAAACTGGAAATGTAGAAGCCCACAAGTTTGTGATATCGCTATAAAAACTTCTCTTCGCCACTAACACAGGACTTAATTTCACTTTGTTAAAAGTCTATACAGACCCTCAGAACTAGTGAATGGTTCTAGGTGTGTTATGATTAGTTACATACTCTCATTAGCAAAATGTTCTAAGTCAGGCATTTATGGCATTTTTTCTCATGATTATTTAAGACACTGCAGCTGCTTATTGCTTTAAAAGTAAAAACTGATACTGTAACGGCAAACACAAATTCATGAATCAGAAATGGAACCGTCTGCTCACAAGTTGTTGATCTTGGTTCAATCTGGAATAGGTATGCTTTTCTTTTCATTCTTTTCAGTCTTTTTCTTATGATTTTCCTTTCTTTATCTGTCGTCTTTCTCCATCACACTTAGGCCATGTACACACGTAGCTAGGGAATTTTAAAAACAAATATCCTCACCACCTTGTTTAAAAGAAAAAACTCTGACCACACCTAACCGCATAAGTGTATTGTTAGGCACATTCATAGACATGCCAAACCTGTAGGGGGCAGTAGTTCCCCCAAATCCTATCCACTCAGAGTAACTCTCTATGTTCTAGCGCTTGGAGAATTGATAATGCCAGCACAGCTTTGAGGGCATAAATGCTGTTTCTGAGTGTAAACACTGGTCACATAAAGGATGTCAGAGCATTTTTGTCGCGGAAAGTGACTTTGTGGAGCCTAAAACTAGGGTTATTTCTGTCCACACGCAAACGCTTAAAACAGAGAAAACTCAAATCTTCATTTTGTTAGGAGTTTTTAGAAAGATTTTTTTTTTGGTGCAGTAAATCTGCGTTTTCGTGTGAATGACAGGTCAAATTGTAGAAAAATATCTTCGTTTTGCAAGACACCCCTGCTACGTGTGGACAAGGCATTAATGTGGAAAAAAAACAACTTGTGTGTTAGCAATACCTTGCTCCTATTAATAAGGGTGAGTTTTCGTTTCAATAAATTTTTTTGTATTCATTTCATTCAAAGAAAAGAAAACACTCCGAAATGTCTCACAGAACAAGGAGAATACGTCTAAGTGCTATTTTTTACCAAGTTATATGATTTTTACTACACTGGAAAAGATGACATTTTATTTTCGCCTATTTATTTTCAAAGAATATATGCTCTGAAAGTGGCTTTAGAATGAAGTGGTCACCTAAAACACACTGTGGGCCTAAAGCCTGAATTATTACTTTTATCCACACCAAATTTGACAGCAATAAACCAAAAAATTTGTATTGTATTATTGTATTCTATTAAAAACTTTATTGTCCCAAGGGAAATTTGTCTCGGGGTTGTAGTGCCAGGGTACAACATTAAAATACTATACATATAATCATACAAAACAACTATGGTTGTATACAACAATAAAAAGCAACAGTAATGGTAAGACAACAGTCGTCGCATTCGCACAACCCACCCAGAAATGATAAAATATTTTGTACAGATTTAAAGTCAAGATGCGCCCTCCCCAGATTGACTTCACTGTTCCCCTCTAATTAAAAAAAAAACATTGTCAGAATGATTACTGTTTCTTCTCAAACAGAGCTCCAAAGCATCCTCTATGCTATATTTTATTTTGAAAGTGTTTTGTGAAACGTTGCGGAAAGGGTATATTACTGGTGCACAAAGTGCGTAATTATCTCATGTCTGTGTTTGGATATGCCATTTACGCTCGCCATTTACACTGGCAGTGATAAAACCCACCCCATCATGTGGGATATCATCGTTTTCAGCATTCCATTGGCTAGTTGATGCATCAATCATCAGAATTCAGCACCGTGATTAGGACATAGGAAACAGGATACATGAAGAGAGCCCAGAAATAAGATTACATTTATTGGAGTAGCATTTTCGCTGTTTATTTGGTTTTTGATGGAGGACTTTAATCGGACCCTTGTGGATGTAAAAAGACAGTTTTTGGCCGAGATTAATTGGTTTTGTTACATATAATGGACGACAAAGCGGTGAGTCGCCCATTTTATTTACTTCGGGAGGAGAGGGGTTTGGGTGGTTGCCAAAAGCGTTCCCAAAAGTTACATCTATGATTGTAATCTTGATTGGCATCCATAATTGGTGTCACAAGACTCTTAGCTTTCCAATGATATAAAATATGTTGTATATGTTCATTGAAGTATGTTTATAAGGTCGGTGAATTTACACCCCGAAGTAGGCACGGACCCGACCCTGGGGCCGTGGTGTTTAGCAGGTTAAAGAGATCAAAATCATAGTTAGTTAAAGCTGGTACAAACAGGTTCAAGCATTATGTAAACTGGAGTAAGGAATTAGGATACAAAATCCTTGCATTATAATATATGCATTAGTAAATAGGGTTATCATTTCTCATTGTTCTTCACTGGGTCCTCCTGTTACTTTCCCCTTTGTTATGTCAGTTGTGTTGCTTGTTTTTGGCCGTCAATTCATGTCCTGTTTTCCCTGAAATCATCGTTGTAAGTGTTCTTTTGTTTATTGTTATTAAAGACTTAGCTTTGCAAAAAATGTTCAACTGGCTTGCATTTGAAGATAAACTAAAACACAACTTTGAGTAGAATCAAAATAATAAATGCATGACTCATCTAAAACACATCTCTGCAGAATGAATCATTTCACAACCACGCACATTTATTGTGACCTTCAAAAAGTTTATATATGCATGCTTACAAAAGGAACTGATAAGAATTTTTAAACTAGCCCAAGCAGCTGCATCTAAACCAATTAATGAATTGATGCTTAGAGTTATTTTCCTCCATCATCTGTGCCTCACACAGGTGATGGAAGCAGGACGTGTGATCAGCACACATGCATGCAGCCCCTGTCATTTTGTTAAAGGTCTGCAGTGATCAAATAAAGACATTTTCCTCCCTCCATGGCTGGCTCTCTAACTCAGCTTCATGCTTTTTTGAAGCTATTCAATCCAAACTATGAGACATCCGTGACAGCTGCCATGAGCAGGAAGTGTAAATAATGCACAGTCTGAGTCACAGTCAAGTTTGTTTCCAGTCAGTTCTAGGCCAATCTATTTTCCCTGCCATATTCCTGCTTTGACTTGAAAAGCAAGCATTCGCCTTAGTTCTCAGTACTCAATACTGCAATTTGCCTTAAATATCTTTAACATGCCAGGCTGAATCACTGGTAGGTATGCTTACAAGATAAAGTTATGGATCCAACCTTTTCAAATCCTGACACCAAGATCATCCCTCACCTCATCTGACATTTAGCACATTTGCGTTGTGTCAATTTGCAAGGCTGTTATTGATCTAAGCCAGAAACAACAACCTCTTCTCGCCCCTGCATTAAAACACTGCCACTCCTTAAAACATAAGCTGTAATTCCTTTTAACAAAAGTTATTTTGTTCTGCCAAGTGTGGCTTTCCACAACCGTGTCTCTGGGGAAATGCATACAACATCAACAACAACAAGATCCACATCAACACATTCTGCTGTCAGGTACAGCAAGATTGGATATTAGTCATTAAAGGGAGACAGAGAAACAAAGACAGTGTAAAATATTAATTTTTACTGTTCTTAAAATTTTAAACTGCTTTCCCAAAAACATATCTGGGTGAAAAATAGGAACAAAAAGGAAACCTAACAAACAGTTGTTATTAAAAATAACCAGAGAAGAAAATCTATTTATTCCCATGATTTTCAGAATAACTTTGAAGAAATATGTGCAATTATTTAACCGAAGCAAGCATATTTGACTTAAAAAACCTGAAAGCCCTGAAAGTCTACAGTTTTCTAAATCTCCTAAATCTTTCCAATACTTTAGGTGTGTTTCTATTATGCTTTGCTGAACCTTTATTCCCCCCAAACCTATGCTGCATTCCATTTGTCTCATAAGGCCAAACTCAGATATGGGAATGATATTATACTTAAGTTCAAGTTGGAAAACCTGTGAAATTTGCTACTTGTTGTGCTCAGTGACCAGGCTAATTACTTCTAGTAATGCCAGGCTATTTCTTTCCACTCTCTGCATTAAAATACTAAATGAACTTTCCGGTACTATGTCCTTTAACAAGATACAACTTGTCAGAGGTTCAACTAAATAAAGTTTTCCATTTCACTCTTACATTATTTTAAAAGTGCAAAAGCCATATTGAACAAGAGGTTGACCACACCAACAATTTCTAAGGCCTGAATTCATGCAATGATCTAATTGATGTTTCAAAGTTGGACTTTTGACATTCCAAACTCAAAGTACATATAAAATACATCACTGACCCTAGCTTTTTCAACGTGGAACTCTTGTGCTCTTCCTACTTGTGCTCTTTATGAACATTATTGCGGCTGATACTGATCTTGTTAAAAGTCCTGCTCCTCAGCTGACAACTGCTAACGGAGGAATCTCAAATGGCTGCTGTTGCAAAACTAGAAAAATGAAGCCTTATGTGCAAGGTCATATCCAGAGTTTCGAAATTACCGAGGTCCACCCAGAAGCGTAACCATCATCTCAAAAGTGAGGGGGACAAATGTTTCAGAGATCAATTTATTGCGATTTATCATCCTCTTGCATTAAATCGCACCCTTCCTTAATGGCTAAAGAACCATTTAAACCATTGTTGCAGAATGAGTGTGCTGGCTAATATCAGCGATATTAATAGTTGTTCAGAGACAGTTATTAACTATCATTATTACTATCAATAAAATGAATAGTTACAAGGCGCCATATGCACAGCAGAAAAAAATAACTTAGCTCAAATATCTCAATTGACTGTTGGTGTCAATCTGAAAAGATTTAACAAATAAAGGTTAAAGAATTCAAGCACTGGCTTCAGCAAATCACAATAAATGGCACATAATGATACCTGATCACCTCTTCAGATTACAGGTTTTTTGCAAGTTATCAAAGTCATTGACTACGTTTACATGCAGCCAATATCCGGGTTATGGTCGGGTTAAGGTCACTATTTGGGTTTCTGAAACATTCGGAATATCCCATTTACATGCGTGAGCAGAGAGAGTTACTCCTGTATACATGGTATTTGTAATCAATTGGCATATCCCAATGTAAACGGCAATGCACGGTTAGCATCAGGACGTAGGGACAACCTAAAGACGCGATATGCGCCATTTCCGATTCTTCTTCCTGTTTTTCTATGTGCATAAAATAAGTTCCTCTACTCAAAACACCAAGATTCCTTGCGAATAGAACATGTGCAGAACACAAATCAATGTTCCTTTTGATGGGGATATGCCGATACACGTTTACATGACCAAATATTCAGGTTAGAAAGGGGTACCCCATCATATTCTGGTTTTTGCATCTGTGTTTACATGGCGTAGCCGGGTTATTGCTAATATTCCGGTTTTGAACGGGTTATTGGCTGCATGTAAACGCAGGCACTGATATCAATCGAATTACCAGAACAAATACTATAATCTACTCTGCTAGATTTACTATCCACGAAATATCTGGTGTGAAGGGAGATGGCTAAAGGTTCTAAACAATAAACAAATGAAGGCTCAGAATGGCTGATCCTGGTGAGCTACCTATTGAAATATAGGCAAAACATATTTTGGAATGGAAGTAATTCTAAAATATCTGTGAAAACCCTGTCCTGATACCTGACTGGTTTCTCCCAGCAATGGATCTCTTTTTCTTAGGAAGTTCTAGTTTCTCCTTATTTGTGAAGACCCTGTATCATCGTCCGTGCAGCTGGCCTCTGGTCTTGTTTATCCTCCCTGACAATGGTCTTTACTATTGTGGCATTAAAGATAAATAAAAATGTAGAAAGCAAAATTCGAAATAGAATTAGGATGAGTAGTAGTGATATTAATACAGAAATTAACCTCAAAGTCCCTCTAATGCCATATATTTTCATTCTCAGCCACTTATATTTTCTTTCCACCTGTGACTATTTTCCCTGACCCTGCTTTGTCTATTGTGTATTTGGAAAACTACAACTGCTGAAATAGGTTCCTGAAAAGGAAACACACTTTTTGGTACCTGTTACGAGCTAAAGAAATCCTTTCAATTTAACCCAAATCGATCATCAACTTTGTGATAAAGACTAAAGAAACCAATTAAAAATCCTGGCTGCAAGCCCTATTTTAATTAGAGTGCCAAGCAGAGGAAGGTTTTCTTACCTTTTACAATCAATACAGCTACGGCCGACAGGCTCTCCACATCTGTGTCCACTACGCAGATATATTTGCCAGCATGGTAAAGCTGAACGTTTCTGATCATCAGATCTCCGGCTGTTCTCTGCTAAGGAGGAAAGAAGGCTTTATGTAGCATGAAAGATAACAGACCCTGGGGCAGCTTATTAAAGAAAGTACTGAAGCATGTATAAGGTGCAGTAAATAGTGATGCGGTGAGAATTTGCACATTTTGAGGGGGAACGTTGTTGAACTAAAAAGCTGACCAGAGCAGATCAAATGAAGCTGGAATAAGAGGGAACAAGGCCAAATTTACAAAAAATATTTTTTGATAGAGACCAGTGTTTCTTTTGTTGACAAGGTTTCAGCTTATTTAAAAGATTTCTAAAGGTCCTCATCTGCCCTTCAAAGATATGTTAAAAGAAAAAAAAAGCAATTGAGGCAGTTCTACTTCAGTTATAAGAAAAACAGGCCCTCTACCTTTTCAACTAAGAGGATACCCGAAGGCAGCAAATGGTAAATTAGTGGTGAAATTGTTCTACTGACATTGGCAGCGAAACAAGGAAATACGGCAGCAGAGCCAACACAGTTTAATTATGGAAATTAAACTCCCCAAAGCAGCAAAGTTTAGATGATAATCTCTTTGGAGTGGAGACATTCTGGAATTTCTGGGTAAGGGGTCTCTCATGTCTGTGAGACATGCTCAAGAACATTGGTTGGTCTCAAGAGTGCGAGGATGTACAGAAAATGTTTTGTCATTTGGGTGTTTGACACGCTTTGATTCCTTCAGAAGACATATTTAATGATGTGCATCCACTTCCTGTTACGTGAGGCTGTGCAGCAGACAATGTTAAAGCAATATTCAAAGCAAGCCTGAGCTTATTAAAAAGTAGATGTGCTGAGTTGAGACTGAGCTGGAGTTGATGAAGACTACTTAAAATGATTTCCACCGGTCACAATGGCTGAACACCTGGTGCATTACCTATAATGACTTTTATATGGGAACTGCATTTCAGCATAGGGACTACCTTGTTTCCATTCACAGAAATACAATTGGAAGCACATTGGATTTCAATAATCTATTTGCACTTCCTACCATAGATTTTTACCCAACCGCACAGGGCTTTTATGCTTCAGAGGAGACATTTAAAGTTGCAAAATGGATGGTATCACACTGGCTGAAGCAATACTGGCCACTGTTAATACTGCCAAGAAACCCATTGTAAAATCATAAGCTGGTCGTTTTAGCTATTGGCAGAGATGGAGTGGAGCATGTGTCCATTTGGACATTAAAAATGGGGGCCAGAACTGGTTGATTTACACCCTGACCTGTTTTCAATTGGAGAACACCTCATAACCTTGCTCCACCAGGTTGCACAACTGCCAACACTCTTTGGTGTGGAAGTTGTTAATACCAAAGTTAAAGAATCAAAGTTAGCTTCTTTTAGTAAGTGGTAATTAACAGGGGTTCCACGCGGTCTTAAAAAGTCATACTTTTAATTAGGGATTTAAGAAACTATTGACACAAAGATATATCGCAATATTTTATTTCCCAATATTGTATTGATATTCAAAAGCAAAATATTGATTTTTTTTTAAGGATTTTAATAGACCCAATAATGATGAGACTCATTTTTATAGTAAAATTAAAAGTATGTCTGGTAGTTGGTGGCTGTTATCAACTTCTTTGTTCTTGTGGATCAACTAGATCTGGTAATAAACCTGGATGTGTTAAAATATGAAACAGGTTAGAGTGTTTAGAATGCTGTGACAGTTTTTCTACAGTTAAATTCAGTTTTAAAAATCACAATGTAGAGTATCGTATTATATCACAATATATTGTATCGCCTCCCCTGTATTGCAATACATATCGAATCGCCAGATTTTTAACAATACACATCCCTACTTTTAATGATCTCAAGTGTAGGCCGTAGAATGTTTTAACCATTTCCAGATTGGTTTTAAACTTAATTTAGTGACATCCTAAATGTGTACGTTTGTTTGTTGCCTCTTCAAATTTGACCTTTGTTCAGGTTTTAAATACAACTTCATTTATGCTGGCAGAGAACTTAAAGAAAACAGATCTTTGGATTTTGGTCAAATGCAGTTATCCATTTAAGCCAGCAGGTAGAATATCCAATCATATCCAACCATAAGAAACAAATAACTAACTTACTACACCAAAATTACTACTACAACCTAAAAAGTACATTATGTAAATCTATTACACAACTTTAATATATTATCTATCATTCCTTCTTCATATATTAACTTAGACTGAATTTCTCACCAGAGTAGCCAACCTCATGAGAAATCGATCGCCAGACAAAATCTTTTCTTTGCTCTTTTCCTTATAATGATGGGAATTTCGGTTCATATAGATATTTTCAACCTAAACAATTAATCTTTTCTCGTCCATTTCAACGATGTCCAACCACAACTGGTGCTACAATACAACAATAGAAGAATAACGACCAACACAGAGCAGAATAAGAGCAGCTATGGGAGCTGGAATGTAGTAGTATTTCTGTCTATGCTCAATTCAGAAGCTTCGAAAAGAATAGCTGGCAACCAGATGCCACCAATGTGTGTTTTTTCTTAGAAAATAAAAGTGGTGTATTTTTTTTATCATAACCCCACCCCCAGACAACATTTGAAAAATCCTACAAAGAGGGCGGTGCCAGGAAGAACGGAGGGGTATGGCCAAGTGTGGAGGAAAAGCAGAGGGGGGGACGTGGGGTTGTGTTCAGGAGGACAATGACAGCTCCCTTAATGTGACACTGAAACATGGACAGTGACCAAAGCGACGTTGGCAGTTTTGCAACTGATCGGTCTGATCAACATTCATCTGTTTTGAACGTTAGGCTATGTTAGCATTACCACTCAGAGACCGGACTCCTCCTGTCTCTCTCTGCCTCAGCAGCAGCAGAACCGAGATCGGGCGGCGCTGGCTCTGCGCCCTGAACCAGCGGATCTCCTCCGTCGTCACCGGAGATAGGAGTAGAGGGAGGCTTTATGGAGCCCAGCGGCCGCGAGCCGTATCAATTCGAGCCGCTGGCTCGGGACGCTGAGTCAGCGCTGTCCGAGGCTGGCGCTGCTGCTGAGGGAGAGAGAGACAGGATGGGTCCGGTCTTTGAATGGTAATGCTAACATAGGCTAACGTTCAAAACAGTATGTTAGCTATGCTAACTAAGTGCTAATGTGATAATAATGGTAACCTGAAAAACGCAATCCAACTCAGAAACTCGCCACGGGCCCGGTATGTCTGATAGTTTTATACCCAAACCCACGGGCCGTGTCTGTGAGACCATAACTGCTGTGACACAGTCAATGCCTGTGACGTAGAGATGTACCGCTCTCCGCCAATCACAAAATTCCAACGCAGTAGCCACCGTTCAACCCTAAGGGGGCAGCACTAAGACGTTTTTAGACCAAAAACTGTAGAATTAAACAAGTTTACACCAAAATGTAAAGAAAATCAACAGAAACTGAAAGATTGCATTGGTAAAGACCCATTTATACAGTTTAGAAGCAAAAAAAAGTTGTTTTGGGGTTTAGTTACTCTTTCAATATGGTGCTCAAAGCATTTGATTGATTGTTAAGTCTCTATGACCCAAGCTACACTTTTCATTGGCGGTATTTTTCTCTGCCTCAGCTAAGAGGCAGTAGTAATGTCTTGGTTGGAGCCAAGACAATCATAGTGCCAAAGCCCTTAGTTGTGGCAGTGGAAAAACAAAGAACTGGTGCAAAACAAACTCAACCACTACTTTAGCACTGAAGCTAATTTGGTAGGAAAAATACAACATTTTGTTCATTATAGTTTTTGAAGAATAACTGGAAACTGGGTACACATCTTTTGATTGGTGAACTTCTATGTATGAGTAAGGGTCACTCACGCCGCCTACGAGCTCAAAGTGGCCGTCTCCCTTGGTGATCAGCTGGCCATTAAATGCCCAGGAGAAGGAAACATCCAGGACAGGATCACTAACCACCTGGCAGGGTAACACGATGCTTTCCCCTACAATGATCTCCATGTCCACTGGTCCCTGAATGATTCTGGTTGGATCTGCCATAAAAAAAGTAAAAATAAAATAAAAAGTCACATAAATTCTGAAGCATGCATGGCTGGCAGACATTTAACGGTACACGAGGTGTTTTATTGCAAACAGACAAGCAGGCCTTTTGTTGATTTAACTGAAAACAGAAGCAGAGATGCAACACTTTCTGGAACACTAGCTCTGTAAAACAGTGAGTCACAGGCTTAGCCATGTTGTCTTTGTGCAAAAAGGTCCCAGTCAAATACTGTGTGATTACATGCAGCCTGCTGTCTCTAAAATGGGTAATAGGATGACACAGATTGTATAATCTTCTGAAATCCTGATGGAAATTGCAATGCGCTGCTGATCAGATAAAACCCCACATAATAGGCTCCAGTGTAGATCCAGTACGCGAAACGAGGAGCGCCGCTTTAAAGTATACTAAAGGAATCATTTAGAGAAGTCCTCTGAGCTTCAAAAAGGCAAGATAATAAATGTGAGAGAATCAAAGAAAGAAGGTAGAACACACAGGAAATAACTTGTACTCTTACATCTTACTTTATGCTGAGTGTCAAGATGTAGGAGAAAAGTTGCTGTTAAAAAACCAATGTCTCAGTCAGAGGTGGGCATCACTGACCGGTTTATGGCAGCAAGAAATACTAGTCATTTAGAGAAATAACTGGTCTTGGCAATCATAGTGGCACACAATATCATTCAGCACATTAACAAAACCAATAAGAAACCCGGAGAACACTAAGCTGTCACTCCAGAGGCGAAAGGAAAAAAAGAAAAACGCACGTTCGAGAATAACAGCATCTGTGACACCACCTCACTAATGCTTTCATTGCTTCCACTCAAGGCACTTTCATTTGCTGCAGTAAATTGGTTGTTTCAGCTGCTTTGAGGAAAACAGTGTTCAAGTACTTTGTCAAATACGTTCCGAGTGGATTATTGCAGCCTCACAAAACCCCTGAAAGACAAGCTTTTTCAAGCGGCAAAGCACATTTTGATTATGCAACAAAAACAAAATTTCAGGTTTTGCCAAAGTATGCAAAAACTTTCTGCTAAACACAATTCATAGAGCAAAATGTAAGGGTTTTGTTTGGTGAATGACCTAAATGCAGCAGCTCCTTCTTGTGCTGATGCATACCGAGCAGTGAATTGTGCTTACTAAGTGGCGTCCTATTTAATAGCGCAGCTCACCCGTAACTAGGAGCCTTCCAGTTGTGCTTGACATCCCAAATCTGTTCCTGGCGAAGCATGTGTAGCTGCCTGCATCGGACTTGCTCACATTTGCAAGCCTCAGAGTTCCATCTGCAGAAAGTGTGATCCTACACAGGTGGAGGCAAATACAGACAGCAACAACGTAAAGTTGAAACCAGATGTTTACATACATGCAAATACACTAAGATTACTTTGCCTATAAATTATTTGTGAAAGCTTAATTGATGATATATATAACATCGCTTTTTAAATTGTACGACTTGCGGTAAGTTCATTGTGTATCCTTTCTGAACCTTCTCACAACAGTTTAGTGAAATGTCTGTTTCTGCTGACAGTACAGGTTTAACTGAGTCAGGTTTGATGGCCACTATGCTCACATACACCTTTTCAGCTCTGAGAGGAAAAAGTTATAAGGGCTGAGATGAGGGCTTTGTGAAGGCCACTTCAAAACAATAGCTTTACTGTCCTTTAAGCTGCTTTGTAACAAATTTTGTGATGTGGTTAGAGTTATTGTTCCATTTGGAAGATCCATTCGGCCCCAAGCTAAACTCCAGTCCCTCGTGCAGCAAAACACCTACATAGCATGATGCTGCCACCTTCACAGCTGGGATGGTGTTCTCAGCCTAGCATGCATCCCCCTTTTTCCCTCTGAATGTAACGACAGTCATTAGAAAAAACACTTCAATCAATCAATAAAACTTATTTCTAAAGCACCATAAAAATATCAACATGATCAAAGTGCTGTACAGCTCATGTATGTACTAGACTTTCACAGTGGATAATGACACTCTATGACCAGCTTCAACGAACATCTTTACAGGGTCTTTTGCTTTGTGCTGGGGTTGATATGGACATTACACACCAAAACGCTCTTATCTCTGATACACAGAACCTGTCTCATTCCTGAACAGTACAATGACTAGAAAGTACCATAGTGCTTACAGTGTTTAGGATTATTCAATGACAACTGCTTGTTTGAACAGATAAGATATCATCTTCAGGCATCTGTACCTAAGGATGAACCGCACTTGTGAAGGTCCACAATTCTCCTCTTGATATCTTGGCTGATTTTTATTTTATTTTTCCCATTTTGTCACACAAGGAAGAGAGTCTTTGATGAATTAAAAAATATATCCACTGATTAACTCAACTGCTAAATCTTCCAAAGGCATGACACTATCATATAGGCTTTTCCGAATCATTTAAAGGCATAGTAATCTAAGTGTCTGAAAACATCTGACTGGGAAGAAAGTCTTATTTAAGGTCAGAACGTGAGAAAAAGTGTTAAGATTACTTAATAAACTGTTTTTAAACAGCATGTTTCAACTGGAACTTGTTTAATCAACAGTTAATCAATGTATGTACACTGATTTATTTTTTTCTGTGTTCTACACTTACATGAGGATCTTATAGTTAATCACTGTTTGTATCTGGAGTCACTATTGATGAGACCAAGAGAGCAGAGTGTGGGAATAAATACCAATGCTATCCTTATTACGTTCCCATGGAGGAATGCTAACTGGTTTCTGTGATTACCTGTCGTTGGTGTGGATAGGCAGGTTCCCTTTCTTCCATAAAATGCTTGCTGTTGGGTAGGCCTGAGGCTTGCAGTCCAAAGTCACCGTTGTTCCTGCTTTGGCTTTGAGCAAAGCTCTGAGGACATTTCCTGTGAAGTCTGGAGGTGAAGCTGATGGGGAAAAAGCAAACTGTCTTTCAGCACAAGACTGCACCAGATCTCACAAGGCATTTGAAGCAGGCTGGAATTCAATCTGTGAAAATCAATAAATGTTGAAGAGATGGAGACAGATGCCTTAATTATTTGTCATGAGAATGATATAGATACAGAAAGCAACAATATTGTGAGTTGTATTTCCTCTAGTTTGGTTGCATTGAATAAAAGCATAAGTTAAACTGATGCATAAATCACATTTACAAAGCAATTCTGTTTAAAAACCTAATTATGTTCTGGATCTACTGAATGTTTGTTGCTTATCCTGGTCTTTTCACACCACCTGAATTGATGTTTTGCAGAACTTCCTGTCCACCACCATCAGGTATTTGCGGTATTTTTTCACAAGCCTTTAACATATATAGGCAGGAATGTTGCTAATTTTTTCTGCCCAGAAAGTGTCTGTAAGCCGCAACTCTCCAGTTTGAAAGATATTCTCAATTGACTTTGGCCTGGACTGTGACTGGGACATTCTAGCACATAATAATGCTTTGATCTAAACACATCCATTGTAGCCCTGGCAGTATGTTTAGAGTCGTTCTCCTGGTGGAAGATGAAGCTCCAGTCCTAAGTCTTTTGCCACCCCTAACAGGTTTTCCTACAGGATTGTCCTATGTTTAGTCAGTTATCTGCCCAGTAGCAGGAAGCTAATCACAATAAAAGTTTGTGGTTGTAATGTGACAACATGTGAGCAACCAATTCAAGAGGAATGAATATTTTTCCAAGACATCATAAAGAGAAGAATAAATCCTAATGTGTTTGACACCACAAAATCATCCTCACTTGACCCCTTTATCCACTAATCCAGACAACCTTTAAGAAAGACAGTGATATGACCTTTAGATTATTTTGGGTAACAGTGATTTGGGGATTTAAGAGATAAATGCCATCTACCTAAAACCATTAGTTCAGCCGCAAAATATATGACGCCGTGTTTGTTCTCAGCCACACACTGGTACATGCCAGCATCAGATAGCATGAGTGGCGACACCGAAAGGACCCCGTCCTCCACGTGGATCCTGTCCTGTGAAGAGAAGGATGAAAGAAAGCAATTACTGCACGAAAGTTAAAGGTAGCCCTTTGCTTTTACACATCACACTCTGATAAATGTTAGTAGACAGCCGATTTTAAAAACATTGTCAGCATCTGCAGATTAAATCAGGATAAAGCAGTTTTTCTTCCTTTAAGTTCTGTCTGCACATCATTCTCAACATAAGCACATTTATAGTCTATTAAATAAAAATACCAGTTCGAATTTGATCATTTCATCACTTATCCTGCATAAAGCATACGGATCATGAGACACACAGAGTTCTTCACATATATTAGCAACCCTGATAAAGATGTGTAAAAATTTTGAAAAATTAATTACAAAAAGAAGGACATTGAGAGAATATTAATTATCCATGCTTGTTCAAGCATTTGCCTCTTCCGAGGCGGATTAGTGATATATGTCTCATGTCAGTGACGTACATAGATTTTTTTATGCAACATGACCATTCAGACTGAAGTCGCTTTCAAAATCATCTAATATGTATTGGTTTTAGCACCACATATGAAAGTGACCTGGGTCGAATTTGAAAAAAAAAAATCGGATTTGTGCTGTAACACATCACACTGTTACATTTTAGTAAACAGTAGACTTTTAAAAACATTGTCAGCATTTCCAGATTAAATGAGGATCATGTGTTTCTTCTTCCTGTTTAAAAAAAAATCTGATTTGTGCTGTTCTGACTGTCCTAAAAAATCAGATATGGGTTGCATGTGGGCAAAAAAGTCGCATTTGATGCGCCTTTGCCTGCAGTGTGAATGTAGCCTTAGACACTCTTCAAAATGGGAACGACATAGGCATATGCCATTAAAGTAACACAGATATGTGTTGATTTTCAAAACCCAGGAAATGGCTGCCGGAAAATAGCTACAGTCAGAGTAATAATTAAAGATGAAAACAGCTGAAGCACATTGTAAGAGAAGGATGGCAAAAGAAGTAAAGAAAATATCTAAAGCTCACTGTTAGAACAGTGCAGCAGTTTTTTACTGAGACATTATGTCACTGCAAGAAGATTGACTTATTTTAAGGCTCTTGGCACTGCATTATCGAAAGGTTGTAGAAAGAGGTAGAATTAGGATAGTATAATTAATGTCAGAAATGGTAGTCTATGTGAGACAGAGGAGAAGTGTCCAGAGATGTGCCCTGCCCACACCCATCAATATCTACAACAACTCCTTAATTAATTAATTATATGAGCTACAACAACACTTAATTTCCCTCTGGGATCAATAAAGTATTTTAGAACTTGAATCAGAATTGAAATAAGATTGTTGCTGGGCACAGATTTGTGGAATTTTTTTTTTTCTGATGGCCTATACAGAGTAATACAGAGGAATGAAGGGTTGGGATCAGGATGTAACCAAGAAGCCTTTGGTCAGTGTGAATGACACCAGTTTCTTTGTAGAGATGAGAGAACAGTCAGTGCAGCAATCCATCTATATCAGCTTTATCGTAGAGTAACAAACAGAAGCCATTACTTACTGAAAAAAACAAGACAACCTTCAGACTCTCAGACTAGGTGAAGCCAAATCCTCTTCCTGATGTAACAAAGATTGAACTTATTGTCAACAATCCCTGAGCTTGTTTGTTTCAGTGCTTTGAGCAAAGAAAATTGAGCATCATCTTATCAGTACCAACACTAACTATTGTAAAGACAGCAGCATTCTCTGGAGACATCTCTCTGCAATAGGAACTAGGAAACAAGTCAGGGTAAATGGTAGCTTGCTTATGGTCTGAGGTTTACATTTTAATAAGCCAACATCCTGAAGTGTTGGACGGAGATGACACAAATGCTGCTTCAGGAGAGATCTAGAACTATTCTGGGATCACCCAGTGAGAAATGGATCTGAACCAAGATCTCTGGAGAGACCTGAACATGGCTCAGCACTACAGCTCCCCATCCCATCTGGTACAGATGAAATATTTCTGCCAAGAAGAATGGAATGAGCTTCCAAATTAAAGGTGCACCAGGCTTGTAGGAATTACTTGAAAATCTCAAGGCTGCTGGTGTTGCCATGGATCCATAAGCCAACTACTTTGAGTGAGAGGGATAAACACATGTAGACTAAGCTATTACATGTGGAGAATGCACCTTTACTTGTATCCCACTATCATATGCTGCGCAACTGAAACTGAGTGCATACTTCCTTGCAAAAGTATTTATACGCCATGAGCTTTGTCCCCTTTTGTCATTTTACAAACTCATTGTATTTTATTGGATTTTTAGATGGTCGACTAACACGTGCATTATCATGAAGTGTTAAGAACAGTCATTTGTTGTCAATAAATAAATAAAAAACTCCCTGCAGTATGACATGGCTCCTACACATTTATAACTGCAGTTTTTACTATTTGTATAAAATATTTTTTTATCTTCAGCTGCTTAGTCTTAATTTTAAGTTCCATACATTACTGAAACCAGCCTGTGCTTATCAATCCTTTTTTGAAGCAGAATTTGGCATGTTCTTTGAATGAATAAACACAGGAATGCATTTATCCATGAAATTTGGAATAACAGCTAATTTTGTGAGCTGCTTAAAAAAGGGTGGTTATAGGGCCAAAGGACAGGTTTACCATGCATTTAAAGCTATCTAAGGAATAACAAAAAATAGTGAAATTGCCATTGTTTAATTTCAAAATGTTAGTACATTCACTCAATCATTTGATAACTCCAATACAGATGAACAGAAACATTTTAAAATCAAGTGTTGATGTGGAAAATAAAAGATGAAGAGTGTCACTTGTACGGTGTTCATTTTAGGACATCCTCAGACTCAGGTGTCAGATTCAGAAAAACATCCGTCATCTTCAGACAAAACTCCTTCAGCGTCAGAAAAACCTCTTTCATTCTCAGAAAAAACTGCTTCAACTCAAACGGCCTCAGAAAAATCTCTGTCATCAACCTAATTTGCATTTTCACAAATAGAATAAAGGTTTCACAAATCAGAAAAAGTGTTTTAATGAATCTACATGCTGTGTAGAACACTTCAGTCCAGATTTGAAGAGTCCATGTATTGTAGTTTTTGATCAGGACCTGGTCTAATATGGTCTGGATGGTAAAAATACCATAAAATGAACCTAATTTGCATTTTCACAAATAGAATAAAGCTTTCACAAATCAGAAACAGAGTTTTAATGAATCTACATGCTGTGTAGAGTACTTCAGTCCAGATTTGAAAAGTCCAAGTATTGCAGTTTTTGATCAGGACTTGGTTTAATGTAGTCTAGTCTAGCAAAGATTCAATGGAATTGCCCTTTACACATTTACGAATCGGAAGCTAACTTCAGCTTCGTCCATGACGCGTGATATTTTTCAGCTAATTCTGATAACTTTTCATTTGAGACTTTTTCGTCTGACTCCATTTTTTCTGACAGCGGTTTTCCTGAGACCGACTAATTTACATCTGATGTCTGATACCTGACTCTGATAACTTTTTGTCTGACTCTGTTTTTTCCGAGACCTGACTCCTTTGAGAAGTTTTTCTGAGGCCGTTTGGGTTGAAGGAGTTTTTTCTGAGGATGACAGAGATTTTTCTGACGCTGAGAGAGTTTTGTCTGAGGATGACAGAGATTTTTCTGAGGCCGTTTGGGTTGAAGCAGTTTTTTCTGAGAATGAAGGAGGTTTTTCTGACGCTGAAGGAGTTTTGTCTGAAGATGACGGATGTTTTTCTGAATCTGACACCTGAGTCTGAGGATCTCCTAAAATGAACACCGTACACTTGAATCTAAATCAGTTTACAAAATTCTCTAAGCATTCTTACACACACACACACACACACACATATATATATATATATATATAAAGATCTGGAAGATTGAAAATATTTCTTTTTTCCACACTTATCCAGACCTGGAAAATTTTCTAATAACAAGCCAGACATTGCATGACAGCATAGATAGCCTGGTATGATGCTGCCACCACCAGGGTGGTGTGTATGCAGTGTTAGGAGAATTTCGCAAGTAGGTTAACATTTGTGAAGTGTGTAACTGATAGTTGTCCTGTCAACAGATTCTCCCACCGGAGCTGTGGATCTCTACAGCTCCTCCAGAGGAACCATAAGCCTATTTGGCTGCTTCTCTGATCAATGCTCTTTCTCTGCCTTTCAGTATAGGTAAATGCTAATGTCTTGGTAGGTTTGGAAGTGCTCTGTTGTCTTCATGATGTTGTTAGTTCACCAATTGTTATTTTTTTTACACGTGTTATTAAGGGGTATGGGACTAAAGGGGCAGGAATGCAAATGCACATTGATTTTAAGATTTCAATTTGTGGAAAATACAGAAAAACTATCTATCCCTTTCCTTCATTTACAAGCATGCATTATATTGTGTTTAAGTATCACATGAAATCCCAATGAAATACACTAAAGTATGTTGTCATGTGACAAAGTGCGAAAAAGTTAAAGGGGTACATATATTTCTGCAAGACATTGAAGAAGCTCTTTTCTTATAAGATAAATGCTAAGATGCCAAGACAATAGTGTCATTTAAGACTGCCTCTATAATAATGATATAAAAACGAATTATATTTGCTGTGTAATTTAGTGTGTCTCGCTGTGAGCTTTATTAGGTATCATCAAACAAAAAATACATTTCAGCAGCCAGTTAAAATCAGCCAAGTTTAAAGCAGCTGAGCTGAGAATATGCCAGACTGTGTGCATGTCTCTTGTGGTTTGGACTGAGGTGTGCAGTTCCATATAGTATATTTCACAGTAGATTAAGCCCATTGTCCCTAAATCTCAAGGAGCTTTAACATGCACCATGAATAATGAAAAACAACTCTCTGCTCCATCCAAATGAAATGGAGCAATCTCTTGGGAACTCAACTGATCCACTCTCTAAGACGCTGTAATCTGCCAAGGTGAAGCTGAACCAGCCCCAGCAAAATCCAAGTCTCATCGCTGGCACACCTTTGCGAGATGTTTACACTCTCATCTAACACTCTGGAAAAACTGACAACAAGCTCTTACACCGGGCTTTTCTAAATAAAATTGCTGAGCCGAGGCTGCAGATTACGTATTTAAAATGAAACACTTTCAGGTGGCAGTGATTTACCTCTGAGAGGAGCTGCTGGCCATTCTTCAGCCAAGCGTAGGAGGGTTTGGGCTTGCCGTTGGCGCGGCACTCCCAGCGCAGTCTCTCCTCTATGGCCATTGCGGTGTCCTTCATGGTCTGGATCCACTGAGGCTTGGCTGAGGACACAGAAACAGCCACTCGTGAAATATCTCACAAGGACCCGGTGGAGCGCTTTTCAAGGAAGCGGCACCGGGCCATTAAGTATGCTGCTTCCCAAATAGTTCAAAGGAAGCACAGATTGGCAGCTCAAACAGGATGGGCTTGTCCTTAAGGGGCTGGGGGGGAGAAACGATTGAATATTTCATCACTCAAATGTTTCATGAGCCTGTGGCAACACAAGATTACCATTAAACACTGAATCACAAAGCGGAAAACTTCTCACCACTGGTGGAGTGCACACAGAATTGCCATCCACCCCAACCTGTCACCTTTAGTGTGTGTAGAAAAACCATCACCCCTCCACACAACTTCCCACATTACATATGCACAACTTTCCCAGATTTTTTGTTTGTTGTTTTTTTATGGGAAGAATGCAGCCCACATAATAAGCACAGCTCCCTTTGCAGGCACCGAGCATACTGTCAATTCCAATGTCACAGGTGTCATTTTCGCTTCTTTAATGAATTCACAGAAAAACGCAGCAGCCGGAATGAGCCAAGGGGGCACATTTTAAATAGAACAACCTCAATGCAATAAAATAATACAAATATTAAAACCAAGCAGACTTTTTTTATCGCTAGTTCCTTTGCTTCTTAGCTCTAACAATGATAAAATGACCAAACCATCTATCTCACATTATAATTTAGGGTAAGCATCAGAAAGTGTAAAAGGGTACGCATCTTTTGAAACTTTTCCAGTTGTTTTCAGACTCTGGAGAAAAACTGGAAAACCGATACATGCATGAGGGGGAACATACAAACTTAAACAGAAAAGCCACACAGCCAAGATTAGAAACAGAAAGACCTGCTTGCTAAAAAGCGATACAACTAACCACTAAACCTGTAAATATTTATAATATGACCTCTTCAAAATGTCCGTAAGAAATCTCCCATATAGAGGTAAATAATTTAAACAACAGATATCACCACAAAACATTCCCATAGAATTACTTCCAGCAGGATAATTTTTTTTTTAGTTTAAACATGAAAATAAACAAACCAAAATACATAGATCTGTTTAGTTATTAGTTATTGTAATTTTGGTATTTTGGTTTGTTTTGTTGGTTTTTGTTTGTTGATGTTTGCTCATTTATTTAGCTGGAAAGTTGACATACCATAGATGAATTTTAGGATTATGTCTTTTCAGCACCTTTTTCAGGCTTTTGTCGAAGTTTCTTCACAATGCATATTCAGATTCTGTTCATATTACATATAAAAACGTTTGCATGCAAAAACTGCATGAATGCATCAATTAAATATTTGTGTAATTACACCTCTGTACATTTCTTAAAAGATTTACCGCTGGTAAAAATGTGCTTTCCGAACAAGGTCACCGTACCGTAAAAAGCCAATCGACCAGCAGCCGTGTTCCTTCCCATCTTGTTCTCCGCCACACACTCATACCCTCCTGTATCATCCTGTTGGAAGCTGGGGATCTCCAGCACTGCATTTGAATACTTCATTTTGACTTTGCTGGGAAATGGGACTCCGTTAGCCCTCCTCCAGGTGATTTCTGGGACAGGGCTGTGAAAGAAAAAGCAGGCAAACCTTAGCGTGTAGCTCAGGTTGCAGGTTTCTGTAACAATCCGGCAATAATCAAGCATTTGATGGACTATAAAAACCTCCTCTGTGTATTTTGTGGATGAATGGTTTAGATTAAGCCCAATCAAACCATGAAAAAAAGAAAAGCTTTTCAGCATGAGTTTTAAAACCAATAAGGACTTTTTTTTTGTCCACACACTGAGAAATATAATTACCAGAGGATGTTTCTTTTTTTTATTTTCAAATCTGAAGGTTTCTCGTCTGTAATGATAGGCAAAGGAAAATTGAAAACACTCTTCAAGGAATTCAACTTACTTCCCAAGGGCGAAGCACTCTAGAGTAACTGTTGATCCTTTCGAAGAAGGTACATTGTCTGGAAAATTAACTTCTATTTTTGGCTCGTATTCACCCATCACTCCTGTGAGGAGCAAGCACAAGAACCTGCTCAGTCTTCTATTATTTATGACTTACCAACAATACTACTGGCACAGCGGTTCAAGCAATGGCACTGAGGACAAATAAAAGACACATGAAAAAACATTCTCTAATGGGCAAACTCTTAGCAGTGCATCACTTAAATGTATAGTCACGGGATGTTGTGCAAAGCCAGCAAGGAATAATTCAAAACCCAGCAAGGGAGGGGGGAATTAATGTCTTGTTTTTTTTCAGTCAGCGGGTTCTTATCTATTATTTCAAAGCTTGAGTGGGCAGTTTTATTGTTTGTATCAGTATTCAAGAAAGGCACAGAAGATGGAGATCAGACAGTGATGCAATAGGATTTAAATTTATGCAGCTACATGTACAGTACACTGAGTAGAAACTAACTGGTTGAGCCACCAGAACACTCAATGTAATGGTCCAGTGACGTATGACTCATGTTTAATTCATTTGAGGCAATCTTTATTCACTCTTTCTATGAAACCATAAAAGGGAACAGAACAACGGAGCACCAACAACAATCCTGAAAATTTATCTGAAAGCAGGAGGAAGGCTTTTAAAGGGAACGCAAATTATGAGTAAGCTAAGTAAGCATAGGGGAAGATTTGGGGAGTTTGTTTGTTGAGGTCCAACTATTTACAAGGAGATATTGGCATTCAGTGACTTAAAGGGGATATATCATGAAATTCCACTTTTTAACCCTTAAATGCTTTGTGTAGTGATTTTAGAGTCTCTAGGAGTGCAAAAAGCATACATTTGTCACTCCATTTGTTGTGGAGATAGTTTTGTAAAATGTTTGGATCATATTTTTTAAGCCGTTGAGTCTTCTCTATTATCTATTACGTTTTTTGAACTATTACATCACAGTACTTGCACTGGAACTGCCAAACTTGGTCATGGATCTATGGCTCTAAACGCTGAGCGAATCCGCCATCTTGATTTCTCGCTGTGAGTTTTTGGTCCAAGTTTAGGTATGCTGAAAGTCTTCATTTTCCTCTCACTCAGGGTCAGACTCTGGATCAAACATGTACGGCTGAATGGACAACTCTTCCGAAATAAAAAATAAATAAATTGACAAGTAAAAAGTTTCTGCAGTGCTAGGTTATCGGTTCTCTATCAAGCTACAAGAATGGCTGAATGGGGTGGAGTGGAAGGATCAGCGACCTGGAGGGGGGCGTGGTATGCAGCACATCCTACACATTTAAAGGAACCGCACCAAAACGAGTCGTTCTGCAAACCCTGTTCAAACACCTCTGAACAGGGGTAGAACTACTATAATATACTATACTATATAATATACTATACTATAGAACTACTATAATTAAAAATTCCGACCTAATAACTGCAGTTCCACTATATAGACCACAACTAAATGATATAGATGTAAAAAGGAAGAATTTAAAAGCATGATATGTCCACTTTAAATGCAGTGTTGGACAACAGGCCAAAAAGAGTTATTTGCTAATCTAATGACAAAAGGGACATTAGAAAAAACAAAATGTATGCAACGTCATGAGCATGCACTGCATCTTACCGTCTGTCCTGAGGATCAGAGATGTGGGTGAGCTCTGAACCTTGCCTTTTGTGATGCTGTTCATCACCACACAAGTGTAGTTCCCCACATCAGAGGGCTCGACCTTAGCTATGTAAAGGTTTCCAGTCTGCTGGGAGACAAATCGCCGATTGTCTTGCTGAACAAAGTATGGATATTCATTGAAGACCCATGCATAGGTGAGATCTGAAAGACAAACAAAGATACATGAGAGCAACTGATGGACACTTTGTGCTAATACATGTGATTTAAAATTTAAATTAATTATTGAGACGTTTTTATAAATTTTTAAACACTATTAATTTAGATAAAAGCCTGAGCAGAGGGATTCACAGTGCAGTACAATCTCTCCCAAGTTTTTGCAGCTGTTTAGCTTGTGTTATTTGCTTTATTTCTGCACTGAATTCACAAAGCAGTTTGCACTAAACACCAGGGATGTGTATTGGCAAGAATCTGGTGATACAATTGGTATCACAAAAAAAAAGGGGGGGGGGTACGATATATTGCGTTACTATGAGTAAGACTGTAAATTGTGATTTTTAAAACTGAATTTATCTGTAGAAATACTGTTAGAGCATTCTAAACACTCCAATCTTTTTCATACATTAACACATCCAGTTTCATTACTAGATCTAGTTGATCCACTGGAACAAAGAAGGTGAAAACAGCCACCAGCTAGGGGTCATACTTTTAATTTTACTACAACAATTACTGTCATCATTAATGGTTTCATTCAAATTCTAAAAAAATTAAATAAAAATTGATAAATTGCTTTTGAATATCGAATATTTGCCTGGGGAGGCATTCTGTTTCAATTTTGAGCGCATCATCTGTTCAGAGTATTCATGTCATACTGGTGTTTTTAAACCAATAATATATTTATTAAAAGGGGTCTATAAAATATGTTGTGCTAACTTCTGATTATAACAGACTTGTTCATGACAACATTATTTCAATTTCACTGAATATATGAACAAAGCATCTTTAATTTCTATTGCAATGTGCTAGTTCCTCCTGGTTTGTCCCTGCCCCCCCTATAATTTAGATAATTTGTTTAATTAAAAAGAATAGATCATATCTAGATAAAAGTAGGCAGACCTCACAAGAAGAGAGGATAAGTTCTTCCTTTGACCGAATATTTTGTAAAGCCAGCAGTGCAGTAGGTTGCATTTTCAATTGTTTTTCTTCTGCTCAGGAATTACCTCCAGTTTTCAGCAGATCGTATTTTTTTCGAAATTAGACCGTCACCAAAACTCTTGCAAACGTTTAGTAACTGCATACAGCTTCATAAATTGTCAGCGACCGTTTACCTCCAGATGAAGTAGGTGTCCCACACAGTAACACCACTCCTTGTCCCTCCCGGACAGACACAGCGCTTCTGGTGTGAACTTTGAAATGATCTAAATCTGAGGAGAGACAAAGAAACTAACAACCATCAATTCAAGATGTTACTTATCAAGGAAGCGAAAACACAGTTGTGTGTGGAACTACAAATTTGCTAGATACTGATACATTACCAAGAAAAGTATAAGGAGAATGTTTCTCCTGAGAAAAAGAAAGCTGCTGAATCTAAATTCTACTGTGTGATATTATTAGGCAAATTGTATTCACCTGGATTCAATTATTTTTGAACAAATACTGTGCTCTCAGGCAATTGGAAATGTCATTATGCTCCAAACCTCAATGTTTAACAATAGGAAAGTGAATTTTCCCTTTCTCAGGGGAATATTTGTGTGAACATATTAGGCAGCTGAGGTAACAAAGGACACTTTTCCCTTATATAGTCCCTTATGCAGCCTCAGTTTAACTTGCTTTCACTTACTGAAGAGCAAATATCATGCAAAGCCAGGTTACCCAAAAACATAAATAAAGGACTATGACTATTCTATTACTATCAATACAAAAATCACTTTTGTAACACAAGAAGAGCTTTTGGAGCCTCTACAAGCTAAAGGAAACTACATGTGGTTGATGATATGATGTGGCATATGTAACAGCAGAAGGGGACTACTAAGAATTTTAAACAGATTTTTTTTTTACAATAACATCTGGAACAAGTGGAACATGTCAAATGGATTGTTGAGCGCTTATTGTTAAAACAGAAAATGGTGAGCAATCTTACTTTACCCTGAGATCCTCTATCCAGTAAAAAGAGATGGGCTTCATTAAAGTAAATAGGTAAGGAATGCAGATTTCTTATCACCCACCAAAAACAGTACCTTTGTTCAATGCAGTGTTTTCCCCAGAGTGATAAAACAATTGGAATCTTGTCTTAAAGAAAAGGAACAACACAAGGCTGAGGGAAGAGGACACACACACAGCTCATGCCAGGGTGACAACAGATAACTCGAGCAGGGAGTCAGAAGCCAGACCTTTAAGGTGACTGATGCTTATCAACATAAACTTTATCTGGTAAGAAAATGTGTTGTTTTACCATACTTATTGTGTCCACTCTACATTCTCTGATGTCCACAGGTCTCAGTAAAAAAAAAAAAAAATCTAAACAATGCTCTCCCCTACACACTTATCCATAATAATAAGCTGCAGCTGGGACTCATTTTTTTCATTGATGTCGGAGCCAATGAATGACAGATTTTATACAAGTATTTTTGAATTCCCTTCCAAACACCACATTTCACATGTGTTTGTTGTGACTTCTTAGTACCAAACAATATGAAGATTAGCTTTCAGTGGATTTTTGGAGTGTGAGTGCCATGACAGAGTCCTCAAAGTAATGTTTTGACAGCTAGTTTAACACAGTACGTTTAAACCACCATGAATAAAACCTGGCCCGGGGCGTCGCATAGCACAGTGGTTAAGGCAGGCGCCCCATGTTCAGAGGCCTCAGTCCTCGATGCGGTTGTCCGGGGGTTTGCTTCCACCCCGCGGGCTTTTGCCAATGTTGCTTCCCCACTTCTCGTCCGCTTTCTGTACTGTCCACTTTACAATAAAGGCCACCGTGGCCATAAAAACTTTGAAAAAACAAACAAACAAAAAACTGGCCTAATCATGAGTAAGGAAGTGAGACTTTCAGCTCCATCCATTCACAGCAGTTATGCTTTACAAACTTGAGCTTGTTTACCCAAATGCTTTTAAATTTCTATGTAGGCTGTCAGAAAGTTCTGCAAACAAGTCTTCCTCTTATAAACTCACATCTGAGCTAAACACATTAAAATAACTATTTTGTCTTGAGTGCCTATTATATGCATTGATGTTCTGTACGTAACATCACTCGTCTGCAACTTTAGGTTTTGTGCTTAGCTGCCTTGTCCTGTTTCTTTCTTTGAAACTTTTTTTCTCCCCAAATTTCAGACATAGCAATGTATATAACTAAATGACCAACAATACTGAGCACAAATGAAGGGTAAAAAATGTAAAAGGTTTAATGTATGCCCTTTAACAACTAAGCAACATAAATGATAAATAACATTTTAGACACTGGTTAACCTATACATCTTTTAGTAGCATTTAAAATGCTGCAGAAAACAGCTTTTTAAAGAAGAGTAAGGTTATCCTTGATCACTTTTTGTGGTGGATTACATGCAGTTGATAGAAATCCAGCATGCTATCTAGTACTGTCCTGCAAACAAATATCCTGCTGATTTATAAGATGGTCCTCTGCTTAAATTTGCAGATTTCCAACATAACCTTTAGTCAATGCTTAAAATGAAAAGCTCATTGTAATCAAGTGGAGCCCACACCAACAACCCTCTGACACCATTAGTGATCCACTCTTACCACCTTAACCTTACAAAGTCACTATTTTGCATAAGATTTTCTTGTAAGTAAAGCCTTTCTTTCCCAAAATGCATAAGGTAACGTCTGAATCTTTTTCACTCTTATTTTCCTTTTGCCACATCTTTTAGCACCTCAGATGTGCACCTGTGAAAATACTATACAATGGCATTACAGTGTTATGGCTGACTTTGTGTTTGTTTCTTCTGATAACATTTTCAGTTAATTTGCACCTTGTCATGAAAAATGTGCACAGGAAACATAATTAAGTCAGAGTGCTCACTTGCCTAATTAATAGATATCTAATGCATGACATGAAAACTGGGAAAAGGCTATGACAGGTTCATGGAAAGAGTGAAATCACAGAACAGGAGTCTGAAAGAGTAAAACAGAGAAGCTGCATTATTGCTTTATTCCAATTTCTTTTTCTTTTTAAAGTACAGCTTTGATGCAGTTTTGAGTAAATATACCAAACATTTTAATTAACTTACAGGCAAACTGTAGACTTGCTCTCCTACTGAGTATAGCTCCTACAGTGTTGTAGGCCATACACTGATACATCCCTACGTCCTGGTAGCGGTCCAGATTGCCTATAATGAGGTTGCCCCCAGACAGGCGCCGCCGATGATCCAGGCCCAGATTTATGAGAGTCCCGTTTAGTGACCATCTGTGAGGGCAAACACATCATCAGTAGGTGGCAAAATGCGTGATCCATCTCTTTCTAGCACCAAGGTGGCGTTACACGGTGTGAATGGAAAACACAATTGGAATGGTGGAAGAAGATGTTCACTATGTGGCAGATTTACAGTACCTCCCCAAAGAATTCATACAACAGTTTTTTGACTTTTCCCAATTTTGTAATATCGTAATTCCAAACGTCTGTGTATTTTACTGTGATTTAATGTGAAAGACCAAGAATGTGAAGTTGAAAGGATATGTGTTTCAAAAAAAAAAATACCAATCAAAATCTTAGTGTGGTACAGCATGCATTTATAGTTAGCCACCCTTGAGTCAATAACTTCTAGAACCACTTTTGCAGCAATTACAGTTGAATGTCCTGAGGTATGTCTCCACAAGTTTGCATATATAGACTGAAATTGTTACTAACATCACCCCCTGCCCACACACACCTCATGCCAACAAGGTCCATTATTCCTCACTCCAAGACCCTATGGTATGTATGCCCTGTAAATTAGGGCGGAGGGGATGGACTAGGGCTGGACGATATAGAAAAAGAGCACATCGATAAAGGGAATAGTTTATCATAACACCTCTTTTTTATCATAAATAAGGTTGTAAGACACAGAAACAAATCAAGAGACCTGAGTAACATCAGTAAATACAAAGAAAAGTAATATTATTAACCATTATATTATATATTTTTTAATTGCTGGTAATTGAAATTAAAGGCTTATCTTGATTCTTTTTAATCTTTTAAACATTTTATGACACTTTATAATATTAATGGCTGAAACCTTTGGTTTAGTTTGTCAATAAAGCTTATTCTAATTCATTTCAGCCGGCTGGCCTATCCAACCCTGTTGTGTTTTTTAAAGCGTTTCTCGCTTCTGAGGACCGGGAAAAGAACCGAGGGGGACATTTTAAAAGCCACAGGTGTTGTTAGCAGCACGACCTGGGTAAGTTTTCTGTGTCTCTGTAACGGATTCACAGCGAGTCGGGATCGGTGAGTCCTGCTTAAGACAACTGATCGTAGTATTTTATTTGGTTTATTATTGCTACGTTTAGTGTTTTACTGCGTCGAGGATCGGTTCAAAACGGGATGCAACCTTTATCCTTTATCCCCCAGGGCCCAAGGACCCCAAGAGTAGCCCTGGAACCATTTGTTCCCCACAGGTGGACCCAGCCTGCCAGCCCCCCCAGCCGCCCATCCCAAGGTTACATCCCCCTAAGTAATTATTACCCAAATCCTCTACCCCCCTCCAAACCACCTCTGATTAGATCAGATGATAGATTAAACTGTTGTCTGTGAGATGTCCAAAGCTTGGAATAGTGTATTATCACCTAACCCTGATTCTGAACCCTAAAGATTCTCCACAATTTTGTTGCAGACTTGTTTGCTATGTTCTTTGGTCTTCCTGATGCAGTTTTTGTCTTTAATGCTGTCTAACAAACCTCTTAGGTTTACACAAAACTGCTGTATAAATACTGAGAATAAATGACTGCTGACCTCCAACAGGGTGACTTCTGCAGGGAATTTGCTGCATTTGTTTTTTTTTAGGGTGGATCAAAGTAAAGAGATCTTATATTTTTTTATTTGTAAAACAAAATGCAAATCATGCTTATTTTGGGACTATCACTTACAATCCGAGTTAGAGATATTTGAGATTGGGGTTGGAACGTGTTCAAACATAAGTTGTCAGGGGGTATAAATACTTTTTCAAGGCACAATAAGCTAAAGTGAATGACTGAATCTTGAAATGAACAGCAAACTATATTGGTATCATGTTTGCCATTTATCATTTCCTGCCAATGCTTTAACACATCAGATAATCTGACACAAGTCAGATAATATATCTAAAACCTTTTTTTTAAACATGCAACTCTTTCCGAACTGTATAACCCTGGCCCCCGCTTCACCAGCATCATACCACCCAACCAAACGCACACACATTTCCTGCTTTTTCCTTCACACCTTTTTAAATTAATTTTCACACTTAGCATTGGCAAAGGAATGCAGCTAAAAGTCACAAAATATCCTCAGAGAAGTTGCACACTTGTTGTCATTTTCATAGCATCACTGCGTAAGATTAGCATTCTAGCTTGCGCCAGTCCTTTACATCTGCTTGCTTCTCTCATATTTGCTGTGTTAACATACACAGAATTTCAATTCAATCAAATTCAAACAAAGCTGCTCTTCTGCTCATGTTTCTCATGTAATTTTCTAAATAATCAGCTAGGTAAGTTTGACTAAAAAACAGTTTAATAACATGTTGTGTAAGTTGAAAACAATAAGCAGATTTTGTCTGTAATCAAACATGAAATAACTAATTAGGGAACAAGTTAGAAGTGGCAGAATGTCTCAAGCATTTTCTGATGTGCCTCTTCATCTCTGTCAAGCTGTAGCCTGCTGAGATCTGCATGCTCCCCGCAGAACAGGGATTGAACACGGTAAATAATATATTGGCCGTTGTTCTTGTTTGATGGGCCACCAGTGTTTGCAAACTCATTATCAGCCTTACAGCGCTTTGTTACACTGGAAAACTGATCTGTATGCCAGATTACATGTCTCGTCCAGAACTACTCCGATGATAAAACTGCACTCTGCCCTTTTACTAACCTAAAAGTGCATTTTGAATAAACACAGTAAACCAGGTCCATCACTTAAAGTGGAAAGAAATATGCTACTTTGTTTTTACCAAATACATCCTATTGTAATGATGGCTTCACTTGGTATGCACCCACAGACTAATTACATGTTCATTATTACATCCCATTGTGGATCAGGGGCATAATATTGGCGGGTCCATCTCAACACCCCATTCCGTGTCGGGTGAACACGTGTAGATCACGGAACAGAAGAATGATCTGAAACGAGCCATCGCATACAGGCGTATCCAGGACATGTGCTACAAATGTTGCATTTGTAGTGTTTAGACACTCCTGAACCAGAGACAGAGGTCAGAAGCATCTTACCTGGAGAAAAAAGGATTGGCCAGCAAACTCATCTGACCTAAACCCTATAGAGAATTATGGGGTATTGTCAAGAAGAAGGAGAGAGCCACAATATCCAACAATGCAGAATGGCTGAAGGGTGCTATTACAGCAACCTGGTGAAGGAGGAGCCACAGGTTGATTACTTCTGTGTCACGCAGCCCTGATAAGATATTGATTGCATTTACGATCCAGTATGTGAACATACATCTCTGTAGGTAGACATTTCTGTATTAAAAATTTCTTTTTTAGGTCTCATGTAAAATTCTCATTTTATGAGAAGCAAAGAAAAGCATATCTGAATCAGTGTGTAATACATTGACCACATTTAAGTTATGCTGTTTTTGATGTTGGAAAATAATAACTAAGATAAATAAACATTTTAATTCTGTTTTAATATGTTGATATGCATCTAAATGTACTGATCTTGTAAAGCTCCTTCATATGACATTTGTTGTAAATTGGCATTATATAAACAGACAAAACTAAATTGAATTTGCAAATCAGTTATAGACAAATACTCTAGAGTTTTGTTCTTACTCAAAAACCTTCCAAATTGATCTTGTTTTTGTTTTCTGTCCTCTGTTGTATTTACTTGGCTCCAACAGAACTTGCTGCACCATCTATCCCCTTCTTCCCACAGGGATCATTAAATTTTAATCTTCCAGAATCTCACACAGAGCCATTCGCTTCTATTTAAGGGTAGTCAAAGATCACGGTTTTGGAGGCTATCATCAGTTTAACTGTAATCACCTCCTCCCTGTAACATTATATTAACATAAAGTGACACTATCCCACCTCTGACTTATCATTTCCAACATTAGCACTTGGCGAGAGGTACAGTAAAAGTGAGCTGATGCAACAACAACAAAAAAAACGCCTATTAAATTTCTTCTCTCTGCTGCACTCTTCTCACAACATGACGGCATAGGAACGTGAGACAAAAATATTTGCACAGTAGGTTTGAGCTATTAAATAAAAAAAATGAGACACCTGAAAGATCTCGAGCACAGGTTACATCATTCTCATCTTTTAATAGAGAAATTCTTCTATTCCATTCTCATTCATGGCATTATGTATCTCTTTTTGAATGTGGTTTAAAAAAAGAGCATACACGAGTTCAAAGACAGGGCACTTATTAAGGATGTTCAATCATTTTTCTCTCACCATAGAAAATACCTATTTCTTACCATCAGCTATATTCATATATTCTCCCTTCCTTAAAGGGGAATAAAAGAAATGGAAGTTATAATGGCAGGCTTTCCCAAAGATTTTAATATCAACTTTCAAAAAAATATCTAAAGGAATATGTACATGCTCCCACATTTTAAAAATCTTACACTTACCAGCGTCAGAATGAACTGACTTTAAGCCGTTTTCTTGCTAAGACTGCACAATAAATATCCTAACAGTTGCTTATACTTGTAATGAGTGTAAGTGTTTGTGTCCAACTACTTGAATTCAGCTTTTCGACCCTCAGCAATGACTTTAACCTCTTTTTGACCTTCCCTGAAGAGTCTCTGATGCTCTGTGCTGCAAGGATTGACTGACAACAAGGAAAAACTAAACAACTCTGCTATAAATTTGTTTTCTGAATACACACTGACCTTCCAGGTACAGAAAAACTTGAGTCTTCTGAATGATTCTGCAGCGCAAACTCAGGTCAAGTGAATGTTACAGTCCCCTTTCCTGCTTAGATTATAAGAAGCTCAGACACATTTTCCGAATGCTGTAAAAAAAGATTATTCTTTTTAAATAGGAGAGCTGGTTCTCTCCCTTGAGTTATTATGCGGCTACTGTGTGCATAGAATAAAAGTCCTATATCTCTGGGAGTGACAGAGTAGGAAAAAAGGAAGGGAAAGAAGAGAAGAGGGGTTCGGGGAGCAATGTGAGCCCATTTACACTTCAAGAGCTGAGCCAGAAAGGTTGTGGGGGCACGCAGAGACTTGCACAGCCAGTCTGACGAGACAGCACATTAAACATTTCACCTTTAATCAGTACATGGAAATACCTGGTCTTAGGCGGAGAGGATGTGAAAAGCCTGAAATAATGAGTGCACACACTGCACAACACTACCAGTGCTGCTCAGGTGGCCAGCTACTGCTGCAGCAAATGCAAAGCTAAGCGCAGAAGACAATCGTAATTGTAATCAATGCTTCTTAGCACCAACAGGCTTCTAGCAATCTGCATTGTTCTCATGGTGCTTTAAAAAAGGGGACTATCATTGAGATGCTGCATGTGTGTCTCTAAGATGCTCTCTGGTGGTGAGAAAGGAGGCAGATTGGTGGCGAGTTAGTCAATATGAGTTAGTAAAGCCATAATGACACCACCACCCAGAATGTCTATATGCATTTCAATCTAATTAGGAGAAAATGAATAGAAGAGAGGCATATCTTTTTCACAAAAGCAGAGTCACGAAATTAACAATAGTAGTTTTTTTACCCAGTAAAGGGCTGCAGCTGACTCAATCTGAGTGGGTAGCTGTCATCAGAATGAGATTTTGTTTTAAAAATTAGTTTTATATAATTTTTGTGCATGTGCATTACTTGAAGGCAGATCCCAGATATATTTGGGAATATCTGTGTTCAAAGCAAACAGCTACAACAATATGATAAATGTAAGTTAATCTTTACACCTTTTGTTGCTAAATATAAAGTTAATTGAATGTAAATCACAAAAACATTAACTTCAAGTAAGTAAGCTTGGAATTTTCATAGTGATTTAGGTTGTCACAAGCAAACTTTACAACTGCTTAGGACTCCCCTGAAAAATTCAATTCAGACAGGACATGTTGTCAAATGCCCAATTTCCTTACACATCAAAAAAACCTTCATAGTTTGAAAGTTGTGTTAACAAATTCACAATTTAAAGTTAGTTTAACAATCTAATATATGGTACCTATGTAGCTTATTATTTCTGAAACCTAAAATCATACCTGATCTGCAGGACTGTTAACTGGTATATTGTAGACCAAGCAGTAGGGCAAGGATTTTAATCATCCCTGGGCTTCAGTTTAAAAGTAAAAACAGCACACCTGCTGGAGTTTCGGTGGTCGCTTTGATTTTAGATTATTCCGTCACATTTGCCTAAATTCCTGATCTGTTGGTAATCGACAGAAAATATTGACACTGATCATGGAAATAGTCCATCTTTAACAAACACTAGCTGAAGCCACATTAAGCTTCATCTGATCAAAAGTTCACAAATACCTCACATATGACTGAGCTTCCGTAGGTGTTTGATCATCGTAACAGCCACAAAAAAAAGAAGACATTTAGCACAACTGCTAACAAGTAACTTCCAAAATACTGCTCACCAGATAGCTAAACAAACTTATTTTCCTGCAGCTGCAGCTAACAAACCTCCAGCACCATTGTCAGGAATGCATTGGATAAAACAGAAATTGTTAATTTTAAAGAAAGATCTTATCCGGACCAGAATGAGATCTTCATGATCCTTCCAGAAGAATGAGTTATGGATTAGTGTAACCAAAATTGACCTTTTGGCCACAACTCCAAAATACATGTTTGCATCAAAAATGACACTGAACATTAATAATAGAATACTGATGAAATGTAGAGTACTATTTTCTACACTTCAAAGCTGCAGAACTTTTAAATATATGCATGATAGTGATTTTATTTACTTTAATGGAGCATTGGATATTTGGTATTTGCACATGTCCAATCTTCAGTGACTGATCGTTAAAAAATATAGACTGCATTCCTGGTTTATCAATATATTGCCAGCTTTTAGCAGGATTAAAAACTAGAAAAGCACTCAGAGAGCGGAGACCTCAGCAGCTCAGTCGACCCCCAATGTTGTGATCTAATTCTAACTTATTTGCATTCCTTGATTATGAAAACATATATTTAGCAGCTGAATTCACACTGATGTCAGTTCAGTAGTTATTCACGAAAACCACTTTTTCAGTAATGACGGTTTTCGGATCACCCCTAAATTCTAATCAGTTGTTCCCAGTCCCATTGCAGACATTTACTGAAATGTTTATCAAAATCCACCAACAATTTTTTGTAACTAACTAACTAACTAACTAACTAACTAACTAACTAACTAACTAACTAACTAACTAACTAACTAACTAACTAACTAACTAACTAACTAACTAACTAACAGAAAGAAAGGCCCTGGCGAAAATCTGGCAGAGTGTTTCTCTGTTTTAAATGAAAACATTCACATGTTTTAAATACACTGAAACTGTGGTATTTCTAATCAAAGATATGATGATTTAAGAATCTCATTGTGGCATCATGCCTATTGGCAACATAATCTGTGGGTCAAACTTTTTTCCACAGGATGTTCCTTCTACGCTCATGCACATCAATACATTTTCAAAGGAGAAAATAATAACACTTAATGGAACAAACCATAAAACACAAAAGCCACCATGATTTTTAACCCAGATATATTATTAGTATTTTTGCATTTTAAATAACCTTTTTAAAATTGCAACTTAAAACATCAATAAAAGATTGATGTTATAATGTCAAACACTTCCACAAATGAAAGTGATAAAACAAATGGCAGAAAGTTCCTTTGAATTGCTGATTACAAAGTAGAAGTCTCTTATTTTCATAAGAAATTGTAATATTTACATCCTTAAGTGCAGAGCTTTGTCACCATTTGTATTACACTTTTAAAAAAAACACTAATTTTTAATTAGATAAATTAGCTCTTACCTATACTGAGGAGGAGGCGTACCCTTAGCGTCACAAGTCAGGGTGGCTTCTTCTTCTATGGAGTCGACGGGGATGAACAGGTCGGCGGGTTCCATCCTCCATCGTGGACCATGGTATGATGCACTGTCCAGACAATCTTTCAGAGAAACATAAATAGCCTGAGCATAATGAAGAATATCCCATGTGACAGAGGCATTGCTCATTACTGTTTGTTTTTCAAGCCATCCTGTTGCAAAAAATAAATAAATATCAGTTTAAAAACCAGGAAACATTGGAAGTGACATCCATGAGTTTCATACTATCCCGATCTGGGTGAATTACCAAACAAATAAACTGAATAAAATCAACATCTGAGAGTGCATTGTTAAATCAGCATATCTTATGTGTTGCTTGGAATGTAAAAACAAAATACATTCTGCTGATATGAATAAAAAAATTAAGCTATAACTTTATATGAAATAGAGAAAAAAAAATCCTTTTAAAATATGATCACCAAACTGTGAGCCAAAATGTATTAAAGATGGACTCAGAGGAGTGATTTCTATCGTTTGTTCTTGGTGAAAAGAATCATTCTGACTTTTATTACCAATACATTTCACTGACAGAGGGGGAAAGCTTTTCCTCAGTGTTTTGCCCAGGAAAAGATTATAGAATAAAAGCATCATATCTCCCCATCGGGTTATAATCTCAGCAGAGCGAGGAAGAAGATTGAGAGTATTGTGTCTGGAGTGTGAATGGAAGTCAATACTGATGAGTACTCCTTTAAACCAGAGCCTCCTATCATCTCTGACATCTCTTCACCCACTATACCACAACTGTGAATGTCCAAAGAATAAAAAAATAAAAAAATCATCATTCGTATAAAAAGGTGCTTTACCTGTCAGACGGTCGATGACTGATAGCAATAGAAGCAGTTTCCATGGCAGCGTCATCTTTGGCAGCCAGGGGTAAATGAGACTTTCATCCAATAAGTTTTAAAATGGCACTTGCGTTCTCAGAGAGAAAAGAGCGTGACCTGTTGAAACAAGCATTTTCGAGTTAAAACCCCCGAAATGCCAACTGTTTTATATAATAAGTCTTTTAAAAATGTTCAGGAAAAGATCAAGCAAGTTGAAGCAAAGCACACAAACAGACACATTGGATGTCAACTGATCCACAGGGCCCTACTTTTGCAGGCCACATCAAATTGCCTTGCAGGACCACATATTTATTTAAGCAGGATCTTATTAATGCAAGTGGAAAATGATTTTACAGTCTTCCCAGGTTGTTAGTGTCCAGTTTCTTAAACAGAAGGCTTGACTGGATATGTGAAATGTCTGTTAAATTAAACTGCGCGAAGAGTTTAATTAGTTTAATTGAGGTTGATAATTTAATTTAGACATGTATAATGTTTTAAAATAGTACATAGTTAATCAAAAATGGAAATACTGATTATTGTATAAACATCTGAACAAGAATGTTGTCTTATTGAAGTGATGCTTGAAATTACAGAGTGATAATTGAAGTCGTGAGTAAGTTATGGTTCAGGTATTATTGCTAAAATTATATCATGTTATTTTATTATGCTTTTTGTGGAGCTTAATAGCCGCTAAGGCCCAAAGGAATATGAAGTGTTCAAAATAATTCAGTGTATTTCTATGTAAAGGATATTAAAAGAAGACAAAAAAAAATTAAGATACTCATTTGTGTCAAAATCGATACAAACTGAGTCACATTCATCTTCCAAAGGTGGAACACAATTTTACTACACTGGCGCACATGCTCTCTCTTCCAACCATTCACCCGAACAGTGATGGCTGACTAAACAAGGAGCTAGTGCTGTAAATGTATTTAAGTATATAAGTATAACAACTTTCGCAATCCGTTAAAAGTTAAAACTCAAGTGGCTCAAAAACTTGGAGAAGCATCTTAAGGGTCTAATGTCTGAGGAATTCTGTAAAACTCATGCATCTAGAGCAAAGTATTAAACATGCCAAATAAATAGGCTAACGTTATTTGTTTAAATATTAGCAACCTGCCCAGTTATGGCTCCATCCCTCAGGTGGGTATAAATTAACATATGGTTGGTATGAAAAGTATAGCCTTTACCATTTCATACAATCAACTTTAGAATTGATGTACACTGACTGTCCCTCATCGGATCAATAAATAACAAATTAGTAGCTATGGGTAATAATAAAACGAGACGAGTACCTTTAAAGTAAACTTTATACACCCCACATGTGTGAGTGTTATGAAAGTTATTTAATTAAAGACGTTAAGAAGTTTGGGTCTTTAAACATTATTTTTGAAGAGCCAGACTGAAAGTGACAAAAGATGACCGGAACCTAGTCCGAACCGGTGGCAGTCTGCATCGCTGACTCCAGCTGTTCACCAAGGAAAATATGATGGAAAATTAGCAAAAATACAAGAACTGAATACATTTGCATGGACCAAATTTTTCTTTATGCTTTTTATGATTACCATAACTCCCTGACTGATTAGTCCACCAACTTCCACATGACGAGTGCCCCTGCAAGCAAACTCTTTCTGATTTGAGAGAACTCAACTCGTGTCTGGTGCAAAAAAATGAGTTGATTACCCAGTTTGGTTGTGTAAGCCAACACTTGGCATTGTTCAATGCTCCCTTTGTCAGCATTATAGGTTTTGTCTAAGTTGTATAAGGCTTGAGTGAAGTTGGTTTAAAGTTATATTTTCTTCTATACACTGTCAAAAGGTGCAATATGTTTATTTAGATTGTATTCCCCTTTATATGAGCAATCCAATTCCATTGTGATCCAAAGTGGAGACCATGCATATATCCAACGTTACATGATTTTTTTGTTGTGTAAATATAACTGGAATAAAGTGGAACTGAAGTTTGGTATCAGATGCTCCAAACCTCAATGCATTCTCACTTTTCTAATCAGTGACAATGCCACTTTGTGCCCCGCATTGTGGCCAAGCTGCACTCAGAGACATCTGAGGCATATGGGAGGAAGAACATGCCAATCTATTAACGGGGAAACCGACGCCTCGGCTCATCCTTCACTTGGACGGATCCACGCTGGCTGCCTGAGGAGACTTGGACCTGGGAATTGGGTGCCATCCAATCAATTAGATTCACCCACAGCAGCATGTGTCTCCCCACATGCTGGGGCGAATCAAGACAGCCTGATGAGGAACCCCATTCCACTCAGGTCCATAATCAAGGGCAAGAGTCTGTCTGCTTGAAGCGCGTGTTGCAAATTGCGATGCACTGAGCAAGTAATGATGCAATTATGAAATGTCAAACGTACACACAATGGAGAACAGGCAATAACGCAGCAGTTAAGTGAGCGGTGCACCATGTGCAGAGTATATGGAGATTTGAGTACATTAGTCTGCACCTGCATGAGGCCGGGTGCATGAATAAAGCTCGTCTGTGCACAGAAATACACACAGTCTTCTCGAGAGGTGTTCAAGATAGGCCAGGGACAGATAATAACATCCATCTGCTGAATGTCACACAGCCCACACACACCTACACGCTGAACTTGCTTTCTAACCACGTGTACCACATACAGTATAAGAACTACCCTCCACAGACACACACGCACGCACACACATATACTCTTACTTTCTATTTAGAAGACATAATCCATGATGTGCAGCTCATTTGTGGCCTAATCCTGAGGCAAGTTTGGTTCAGAGTACTACTTATGGAAGGCCTAATTGTTTGTCAGCTGCCCGGATGTCAAATCAGACATGTGGGGTCTCAGCCAGGATTTTCTTCTCTACCTTTCATGTTTGCTCAGTCTTTTTTCTTCCCCCAAAGTCTGCAAAATTGGATTGGTACGCTTCCTCTTCAGAAGAGTCCTGGATGTCTTACCTCAGTGATAGGCCCATGCACAGTGTGCAAACTGCTGGCACAGTCTGCGCTGAGGATTGGTGTGAGGGAGGTGTTGGGATGCAGATGGAATTGCCCTCCTGTCAACTTTACGGTTTGGATTTCTAATGGGGTTTTCATCAGAACCGGCACCAACAGATGGTGACACATTTTAAAGAGCATCTGATCGGTCAATATTAGTCTAGCAACAGGGTAAGTGCTGACAGCACCCCCCTTCAACATTGGTACTACTGTTATGCATGAACATACAGAACACAAGTCCTGTACCCCTTAATCACACATCCCGGTCCATCTTTACTGTCTGCTACACCACAAAGCCTGTGTGACATCAATTTTGTCCTCTGTACCAACCAACTAGGGTCTACTAGGACTCTCCACGGACAACCTTCTGCAGTCAGGATTATTGTGACTGTGCTGACTGTGCGAGTTGACAGATACAATGATACCCCCTTTCAAAGGGCGAAGCCAAACACACAGTAGATACAGAGAACTGTGAATCAGATGATATCCAAAAGGAGAAAAACATCATCAACAATGCTCGTTTTTTCCAGTTTTCTCCACTGACATTTTTTTCTCTGTTTCAGTTTACTTAATTTTGATAAGGATTTACATTTCAGGGAGTTAAGGTGTAATTTTGCTAACACCATTTTTTTTTTGTTTTTTTTTTTGCTATCTAAGCACAGTGAAGGCATCAATGTAAAGTACGGCGAGACAGAACAAATTAATAGTCATCAGCCATGAATAATTTCTTCTGAAGCGGTAATGCTTGAAAATAGAACAAAGACGAGAAGGATCGCCCCACCATGACAATTTAAAAATAATAAAAGATGGTTAATAGGCAAATAATGTTTCAGTGATTTTTGCTAACTCAGTAGTAGCAGTAGTAAATAAGTGAACAACCCCAATTCGATACTTGAGTAAAAGGGTACTTCCTTCCATTTAAAAGACTACCTTTGTTCAGCTCTAGTTCAAAATATAAAATTACAACCTTTTATTCTCTTTATGGAAATATAACATTTATTGTTATGTGTAAAGTATTCAGGTTCATTTTAATAGTGTTCCTGCTTCAGTTCAGATTTAACTTGTCTTAAGTATAAATAATTCTGCGATACAGTTCACAAAAGAAAGTAAAGACATTTTTGAAAATACATTTTTTATGAATTGATTTACTGTAGGAACTGTTATGATATAACAGGATCAAGATAAACTTTACATGGGGGCAAGTTAAGGATGGGTGATTATTGTACGGTTTATTGTTATAATACAAAAACAAATAGTACTCTTTACTGTTTAGAAGAAGGGTTGCAATATATAATCTAACTGTGGAGTAGCAGTTTTAGAATTGGTAAGTTTTATCGCAGTATTTGTTTTTGTGAGGCTCTGAGAGATATGTAACCAAAAAGCCAGCAATCAATTTGAAATGTCTTTTATTGTAACTCTTATAGTCATTGTAATAAATAACACCATATATGCTGATAGTGCAGGAAAACAGGAACCAGTTACCAGTATGATAGTAGACAAAAGTTTTAAAAAGTTTACTGTTTTAAAACTACAGTCATTCTTGGTCTGATTTCTTTTGTTGTGTTTCTGTGTTGTAACTTGTTAGCATTAGCGCCAAACAATGAATTGTGGTCAAACGTGGAGTCGGGAGGAAGTCCAGTGCTTCGATGATCGTCGATGAACGATGTAAATATAATACATTACAACCACCACAAGAAGACAAATCAAATCAAATCAAACTTTATTTATAATGCGCTTTTTCTTCTTCTTCTTTTTAAAGACAAGTGCAATCCATCTGTGTATGCAGAGATTAGTCTGTTTTTTTCCAGGAGTTTCACCGCATCTGCTGCTGGACCAAAACGGAATGACTGACATCATGCATCCGTTTCCTGTTAGTCTTTTTCTTGGACTTTCTTTCGGCAATTCTTGCTACAGCACCACCACACTCAAGAGGGATATACAACATGTAAAAGGTGTAGTTCGTTTGTCAAAAGTGCAATGTGAAAAAGAACCACATTCACTCAAAGTTGCAACAATTTTGCAAAATTGGTCCCCAATCCTACAGAGTCCAGCGGACTAACAGGTGTGAAACCACCCTTAAGCAAATAGGATGTCAGAAAAGGGGCCACAGTGACTGGAGTTTTCACTCACTGTGTGGAGCAGAACGTAAAGCGGCATGGCTCCTTTCCCAGGAAGAATACTTTTTAGCTGTTTGGAAGTATTTCTGTTTTTCAGTCAACCCTGTGTGACTTACATTTCATTTTCAGCATCTGCTCTCTAGAGTCCGCCAGGGGTCTCCGCCAATGTTTGTATGCAACCTAGATTTTCGTAACTGACTGTACGCACCGACAGCAATGGTAGTACCCCCCATTAGCAGACAAAGAACTTGATGGGTCAGATCACAAGCAGGAAAAGATATGACAATGCCTAATATGTAAGATATACACTTTGTGTAATATCTCAATCACAAAGAACTGCTAAGACGCAATATTTGATAAGATTTGAAGTGTAATTGATCTCCATCTTGTTTAAAAATTGAATATTTGGTCAGATGAATGGAGTAAACATGCAGAAATGCCCCCATCTGATGTTAATTTTTAGTAGCTGGAATGCTGATGCACAGGGAATACAGAGGTAGACATTGTGCAATCATAAACCAAAAAGTTGGATAGAAATAACGGGAGTTTTAGACAGAAATGTTCATGGCCTGAGATTCAGAGATCGTTGCTAAAATGCCTGTCTATAAATACAGGTCCGTGCTTGTACACAAGGTCTAAGTGACTTGTGTTCACAGATGTGGAAACTTCAGCAGCTTCACATTGCACTCCCATTAAGAAAACACTGCTTTAGGACTAAATCTGACAAGTGTCGAGGTGGCTATCAAGGTGTTTGTTTTATTTACATGTCCAGTCCAGATTAGGCAAAACGTATGGTGGGTCTGGTTGCCCTACCATATTGGAGTACATTTGTTTTACAAGAAGATGATAATGGGATATTCAACCTGTTGCAGAACTGACTTTATTCAATTGAAGGAACAACAGACTTTGTCTTGTCAACGCAACAAAAAAGACAGACAGGGGCAATGATAGAAAGGTTTTAAATATACATGATGTCATAGAAAACTTTTCTTTTGAAATGTTGTTATAATGAAACCTTGGTATTTCTAATAAAGGTTATCATACAGTGAAAGTCTCACACTGGCCTGCGCCTAAATTTGCAGCCCAATGTGGGAAACACAAAACTTTTCACACACTTTTGAAGCAAGCACACACGTGCCCAACCACTCACATTTACACACACACACACACGCACACACACCTACACACACACCTACACCTACACACACACACACACACACACACACACACATGCTCATTTTCAGCTTTCACTCCTGAATAATGTTAATGGTTGCAGAAGCCTCATGGGGTGAATCCCTCTAACTCTCGATCAATGAGGAGGAACCAACTCTGGGTTTAACTGACACAGACACGGTAATGCACAAACACAACATCAGCTTTCAATCTCCACCCGTGCTGCCCTGCATCCTGCTTTAAGAAAATAGCCCAGCAGGAAGAGTGGGTGTGCATTTTTGTTTGAAGGCCTGGGCTCCATTCATCAGAGATATATCCAAGCTGACATTTGGGCACACAACTATGTAATTAACTTGAAAATGTTGCAAGGTAAAAGTGTTGCCTGCTTATGTGTGTACTACTTTAGTAATGCCTAATTCCAAAGGTTCACCAAAAGTGTTTTCGCTTCAATACAGATCTGAAAGAGCATAATTGACAAAACATGATTGATTTCTCCCACTCACTACATACAGACATCATGTATTCATTTCAACCTGAAGCTCAACTCCCTTTTATTACAATCCAATCAATTGGAAATGTCCTGTGGGTTCATATGTTTCAGACTTGATGTGGAGCCCAGCTGCAGTGTGGCATCACACCAGGAGCAGTCAGAGACTGAAATCCTTGCATCCTTTCATCCCTCTCACAAAGAAAATCATGTTTGAGACACATATAGCACGTTACTAACAAATCAAGATTTTTTGTGTTTTGTTCCTAAAATCTTTTCCTTCAAAGATCAGGCTGCTGTGGAGGAAAAAGGCTGCGGTTAAGAGGGCACATGACGCTGCTCTAGTCTTAACACACAATCCTGATCAAATTCGGGGCATTTCATTATTGAATCAGTTGTAAACAGCAACCCAGCGCCGACATTTAGCCTAAAACGTCCAAATAACCAAACCGACTGTAATTTCTTACCAATGTGCACACACACACAAACACACTAAGGCTGATTTGTCTTACCTCCTGCTTAGAAGTGTCTTGAGACCAGCGGGAGTTAAATTCAGCCCTCACAGAAAAAACGACAAATTGATCCTCCATGGAAATAATGTGGTCAGGAAAATTTCGGTCACAAATGCAAGGTCGTTCATACAGGTGAAAGTGAGTCTATGTTGGCCGGTGGCGAGGAGGCTCAAACACATGCGTTTCATATCGCTGCTCCTCCTCCTCTCACCCACTCCCTAAAAAAAATTATAATAAATAAATAGGAAGAATTCACAGACACTCACTCACTCACTCACTCACACACTCACACAACACCCACGTTGTTCGCGGCACTGAATCGTGTTTAAAGCATATCCCCGCGTCCGCTTTGCGAGGCTCGCCTCTCGCCCCTCTGTTTACGCTCCCAAATCCAACACGCGTCTTTCTGAAGCTGGGCTCGCAGAGGGATCTTGCAGAGATGATTTATTATGCGCATCAAGTCGGCTCTCCGCTGCGAAGAAGAGGGAGGAGGAGGAAGAGGAAGAGGAGGAGGAGGAGGAGAAGGAGAAGGAGAAGGAGGAGGAGGAGTGGTGGGCTGGTAGCGGCCACAACCAGCAGCAGCGACTGGGATGGGGAAGGTGCGGGGATGGAGAGGCGGACGCACCTGGAGGGAAAAGTGCGCCCCTCTGCGTCAGACCACTATACTGCTGCGCATCTGTGGGCAGCCAGGGATCGTGGTACTGACTATTTTCGCCAGCGCTCCAGGCTGTTCTTATATTTAAAACAAACTATATACGCCAGACATTAAAAAAAAAAGATGAGCAGTGGGCTCTGTGGCTAAACCAGACTTAATGTATTTCTGTGAATTTTCTTGAGATTTTATTTTACTGACCAACACAGCATAGTGCATAAGTATAAAGTTGTAGGGAAATTGAACAGGGTTTTGTTTTGTTTTTGTTGTTTTTTTGTTTTTTTTAACAAATGAATTCTGAAAAGTGGGGCTTGCATTTATACCTAATTTGTAACTAATGTTTTGCACATCCCTCAGCAAATAAGTTCTAGTTTAATCAAACTGGATGCATATAATTTGCAAAGAGCAATTTTTGAGGCTTGCCAGCAGTGCAGGTTGTTTCTTGAATGGCGTCCTGGTTGAGCACCTCCTTTGGGTTTTCATTGACTATTACTGAAGGTATTCCAACACAACCTTCTATGGCCTTTCTAACAGAACCAACACGGAACCAAATTACCATTTACTGTTTACATTGTCTTTAAATTCAACCAAAAAGCAGCTACTAGACTTTACTGAAATCTTGTGTAATTAAGTAATAGACAACAAGAAGTGAAGGCCATTGAAACCAGTCAGAAGGCATTAAAGATAACTAAGCAACAGATTCAGATTCCTGAATTACAAACGTTTGAACCAAATCATCATCTTTTGTTATTAAACCTGCAGCTCGCTTTTCGTTCCACAAGGAAAGCTTCTAGTTTGCAAAGACATAATTTCTTTAAATGTCCTGTTGACCCTTGCCTGATGAAGCTCTGTGACCCTTAGCAAAAGACAGAGCGGATGTCACATCTTAACTTGCTTTCTAACATGGATTTAGTTTGATTTACACCACCAAACAACGATGTATGCAAAAATGCAGTACAAAACTAATTTAGAGTGCAAAACAGAGGTAAATAGATGTTGTTTTTTGCCCTCTTTTCTCATTTTTCTAATGCCATGCTGGGCAACTGCCCGCATTGCCCATAACAAAAACCGCCCCTGTTTGCTACAAGTTTTTAATTGTATTGAGACCGGTGTTTGGATGGATAATTTTTAATACATGAATATGCCTTGGTTTAAACCATTCCCCTGAAGCTCTGACTGTGTTGATGGTTGTTGTCTTGCTGTAAGGTGAACCTTCAGTCTTTTGGAGTCTCTTAACAGGTTTTTTCCCCCCACTACTTGCCTGCATTCATCTCAGTCCATCTTTCTATCAGCTCTTACCATCTTCCCTGTCCCAGCTAAACAAATGCATTGAAGCAACATGATGGTGCCGCCACCATGATTCAATGTATAAATGTTTTGTTCATGGTTTAGAGTAGTGTCAGCTTTCTGCACCACATAAAGTTTTGCATCATTAATGCTGTCCTTGCCCAACCTGTCAGTTCAAGTGGATTGTTATGTCTTGGTAGATTTTCCACTTTCCAATTTCAAATAATGGGTTAAACAATCCGTTGTGAGATGTTAAAGTTTTGTAATATTGTTGTATAGCTTAACCATGGGCGTAAAATTGCGTATGGACGGTGTGGACGTGTCCATACCAATATTCCAATGTGCTGAATTGTCCACACCAAAATTAAAATGATACATTCACGTCAGCGGGTGTTCACGTTGACTCTGCCCTCTTTAGTCCCGCTCCCGCCACTGTATTTTGTGATTGGCTTTGCTTCCTGTACGTTGTCGTGGTTGTGTTTCGGACAGAAGTTTAATATCAACTTAGCATGTCGAGCAAAAAAAGGAAGCGAGAGGACATTCGGAGCTATTTTTTTTCACCAAACTGTAAGTCAGACAAACAACATATGCCAATTGTAAAACTAACGATGACATACACTATACCTATGTTAAGGGATAATGTATTGTTGTTGGAAGATCTGACATGACACGGGACACCGGTGACGAGAAGCAGACGAGTAATGATTTTTTAATTCTTCCTGAAGGGACATACATTATATCCGATGTCAACAGCCAGACATTAGCATATTATATAGCCTAGTGTATACAAGTTTCACGGCCAGAACACGGGGGCTTTTCTGTTGGCTTTTCCCAACTTCCAGTTAGCACAGTTACTGGGTGTTTTAGACTGAGAACATACGCAAACTCGCAATCTCCTATATGAAGAGCTCCCGCCTCCCGAACTTGACGATGGAAAAATTGATATCGTGAAACTCAAAAAGGGTTATTCTGTCACATATTGTGCCATACGTAGTTGCAGCAACTCGTAGAAACGCTACAATGAATGGTTTTAAAGAGAGTGCTGCCTTGCGGCGTCTGCGTTGCTAAGCAACCGGGTTCTGGTGAGAATAAATGACATATAAAACTTAGCTTATTTGATTTAGCCTTTTATTATGAATGGAAAAACCGTACAGATTATATTACAGATTTTGGACATTGCTGGACTGAATCTGTGGGTCCTCTAACCGAGCGGCATCAAACCTGAATGACCCAGCGTGCGTTTATTCTGGACCTCTGCAGCTGCTGCGCTGCGCGGTGAGGGCATCCCAGACCCGGCCGTCACCACCACCAAGCGGGCTCAGCATGGCAACAATACTAGGCCAGGGAAAAAGGGCAAGATGTGACATCAAACGCACGTGTGCTAAAAAATAAAACTACAATAAGCATGTTGTGCATGCCATGCGCATAGTCTGTGCGCAGTGGCTGCAAGCGTGTACAACGTGTGTGTCAAATGCGAAGAATAGACCGTTACAGCATGTGTGCTTATTCATTTAAAATCCTTTCCCCCCAACCCCTCCATAACTATCTGTACATATTTTAGTCATACAGCCTAATATAAATATTTATCAAAGTCAATTGACCTATTTCCTCCCATAGGGTGACCCGACTTGTTGGTAAGTGAACTCTTGACTATACTGTACAAAGACACAGGACAAAACTAGTTTGGTCCGGTTGGATGGTGGGGCCGGGGCGCTATGCCAAATTGTGTCCCAACCAATGTGAACATCAAAGTTACACCCTTGAGCTTAACCCTTCCAAATTATTCATAACTGTCTCCACAGCTTTTTTTCCTAAACATGTCTGCTGTGTTCCTTAGTCTTCATGATGCTGTGTGTTCTCTAATTGTCTCCAATAAACCTCTAAGTCCTTCACAGAACAGCTGGATTTATGTTCATTATAGATTAAAATGACAAGTAGACTTTATTTACAAATTACTTTTTCTTTAAATGTGAAAACTATGAATTATTTTCCTTTGAATTCATAATCATGTACTTTTTGTTACTGATCTCACATATATCATCACAACAAAACATCAAAGTTTGTGATTATAAGATGAAGAAATGTGAAGAAGTCCAGTGGGTATGAATACTTTTGCAAAGTACTTTCTCCAAAGTCACAGGGTTCCTGCTGTCGGACCAGCAGTTCCTCAGTGGTTTTGGTGGAAATATCTTCTTAACAAATTTCCCTAACTTTCATTAGAAAAAAATATTCTTTGATTTAAACATAAAATGTATAGACCAGGGTTGTAGTAGGAGATATAGGAGGTCAAATGCTCTCAGACGAATTGCAATCACTATAGGCTCTTTGAAAGGTAATGAGATCTACAGGAATAATTTAATTCTGAGTCAGAGCAGCAACAGGTGCCTATCGTGCAAAGAATTGGCAGCAAAAAAACATAATTTCTTTGCTCTCAAGTTCAATTAATAAGAATTATCACCTAATTACTATTTTTATGCCAGTTAACATCAAATTGCTTAACAGCCCCTGTAAGTCTGTTTCTCAAACAGCCTCTTATGATGAACTGTGGGGTTTTATGAACCATCACATATCACAGATCTCTGTGTGGCTTAATTTGATCTTTTTTATCACACATTTCAAAGGCATCCTTTTCTTATTCGACTGTGGCTCAGCAGGAAGAGTACTCTTCTTGCCAGTTGGAAAGTTGTGGATGTGCTTCCAACCTCCTCCCCCGCCCATCTCGATGCCCCTGTGGAAAAAGCACCCTTAGGTGTCTACTGACCTTTGTACCGGTGTATATTGCAGCTGGGTCAATGAGGCTCTACTATAAAAGGGCTTCAAGTAGTCAGCAGATTGAAAAATCAGCATTCAGTCCATTTACCATGTATGGGCTGCCTTTCAGAAGTACTCATACCACTTCATTACCCCTTTTTTACTTTTTCTCCATTACAACCACACATTTCTATTTATGTTGAGCGATTTTATGTGATTGATGATGATGATGACGATGATGATGATGATGATGATGATGACAAAAAAATGTCAACGTAGGACATGGACTCCTGAACAACAAGCAACATCAGAAGTGACTTACCTGGGCTAAGGAAAAAAAAGAACTGCAAATTTTGCATCGCATTTGGAAACCAAGGTCCCAGAGTCTGGAGGAAGAATGGAGAGGCACACAATCCAAGATGTTTGAAGTCCAGTGTGAAGTTTCCACAGTCTGTGTTGATTTGGGGACAAATACAGAATCTATGGGGTGTTGCCAAGAGAAAGATGAGAGACGTGAGAGCAAACAATGCAGAAGAGCTGAAGGCCGCTTTTGAAGCATCCTGGTCTTTCATAACACCTCAGCAGTGCCACAGACTGATAGCAACCATGCCATGCCCCATTCTGGCACTAATTGATGCAAAAGGGGCCCAAACCAAGTAATGAGTACTTATGCAGGATTATACTTTTCAAGGGTCTGACATTTCTCTGTTTAAAATCCTAGTTTTATTGATTTCATGTAATATTCTAATTTTCTGAGATTTTGAATTTGGGTTTTTCATAATCTGTAAGCCATCATCAGCAAAATTATAACAAAGGCTTAAAATATTTTTGCTTTGCATGTAATGAGTCTATCTCATATATGAATCAAACTAAATGAACTTTTGCACTACATTCTAATTTTTCAAGTTTTACATGTAGATGTGGAAGAAGTTGATCATCTCAGATGACACCAACAAAGCATTTCTTGTCTTCATGCAAAAATGCATTGTGTGTTGAAAAACTAACATTGATTGTCACCTTGAACGGATCATCCCTACAGTAAAATTGTTTTAATGTTGTTTATTGCAGATTTGACTATAAACACATGTCACAATCAAATGTTTTTTCTCTGCAACTATATGAAAAAGTATGAAGTAATAGGGTCCAGCTCGTTGTATGTTCTCAGAGATAAAGGTCTCACACAAGCACGTCTTATTTGGAAATAAGCGTTTATGTTTGTATGACAGCTAAAATAAAAAAAGACAGTTTAAAGAGAAGTTCACATTTTGGGAAATTGTTTTTGAGCCGAAGGATAGACGATCCAGTACATACCCACCAATTAAACATGAATCTACAGTACATCCAGCATCTCACTGGAGTCTTGTTGTCATTGTAAGCCATGCAGGAACAGCTTTTTACACTTGGCTTTTTGTGCAGATTTAGCACAGGAGATAAGAACGTGTTAATTAGTGAGCTTTGAAGATGTCAGTTGAGTTTTTGTGCTAAACCAAGCCAAAAGCAGCTGGCAGTATTTTCATAAAATGGTGTGATTATTTTTATTTTAGCTGTCCTTATTTTTGCTTTTCTTTAATGTGCGTGGCATTTCACTGTATAAATATGTAGTGACACGTATATGCAAAAAGCATTTGTTTTAACGTTGATAATTTGAGCAAGTTCTTTAGAGACATTTCTATGGAGGTGTGATCAGGACAAGGACCTAACCCAAATAATATAATGTAATTGTCTTTTTATTCATTAGTTGGTCATTATCTTTGGGCTTATGCTTGTCTGGGCACACAACTCACTTTTTCTTGTTTTCCCTTAAGAGTTTGTTGGAATTTTCTGGATAATTGGTCAACAAAAATAAAGAGGTAATCCTGGTCCAGATTCAGCAAAACAAAGAATGTTTTTCAAATAGGAGGGTGTTTTTCATGTTGCAATATTCTGTTTACCTTTACTGAATTAAATTCTTAAAACTTTTCCATTCTAAGGAATAGCATTGCTCAGTAGCTCTATTCTGAGGTTGTTCAGATTGTGTTGCAGATTTGTCAGAGGCAATAAGAATGGCACCATGATAGAAACAAAAAAGCTTAAATGATAAAACACAGTTTAAAACAACTCTGTTCCAGTGTACTGCACAATAACACCCCGAACAAACAATAAAAGGAAAAAATTTAAATGTTTTTTTTATTTGAAAACAAAAACAAAACACAAACTGTAAACATTTTTTTAACAATAATTTTATTTATAAAAGTGTGTTTATAATATAATGCATTGATTCAAAAACTATTAAAATCTCATTATATTAGACACTGGTTGAAGAAGCATAGGAGCGATCCTACTGAGATGACATTAAGGGCTTCTTTAAAGACATTTAGCCATTTTATATCTTGAAGAGCATGGGAATAGTTCATTATAAATAGGCTAAAGAAAGAATGTGTCACCTAAATAAAACCATCTCTAAGATGGATCCTTGAGGGACACTACAACTTACCTCTGGCTAAAGATAGGAGGAAGTCACGTAAAACCATATATTGCTGATTCTATGCTGATTCTGTTGTTGAGAATTGACAAAAATGTTTCATTAAATATGAAAACTTAAAGGAAAAACATATGGAACACATGCATTCATCAATGCATTGATTCTCTGTTAGAAATATGGAAAAATCCTATTATACATATAGTATTCTCATGAAACATAGAAGCAGATCTACTGACAAGACAAAATAGCTTCTTTCCAGACATTTAGCCATAGAATATCTGGAAGAGCACAGGAGTAGTTAATAATAAAACTGGCTGAATGAGTTATTTTGCATGATGGCTCACTGCAGTGATTTATTGCATGAACACCCCTTAATGTTATTAGTTCCACCTTTGCGTCTTCTGTCACTTGATTGAATGTGTTAATATGAAGTGCTGATTAATGCATCTCAATACAAATACAGAGCCAAACCTTGGAGAAGCATTACAGGTAGAATATGTGACTTTACTTAAACATCACATTTAATGTTCCATGCTTCATCAGTCTTCGTGCATGTCCTGAGTCTTCTCTCATCAAAATCCTTTCATTAAAAAAATAAAGGAAGAAAGAAAGCTCTTTAACATTAATTTGCTGCTGCTTTTTCACCACCATGTAAGCCGTTCTCAGTCAGCTGCACAGCACATAATTGGCATCCTCATATAAGATTTGGCCTCTTTCTTTTACTGTTATGTTTCACAACATTCTTACAAAAAAAATACAAAGATATTCTAGTCAAAATTAAGGATAACATCTTAATAAAAGCCTAAGAAAACTGGGTAAAGCTTTGAGTGTTTTCTTTGTTTTACTGGTAATGTCTTTGGTGACGGCTTGATTTTGTACTGTACAGGAGCATAAAACTGGGTGGATATGTTCAAGCTTTAGTAAATGACAAGAGTGGTTGTCATTTACAATATGTAGGGCTGACGAGAGCCATTAGCTGTTAAGTATGCATGAACAAAAAACACAATGTGGATGATCGGCAAGAGGTTCAAAACATAGAGCTGCAAAGTAGGGAGTTAAATATACTCACAAATGTTGATCGTTCCATGAACTTTGTGTGGAGTTTTATGTTGTTATTGATGTTGCATGTTGGGAGTGTGGGTACAACTGAACCAGTTTTACACTTTACTAGTCACTAAAAAAGCTTCTTGTTAGAGGTAATGAGCCTGTTAATGACTGGTAAAAAGGTAATAAGAGGAATATTCTGTTTTATCGGAGCATACGAGATTGTAGAGTGGGTAACACGTGTAAACATGTGAGCATCAGGAATATGGGTCTCAGGGATTATTGAGAAAATATTCAGACACTTGCAGAGAAAATTGGACCAGAGACATACTGTAAACGTATTTGCATCACCCTGAAGAGGAAAGAAGAAAAGGAAAATAAGATGCAAGGGGGAAATATAATCTTTATTTCTAAATTCAACATTGTTTTAGTGGTGTTCTTGAACTAAAATGTTTAACTATCTTTAAACTATAAAATAATAATGTCCATCCACACAAGTTTGGACCTTTTATCTTGTAGACTGGTTCACTTACTTTCCCTGATTTTCCTCGGTCTTGCTGTGACTCTGGGCCCTAAACATTACCTGCCCACAGACTTTCATTAAATATTTTTAGATTATAAAACACAAAATATGCGGTGTCAGTGGATTATACAATTGAATTGATGCTCTAAACTGGCCTGCAACTGCTATGAGGCCATATTTAATTTCCCTCTTCATTGTATGTCTGACCAAACCAGCTTTTAGCTCTGTAGTTCTGTAGGCTTTATAGGGCATTGTTTCAATAAAAAAAAACACTTTGCAGCAATCAGTTGTTATATATATAATTTTTGCTACTTACATGCCCACTGTGCACCAGAACCTACTGTATACAGTATCTCAGTTTCATCAGTAGCAAGGGTATTTAAAGTAATTACATCCACAGAAGGTACCGCACAAACATCTTGTGTCCTTCTTTATTCTTATATGTTGCTTCCAAAGGACTGGATTTATTCTTTTAATGTGGTCAAAAGTTCTCCAGGCTTCCCCAAAGCTCTTTAAATGTTTTTCTTCAGACAATGGGTACTTTGACATTCATTCTTACTCTGACCAATGAATCATTCAGGTGTAAAAGGCTCTTTATCTTAAAAAAACAGTATTGTAATAATTCATAACAGACAAATTAGCAAAGAGTCCACCTCGATTTTGCATGAAAACAATTTTGTTTCCATTACTATTGTGGAACAGATGAAAAACAACAAATAAACAAAAAGTTTAATGCAGAAAAAAGGAGTTTAGCATCAACAAGATGATTCCCAAAAAGCTGTGTCAGATTTTCACTGGAGTTTTATTTTACAATTTTCAAAGACATGACTCATGTTTGGGGTGTTCTACTTAGTATTTTGATTACATTCTTTATTCCCTCTGTATAACTTCTGTCAGTGCCCCAGTTTACTGCTATTCTCACAGCTGTTAGTTATCTATTGATCAGATCACCTGTTCTCATTAACCGATCTCAATAGTATATGTATACATCTTGATTTTATTCACTCGCTTTCAGATCCATCTGTAATGCATCTTGTTAGATTCCTCCTTCATTGTGCACTGGTTGGTTTCTGTGCCTGGTTGGTGCTAGAGGTTTGCTGCCAGGGAACATAGCTGGCAGCTGGGTGTGGCAGCTATGTTTGCTGGCACACCCAGCTCTCTCCCTGCCTCCTCTCTACATTTATATCTTCATCGAATCAACCCTTCCTGTGCCACCCACCAGTCCATTTACTTTTTTTTTTAAACTGCATACTGCAGAATAACCTGTCATGGTCAGCAGCAAGGGCTCAACATAAAATGTGTGAAAATGCAGCAAAACAAGTTAAAGCTTCTCAAAGTCTGAAGAACAAAATATACAAAGCACTTTCAGCGATTACAAGAAAGTCTAGTTTAATTTTACTTTAAATGTTGATGAAGTTTAACATTTTTTGCACACAAAAGTTGTACTATGTCAAAAAAAAGCAGGTAAAAATGTCAAATCAAATATGTTAGTATCCTTCATTGATGTATTACATATACAGTTGAAACCAGGTATTTACATGTTCTTTCCTCATGGTTTAATCTATTTTGGGATCTGTACCAGTCCCTCTTCCACCAAGAATATACACAAAGCATGCTGCTGCCACCTCAGTATTTGAGCTGAGATGATGTTTTGATCTTGCAAGCTTTCTCCTTTTCCTCCAAAATGTAACAATGGTCAATATAACCAAGGATAATTACTTTCAGACCACCAGACATGTCTCCAAAACTAAAGGTCTTTGTCATTGCCTGCATTGCATATTGTGATCTGTTTTTTTATGTTACTTTTAGAATGGTTGTTTCTTCCTCTCTGCGTGACCTTTCAGTCCATTTTAGTATAGGACTTGTTTCATAGTAAATAATGACACTATCTTACCACCTTCGCCCAGCATCTTTACAATGTCTTTTGCTTTCTGGAGTTGATGTGAACATTTTTCTCTAAAAAGCATTGGGACACTGAATGTCTCTGCTTCCTGAACTGTTAGATGTCTGACTATGTTGTTTCTACTTGTCTATAATTGTTTGAACAGATAAACAAGACGACTTCAGGCGTGTGGAAATTGTACCCAAGGATGACCCTGACTTGTGGAGGTCCACAGTTCTCTTTCTGATATATTACCTAAATTCATTTCATTTTTCATTGATGTTACACCAGGAGGAAGAGTGGTTGAAATGCTGCCTTGAAACACACAGGCTGGCTTTCATGTTGCTCAGAAATTGTATACAGAAGCTTACAAAGTCATGATATCATCATCACCTGGTCTCTCCCAAACTCAGAGTTTTCTTATTTCATCCAAACTATTCAACTGAATGAAAATAATACATCCTACAAAAACCACATCTCTCCCATTCATCTGGCATTTTGCAAACAATTACTAACAATTAATTATTTTGTTGATTCTAGCCTGAAATAGGAACGGATCAGTATAACTTGCAGTCAAAAAGTATTATTTTTTAAACAATGTGATTACATTTTTGCTTCTTAAAGAGCAACTCACCCCCTACCAGAGTCTTCCTCCACCTACATTTCTGGTTTGAAAAACGCTGCAAAAGGAGGAATTGCCTGGCAGACCGAGGGACGCACGGGGGGAAGAGGGATGGGCAGTGTCAACACTTCCTTGCTGCTCCAACTGTAACTCGCTACGGAGGTGTGGCTAAGACTGGGTTTGTTTTATACTCCACAGCTGCAGGATGGCTGACGTCAGCCATACTGGCTGAGCCAGTACCAATGCCCAATATAAATTCAACTTCAGTGTAAGTTTTTAACCTGAGGAAGGTGCTACACTGACGGTTTTTGGTAGGAAATTAATATTTTAACTAAAATGTACTAAAATACCAAAAATAACAACCAGACATGTAGACCGCACTATTATACACTTACTTATACAGTTTATCAGCAACAAAAAGTTGATTTGGGGGTGAGTTGCACTTTAACCAAATATTCCAAATATACAAAGGCGGTCATACCAAAGTATGCCCATCTTGAATTTGGGATTCTATCTCTTCTACTGAAACTCTAAACTAATTGTGTTGAGAGGGTGTGACCCTTATGAAGATTTCAGAGAAATTTTGCCTGAAAATAATGACAAAAGACAATTGAAACAAAATGAGCAGCAGTGAGTGTTGAAGTTGAAGTGTTGAAACTAAAGAGCTTTGACTGATAACCACATATTTTTTTAAGACTGTAAACTGTTTTTGCTTTCAGTTGCGATTTTACCTTTTCAAGTTACTCTTGCTTGCTCTTTCACATAAACTATCCTCTTATCGCTCCATCTGTCTCTCTTTTCAAGCCTGTTTCTTTAGTTCTGAGTTGTCCACCAAACACAAGCACTGAACCTATCTTCTTTAAATCATGCTGCCCTTCCTACCAAATACACATAGAGACACAGTTCAATATCCACAGTGGAGCTTAACTTTATTAGCTGCAGTACTCCCTCTATCTAATAGAAAATACATTAAACTTATATTGATCATCATCCTTGATTCAAGCCCAGGTTTCCCTAACATGGACACAACATCGTTAATAATGTTCTATACAGCAGCCATTTGACATTTCCTTTAATTATGCCTGTAATTTATTCATGCTCTTGATCCAAGATGCTTGTTGCGAAAAGCTTCCTCGAGGAATATATTATCCTGCTTGTCCTGAGGCCCATGGATTACCCGTCTTAATAGCAAACCCCTAAAGGTATTACTCCCTTCACTGTGTGTGTGAGCATGTCTTTGTGAAAGTTTGTGCCCCTGTGGTATTTGTGCATTTGACGGCAATAGGCATTGTGCCTCTAATGTATCAGCTAAGCTGCAAAAGTCATTAGGTCTTATTTCTCAAACCTTCTGATTACTGACTTTTAAATTCTCTCATTTTATTCTTGCCTCGGCTAATTTGAAAAGCATAAAGAAAAGAGCAAACGGTTACAAAATGTGCACTCATTGCACAGCACAGCGACCCCCTTGTTTAACCTAGTTTTGAAGTGGAAAACATCGCCACCTAATTTCCTCCCTCACTCTGTGGGTTGGTTAATAGGCGGTGAAGCACAGCTATTTCCTCCAGCGCAAAAGGAGGGTATCTCAAACAGGCACTCTTCAGACGGGGTTTAAGATGTTAATTATGGTGGGGGATTTCTTTCAGAGAGCGTTGCTCAAACCCCGAATGTGCACCTGACAGAAATTCTTTGGGGTTGCAGTAGAAGATGTGTTAGGATAGGGTCTTCTATGGGAAAACACAAAAAATGCACAAATTAAAGGTAACTTATGATTTAAAAGCAGAATATGGCATTTGTTTGTTTCATACATTGAGTACATGCTAACCATACACCCTACACTTTTTGTATCAGAAAAGGGATTTGCAGTAAGCATCGTTTTTTTTTTGCTTATAATTTACAAATCTATAAATATGCTTTCCCCTCTGATTCTTCTTTGTTAGACTGTATCATACATTTGAATATAAAACAGTTCTCACCTATTGCATTGCAGTTATTTCTTGCACTTCAATTATATACAGTATATCAAGGAGGCCCTCCTGGGAGTTGAATATCTTTTTCACTCCAGTATCAGGCAACACTTTAAGTTTTCTTTGTTTCTTTTTAATGTTGGTTTCTTTTTGAGGAGACCATATGGTTCAGTAGCTGATTTTCTCAACATATTGCACAGATGACTAATGGCCCAGGGTATCCTTTATTGCAGTCTGCAATTTCATGGATGTAGGAGATGATCAAAAATGTACCTTCCACCATTGCTGGTTACGAGGCCAGACATAAGGATGTTAAAGTGAAATATGTAGTTTAAGATAAATCTTTTTTTTTTTGGTCAAAAGAAATTCACTTGGCTGCAGAAGTAAGTTGCAAATAAAACCAGCTTGTGAGATTTGACCTGGGGTGGAATCCAGTATTTTCAGATGAGAGAAATTCTTCAATCTGTTTGTGTATCTAGAGTACTGAAGTGCATAAGGTAGTATTTCACTTCTCCTAAAAAAAAAAAAACTGAACAGTAGCAATCTCTTTTGGAATTCGAAGCCAGTTTTCAGTGTTTTACCAGACGCTGCTAATCTTTCTGTTGATGCCACATTTGTAATATTTTCTAAACGCTTTATTGCTTTCCAGTCAGGATTTTGACCAAATCGCAGCAATTAGAACTGCTCTGGTAAAGGTTTTGAATGACCTACGTCTAAACTTGGTTTTACTCGGTCTCAGTATTGCTTTCAATACAGTTGTTCATAAAATACAAAGTGAGAAGGCTGGAAAAGCAGATGAGACTGTCTGGTGCTAAACCACCTTGAATATTATTCGGCAGACCAGTAATAGGTTACTTCGATACATTGGCATTTGGTAGTTACAACACTGACTAAACAAAGATTGCATTTGGGGTTCCTCAAAGGTTGATTCTTCCTAGCCGCAGAGCAGAAACCACAGATCATGCAAAAAACTAGGTGACAACAAGGCGAAACAACAGTTAGTTTCTACACTTCTATCTCTGAAATCCTTTGATGTGCAAAAACCTTTGGCTTATTTAAAACAGAACTAAAAACATTTCTGTTTCCTGCAGCATTTGCACAAAGGGCAAAGATTTCTTGTCTTAAAAAGAAAAAATAAAGCACTGGCCACAGATGCAGCAAACTGCTGTAAAATAACTGACATGTTTGTCAGTAAGGTAACAGGTGAGATATTAAACACTATCAGTGACAATAAACTCACAACCACCCAGCACGAGTATCTTAATGAGGAGGATAGCTGATGGATAAAACTAACTTAATAAAACAAAAGATTTAAGTTGTAACAAAGGATATTACAAATCTCTGAATATGGGCAACTACATAGACACAAGAAAATACATTATATGAATATTGAAACCTTGTATTATATTATTATTATGGGATTAACCACATTTGTTGTTATATGAACATAGCCAATGTATTAAAACATTTTTAGTTACTGAATTTGAAAAGCTGGGATATTATGGGTGGCTTTTGGATTTTTCCTTACAAAGATGGAGAGGGGAGCAGTGCCAGCACTGTCAGCAGCACAAGTGCTGTAAGAGCTCCTGCGTTCACGGCAGTAGTGGACAGCAGTAGTGATGAATCAGAGCAGGAACCTTCACATACAGTTGTGGCCAAAAGTTTTGAGAATGACACAAATATTAGTTTTCACAAAGTTTGCGGCAAAACTACTTTTATATTTATAACTGAAACTTTGTTTCACTTGTTTCTGTGATGTACTGAAATATAATTACAAGCACTTTATACGTTTCAAAGGCTTTTATTGACAATGACATGACATTTATGCAAAGAATCAGTATTTGCAGTGTTGGCCCTTCTTTTTCAGGACCTCTGCAATTCGACTGGGCATGCTCTCAATCAACTTCTGGGCCAAATCCTGACTGATAGCAACCCATTCTTTCATAATCACTTCTTGGAGGTTGTCAGAATTAGTGGGTTTTTGTTTGCCCACCCGCCTCTTGAGGACTGACCACAAGTTCTCAATGGGATTAGGATCTGGGGAGTTTCCAGGCCATGGACCCAGAATTTCAACGTTTTGGTCCCCGAGCCACTTAGTTATCACCTTTGCCTTTTGGCAGGGTGCTCCATCGTGCTGGAAAAAGCTTTGTTCTTCACCGAACTGTTGTTGGATTGTTGGAAGAAGTTGCTGTTGGAGGGTGTTTTGGTACCATTCTTTATTCATGGCTGTGTTTTTGGGCAAAATTGTAAGTGAGCCCACTCCCTTGGATGAGAAGCAACCCCACACATGAATGGTCTCGGGATGCTTTACTGTTGGCATGACACAGGAGTGATGGTAGCACTTACCTTTTTCTTCTCCGGACAAGGCTTTTTCCAGATGCCCCAAACAATTGGAAAGAGGCTTAATCGGAGAATATGACTTTGCCCCAGTCTTCAGCAGTCCATTCACCATACTTTCTCCAGAAGATCAATCTGTCCCTGATGGTTTTTTTTTTTAGAGAAATGGCTTCTTTGCTGCCCTTCTTGACACCAGGCCATCTTCCAAAAGTCTTCGCCTCACTGTGCGTGCAGATGCGCTCACACCTGCCTGCTGCCATTCCTGAGCAAGCTCTGCACTGGTGGCTGTCAGACCCCACAGCTGAATCCTCTTTAGGAGACGATCCTGGAGCTTGCTGGACTTTCTTGGATGCCCTGAAGCCTTCTTAACAAGAATCGAACCTCTTTCCTTGAAGTTCTTGATAATCCTATAAATTGTTGATTTAGGTGCAATTTTAGTAGCCACAATATCCTTGCCTGTGAAGCCATTTTTATGCAACGCAATGATGGCTGCACGCGTTTCTTTGCAGGTCACCTTAGTTAACAATGGAAGAACAGTGATTTCAAGCATCACCCTCCTTTTAACATGTCAAGTCAAGCCGTTCTAACCAAATCCGCCTGACATAATGATCTCCAGCCTTGTGCTCGTCAACATTCTCACCAGAGTTAAAAAACTTAAGCAGCAACTTTTCCAATTGCCAATATTTATGTAATTCTCAAAACTTTTGGCCACGACTGTACAATTTAAGTACAAACCAAACATACAGGCGATGCTTCACATATGATGCTTCACTTATGATGATCAGTATGCAATTAACTTTACAAGTCTAGATTATTTAAAGTGATAAAGTGATTCCTTCTGCACAGACAACCAGATGCGCTGAGTTTAACCTTTCATTCTCTTTTTTAACTCTCTGTAACTATTTTATCACATTTTAATTTTCTTTTTGTATGTGTTTAAGCTCCTTGTTCAGTGTTACAGACAATAAACCTACACATCTACGGTGCACCACCTGTGTACCTCTTACTTGTGGTATGATACCATGTTTGACACAGTAGTCAAAGTTATAACTAGTCTGGTACCTGTTAGTTTAAAAATAGGATTAGTCTCAAGTTTAGATGGATGATGGTGTAAGCTGTTTTATTTAATCTACTACTACACTGTTAAATGTAGATTTAACTGAAAGTTTACCAGTGTAGTAGTAGATCAAATTGAATTTTAGTTTATTTAGTACAGGAGCACAGATGAATTATTACAGATGAATTATTGTTATTACTATTATTATTATTATGATAAAAGGAGTTGTCTGTTATTTGTTGGTGTAGGAAATTGAAACCTACTCTACTAATACTGTTACATATATAAAACCTGATCGCTTATTATGAAGAGTATCTGTTAGGTTTATTTAGAAATTCGAGATAAATTACTTGTTAATCTCGGTTTTAGGTCTGTTTGGAATTTTAAACCTTCTCTTGAATTAATCCATCATAAATGTAGTCTCTTATTTTCAGTGGGCATTTGGGAGTTTAATGTTGAAAGTCCACCTTAATCTCTTGTTGTTCACTTGTGTTGACGCATCAGGTATTTGTTCCCCATTCGGTGCTATGGCATTTACCAAGGACCTGGAAAATGACAAAAAAAAAAAACAAATAAAAAAGCATAGATACATTTTTTTAAATTCATTCTTGTCAACTACAGATTTGTGTGAAATCGATGGTATTTCAGAGAATATATGGTGGTTGAGCATCAGTTATTGCTTTTTTGTTAGTATTGGTGATGCTTTGCTTGTGACCAGTTTAGCATTATTCCAATGGGTGAATGGTATCTATGGAGATGCTTCATGTGGTGCATTATGTACTTTTACAGTGTTATTATTGCACATGTAATTGTGATAGGGAGAACAGCTGAAACAAAAAGAGGGAGTTTCCCACAAATGGGTTATTTCCCACAAATGAGTCATTTCTGAGTGGCAAATTGACTTATATAAAAATATAAGCACTTTACACTAAAATATGCTTTTCCACCACATTTACAGTTTGTTCCATGTCTACTTGTGTAGATGACAGACCAACACAAAGTAGGATTTACACTAAGACATCTTTGGTCAAACCTCTCCTTATTTGTATATTTATTCTCAGTCGTGGATGGGTTTACATTTTTTTAATTTTAATACACGCAAAACGGAAGCTGTGCTATTTGATTTCAACAGTTTGTCTTCTGAAAAAAGGTGCTGATTTTGCGGCCCTGACCCCTCATCTGAAGAGTTATGTCACTAATCTAGGGGTAAAAATAAACGATGCTCTAAGTTTTGATAGCCATGTACAGTAACTGGGGTGGTAAAATCTTCACTTTTTCATCTCAGCTGTCTGTGGAAGGTAAAGCCTTTTCTTTCCAGGAAGGACTTGAAAACAGTTATTTATGCTTTTATAACTTCACACTTGGATTACTGTAATTCACTTTTATTTGGCATTGGCCAAGGCACCCTATCACGTCTGCAACTGGTGGAAAATGCCGCAATTTTTAACTGGTAAAAGACGATATGATATGACCTCGGTGCTGGCATCCTTGCACTGGCTTCCAATTCAGCCAAGAGTTAATTTTACAATTCTCTTGTTTATGTACAAATATATCAATGGTCTGGTGACTGTATATTTATCGCACCTTGTTCAACCCTATGTCCGCCTCTGGTTCACTCTGATCAGCTGACCAGCTGTTGCTATTGGTTTCAAAACTTAGAGGAGACAGAATTCTCAGTCGTGTCTCCAAAGCTCTGGAATGAACTGGCGCTGCAAATTAGGCAAGCCGCTTCAGTGGAGGTTTTTAAATCCTGGTTGAAAACTCACTTTTAAGCATGACTTGTTGTTTTTGTGTTATTTTGTTCTTTTATAGTTTAAATTGATGTGGTAGTTACTGAGTTATGTCTCTGCTGTTCAACGCTTTGGTCATGTGTTGTTTTTTTAAAGTGCTATACAAATAAAATACATTATGGTATGGTATGATGTGGTATGGTATGGTATGGTGTGGTAAAGATGTGGCATGCATGCTTTACTCTGATACCCCTAAAGAAAATCCAGTGCAACCATCTTGCTTCAGAAGTCACCTAATTGAAAACAAGTTAATATATGTGTGATTTGCTGTTGACCTTGTGGTTGAGACGTTTAAAGCATAGAGATGTTAAAGAACAACATCCCAACCTATGAACATCTCATAGAGCACTGTTCAATTCATCATCTGATAATGGAATGAGCATAACACAACTGCAAACCTAGATGGATGGAAATTAAGACATGAGAATCCTGGGAGAAAATCTGGGACTGAGGTCCTGCTGGACAAGAGCCTAAACATACAGCCAAAACTGCAACAGAATGGTTTATACCAAAGCATTTTCATGTCCAATGATGTAAAATTGTCAAAGTATGTAACTGATGTTGAAAGATGACTCTCTAATGATACGAAGATTAAGTTGGTATTTTTTTTTGCAAAGAAGAATTGTGTACATTTCAAGCTGGTGGTGACATACCCCTAAGGACTTGCAGCTTGGATTTTGATTTGTAAGAAATATAGAAAACCATGCCTCTTTTTTATCTGCTTTTCAGTTGTGTACACTTTTTAGTTCGATCCATTACATTAAAACCAGATAAATACATTGTAGTTTGTGGTATTGTGATAGATTGTGAAAATCTCTGGAGAAATAAATTTTTATCAAGACACTGGATCTTTCAACATCCTGTGCAGAAGTACAGCAGCACATATCAAAAAAAAAAAAAAAGCAGTTTTAGAGTAAGTTTTAAAGTCAAGATAAGGTACAGTAACTTAGAGTGAACATAAAGTCTCTTAAGCAGAACATTACCCCTGCAGTAATTTAGGATTTTACGTGAATTACTCAAGGGCCTTTTAGCGGTCTTTGTGATCTGAAACAAGATACACTTTACAGTTCATGGTTTACACTTCAACTCAACTGAATACCTCATCTTAATATCTTATCTACTTACAGTAGTTTATTAGAATTCCCTATCTCTGCCTCTGGGCCATCCCTTAAGTTCTTGAAATCATCATTTTATGATGGCTTTATGACGTTCGCAAAAGGTCCCTAAGTCACAGCATAGAAAAAGTTAGAATTAAAGCTGGTAGTTTTGTACTTGAGGGCAGGGAGCATTGGAAAAGTAGCACATGGCTGCAGATATTACCAGCAAAATCCTCATGCCAAATCGGAGCAGACATTTCTCGCGCAGTTGATTTGGACATAAAGTCTGCCAATGGCAACACATAAACCAATAAATCGAAGTTGCAATAAGGCTTTCGTTTCTCTGAGGAAACAGGAGAATATAAGTCCACTGAAGGGTGGGAAGAGGAGATTATCAAATAGAGCTACTTGTAAATGTGTTACATTTTTTGACAGGTCAGTCTAGCTCCTATTCAGGGAGCATGTTTTTGTTTGACATAATGAAAAAGTTGTTCAAATTTCAGCAGGAAATAGTCTTCACATCTTTGGGGACCATATGTGGCATGTTTATACTCTCATATACACGTTGTGTGGCAGTTCTATTTGTTTAAACAGTTATGAATATTTAAAACAGTGAAACTGTTGCAGAGGGCTCTGGGTGCAAAAGTACTCTCAGCAGAATATTCATTACTTATAAATATTTTAGTTCTCATTTCCCCTTCTCCCATTGACTCATCTTATGTGTTGCCTTAGTGCCTTCTCATAGGGTGAATGCATGCTCAGAGCAGAGCATCCTGAGACAAGTTTGTTAATAATGCCTTGTAGATTAAAACAAAACTTAATATTTGACTGTGTGTATGTACTGTATGTGACTATGTCATCATATTGGTGAGCTCTAATCTGCCTAACAATATATTCTTTGATGTAATCAGTCAATAAAGCTACTGAATCAGTCTGCTTTAATTGGAGTTTATTCCTTTTACAAAAATGTCACAGAATATTCACTGTTTAATAACATATTTAGTATCCATCCATCCATCCATCCATCCATCCAAAGGTATTTCAAGCTAAAAGACAGATCCTCACCCCCAAATTAAGGCCCTTACTGACTGCGACTGCAACCAAGTAACTACCCAAGGCCGATTTCTCCTACTATGTCAGAAACTTATACATTTAGGCTTTACAAATCTAAAGCTCCAATCACAATGTATCACAATCTTGCAGCGTATACTGGCACATTGAAAATCATGAGTTATGTGGTTCTAAGCATGTAGCCATAAAGGGGAACATCAAACCTTGACATATGGGGTCCAGTTGAGGTCAATTAAATCTGACCTTGACATTGGGTGCTTTGTGTACTTGGCGCCATGTTAGGGCAGGGACTAGGCCATACCAATTCCTGGTATATTAATACATTTTTGGAGTGAAAAACAAAGAAAACTTCGGTGAAAATCTTCAGTCCTTTCTTGCTATACTTTTTGTCGCCTCAAATGACTATTTTGCCTCCTTCATGACTCCCTCCCTGACTCAGGGAGCTGGAAGCTGTTTGTTTTCACTGTGAGAGCATTACGGGCTTAAACTAAGTGAACCCTGCAGTGTGATGGAACACACAATGGGGATGTTATACCCTGAGTAGTATACCAATACTTTGACTTGTGAGATAAGCTCATGGATGTAGAGCAAAACATATTATGTGTAAATGGTTTTCTTTTAACAGTATGTTTCCAGTTCAATAAACAGATCTATCTCATATGGTTGGGTTTCGGGTGGAGATCAATTCACAGATTTTCAATACACTCTTCATAATGAACGCTTTCACTCATCACATCAATTACTGCAGTTAACATACATTAGAAAGCAACAAGCTTATCAGCGGGAACATGAAACAAAAATTACCTGTTTTGTTTAGAAACCGACTTTAAGCTGGAGCATGAAAAGAAGGCTGAAAAACAAATCTCTTCTCAAGTTCAAGTAAATTGGAAGAATGCAATTAACCTTGAACAGCTGGTAACAAGCAACTACTCTGCAGTTCCTAACTGTTTACTTGAGCAATTTTAGGTGAGAAAAGATGCGGAAATAAAGAGAAAAAGAAAGGTTTCACCACCATAAACAACAAAACAACACTTCTAGTAGGCTCTAACATCTTTATGGAGAGTCATTAGCTGGTTAAGGGTAGAAACATCTGTTTCCAGAGGCCTTCAAAGTCAGACTCATGAATAATTCAGATAACTAGATTAACATAAAGGATCAATTAACAGTCAACATGCTGACCTGTACATAAAAAATGCATATCTATACTATGAATGTACTTATAAAGATAAATATGGTCAACTGCAAAACTGCAAGCTGTTTTGATTGGGACATTTGTTTTTGTTATGTGTTTATTTTCTTTGCTGTAGTACCCTATTAGTCCTGTTGAATCCCCTTTCCTGCTTTTACCTCTATCTTTTAACATATACTACCAAATTACTTGATGTGCAATTTAAACGAATTAGAGAGCATTTTTTTTGTGCGTTTTTTAGACATGTTTTAAGTAGTTAGTATTTTACCTACAATAGACAACTTGCAATTGTTATCATTTTGTGTAAACACAGATTTGTTTTACAGCTAATGAGTGAAAGAAGCTATCTTACAACTTCAAACATAAAATTTACAGTGTTTTATACAAATTGTATAGCTGTTTTTTATAACAAAAATAAAACTCCCACCCCAGCCATATCAGCAAAATATCTAAAATATCTAAAGAAAAAGCACATTTAGGAAATCAAACAAATTACTTCTGTTTAGTATGAAGGATATGCTGGCTCGACCCAACACAAAAGGAATGAAAGCAGTTAACCAAACCTGTATGGAATGGATAAAATCACAATGCAGCGGGCCCATCCATTCCAAGTCTATCATTTCCCTCTAGAACCCTCCAAAGGGAGGATGGTGTCCTCAACATATGGATCAAAGTGGCCTCATCACTGCCACACCAGTCACAGTGAGGGTTAAAACCTCCAAACCTGAGCATCTCCCATCTAACGTGGATTTGCACAGTTGACCTCTGTGAAGTACCTTAAATTATAATAAAAAGTGATGGGTATGTAACTTACAACAGAAAGGACATAAACCCCAAACATAATTAAATAGTCTCACCCCACTCTCACTTCGCAGATTTGGCTTTTCAAGAAATGTCTACAGTTGCTCCATTTGCCTCATTGTAAATGAAAGACCCCGTTGCCTTATGATTGAAGTTTATAGTTATTTACACGGAAGTGCCAAGGGTGTTGATAATGACCTGCCTAAATAAAACATTACCTTCTAAACTGAAAGTGTTGAACAAATCCTACCAGAGTAACCATTTGAAGGAAAGGAAGGGCAAAGTAAAAAGTAACAAAATGGTGTTCACTTGAACCGCTTTAATATTTTTGTTGACTACACAGCATCAATTTCATAACAATAGCTGCTTCGAGGGCAAAGGCTTAACATAATCTGGTTTGCTGTCTGTGCTACAGAGAGAAAGGTCATTGTCACAGACCGCAACCAACCATGAATTTTAGTGTAAATAACCATAGAACTCTACAAACATGCATCTAATCCAAATATTACAACTGTTCAGAGTTTAGAAAATAGTGTTTTGTATGATTTAATGTGACAGCTTGAGATTGGAGTTACTTTAACTTGGATGAGGTCTGGTTTCACAGTATCTACAAAATACAGACATTTATAACAACCATGGTAAAATCACTTCCTAAAACAGAGAAGAAACACTTTATCCCACTGCTGCTAAAATAATACAAAACAGTGATTAAAATGATTATGACATTGTTATCTGTAAAAAAAAATGTAATTATTTTGTCATGAACAAATTTAGAAAGAGTATGCTCACAGTCACTCGTTAAAAAAATCTGTTAGCTATTTTATTTATTCTTGGTAATGATTTACACATTTCTTTCTTACAACTAATTTCAGCTTTATGGCTGATGTAACTGGATGCACATATTTAACAAGGCTCCACTTTCTGTCTTGTAATATTAATCCCCTAAAAGTGTTGGAGATTATAAAGGTGTTTCTTTGCAAATATGAGATGGAACTTTGTGTCCTTTTGGGTCAGCAATGTGGTTTTGGCCTTCAAATTCTACCATTATTGACTATTCTTTTCCCAGTTTTATTTCTTACTGTTGACCTGCAGTGCTCCAGATGTTGTTTCGGGGTTCTGTTGTGAACTCCTAGATGAGTCGTCAATGTTCTCTTTGAATAATTTAGGAAATTACATTGTAACCCTTGCAGGACTGATAGATGTCAATGACGTTCTTTCTCATCTGTTCTTGAACTTCTTTAGAAAGGTGCCTCGTTCTACTTTTGCAATATTTTAGCATATGTCATGGTGTTACAGTAATGTTTCATTTATGATTAGACCAGAGGGCCAATTACTTTTCAGGAACACGTTGATTTGGACAGCTTTGTTCCCTTAATAAATGGAATCATAGTTTGGAAACAACATTTTCTATTTACTCAGGGAATCTTGGGTATTTACATTTATTTGATGATCTGAAACAGTTAAATCTGACAAATAAAGAAATCTCCATTGGGGCAAATCATTCTAAAGTTCTACAGGCAACAGCTGTAGTCACAGCGATGATGTTGACAGCAGCTCCTAATTTACTATGGTTAATTATTTCCTTCAGCTGATATTGTAATTTCTTTCAATTAAATCTTGATTTGCATATGTTTCAGACAGTCAGGTTGCTGCCTGAGCCGCATGCCGTGATGTCGGCCAGCTCTATTTAAAAGTGTCCACACACATTTTCTCTCCTTGTTTGCTCATATCGATCTGTCTCTCACACACATCAAACCAAGCCACCCACACAGCAACCACACACACACACACACACACACACTACCACCACATACTTGCACACATAGGCGTCATTTTAGCCGGGGACGCCGGAGACATGTCCACACCACTTTTCTAAACCTGATGCGGAATTTCTTACCAGCGCAGATCTAACATCCACTTGTGCTTCCAGCACAATTTCCACATAATCAGTATCTGAACGGACCATTATTTAAATGACCCCATTGCACTTTCTTATACAGTCATGTTTTTTTTTTTCTGCGCAGATGCTCCAGCATTCTTAGCCGTGGATACGTCAAGGTTATAGTCCATATGCAAACACGTTCAGGGCAGAGTCTTACAGTGTTGCTGGTACCTGTTTCAAGATGGAAAAATACATCAATTAAATTTCATGGGTCTAACTGAAGTTTCTTTACTGCAGGTGAAAACTTATTTATGTAATACTTTTGTTTGTTTAAGACTCCCAAAAAGAATTGTGTTGATATATTGTGTTTGTGGAGAGAGCATGCCAGAATATCCCCCTAACTTTGCGCTGGCAGCGGAATGTTCTCGCTATCTAGGCATCCTGCGCTGCCAGGGAGAGATTTTTCTGAATCTGTGATTCAGGAACGGAGAACGCAGATAAAGCCAGGGACTGTGGACAATATTTTTTTTCTGCACAGCAATCTCTGTATCAAATAAATTTCACCTGTACAATGTTTCAAAGAAATAAAAGGGACATGATTCATTGTAATACAATCAATTGGGGATTGTGTTATTGTCCGCCTTTGATCGTTTTTTAAAAACTGTAATGGAAAAATGTAAAGGCCGTTGTTAGCAGGGCTCCTTGTGGTGCGGCAGGAAAATTGAGTGAGAAAATGAAGCGGACATCACACAAAAGTTCACTTTGTGACGGCCGGGTGCATTCCCAAAAAGGAACAAAAAGGAACTGAATAGATTAAAAAAAGATTCTAATGAGAGCATCGGAGCGTCATCTCAGACCTGGATACTCACTGCAACGCTATCCAGGATCTGACAGCACCTTAGAGATTTATGGAGGCTTTAGAGCGCTTAGCAGCAGTGGACACAGACCAGCATCTTATCCAGAAGGACAGCATGCAGTGGATTTCTTCCTGCTGAGGCAATAAGGAAAGTCCCCCGTTGAAAAATAAGTGGGTTTGTTATTGCAGTCTGCAGTGTGTGAGCGGATTCAGCCTCCCCTACGCACAAGCAGGTGCGCAATTCACGTCCATAGACCATGAGAAAGTTGTAAGACTGCAGGTAAAATGTTCATGTTTAGTACATGTTTTCATCTGCTCCATGTGTGATGGCATGATGGAGATTCTTTGTTTAGATTGTTTGGACTTATTAATGAATGAAGAATTAAATAATATTGAATATGTTTCAGATTTTTTCAAAGTTTAAAAAACTGTCAAAGACAGAAAACAACGGGATCACTGATTTAATGTAAATTATAGTAATAATTTAGTCTTTTATTGCTTTGGAATATTCCACACGCAGGTAGCCACCCCGTTGCAGGACTCTGAACTGTTAGTTAAAGTTTCCCCGCACAGAATGGCACGGGTTGTAAAGGGAATGCGTTTTATTATTGCGCATATAGCCCATGTACCCAACATTGTTCTTTGTGATGATGATTCTCGCAGGCCAACAGCCTAATGATGGTTTTCAGTGCCAAAACACATAAGCTTATGGCTTTCAACTTTTATTGATTGAATAAAGATACGCTTTTCAACACCTGTTCATACACTGCAGTGCATGTTGTAATGAAACCTGAAACGGATGAATAATTATAGGCTATATGAATAACTAATAATAACTCTCCCCAGCAATTTTTAAACCACACTCAAGTTTATGGTTATTGTCCCCAGCAGTTTTAAAAACAAACTGACGCTCCTGCTTGCACATATTTCTTTTTCTTTGTTTTAGGGGAAGTAATGCTTACTTTTATTTCCCATTTCTAGCATGATCACACTTGCCTAAACCTTTCCTTCATCCAGAACCCTTTCTCTACACCAACCTGTTTTGATATCTACATGAAGAGGGGAGGCTTTGTGCCAGTAAAAAGGCACAGTGAGATTGAACAAGAAGCAGAGATCAACAAATTGAAGCACAAAAGCATATCTTCCTCAGATATTCCCAATGTGCATTTATATTAAAGTCATTTAACACTTCTCTTCCAATGTTTCCCCTGAGTTGCTGTAGTCTTGTGAGGGGCATGTTATAGTGTTAAGTAGCGATGATGTAATTCCCAGTATTCTACTGCAACACTGATATTACACACGTTCTTACACACCCCTGGGTCTTGAGTCAATAACTGAAGGCAGCTGGCTTTGATTGCACTTATCAGTCCACATTCACTCCCCATCCATCTCAATTTAGCGTCCATTGCATAGAGCTTATCTTGCTGGCACTCCATGAGATAAACCATTGCCTGTACAACAAAAATATGTTGCATGAACCGTGATGTTCACTGAACGCAATGTAAAATTCTTTATTGGCACATGTTCTTTATTCTCTAAAGCGTTTGTCTTCAGAAAAAGTGTTGCCCTGAACTGCATCATCTCTTTTTTTCACGAAACCTCTGTCTGTGGCTGGCTTTTGTCAGTCTGCATGACAGCTTAAGAGTTGATTAAATCAGATGCTTCCCTTGAGAACACCTGAAACTGGGCAAAAAGATTCACCAAAAATGAATTGAAGAGAATTGGACAGATAAAAAAAAAATCTCTTGGCCAGTATAAAGAAATGTAAAATGTAAAAGTGTAAAAGAAAGTAGTATCATGCAGAGCCTATGCCGATGATGATACCAATATCTTAACACCCTTACAGTAGCAAAGGTTTTATTAGTCGAGGAGGATGGCAGCACTTTTAGTACCACTACTGGTAATAGGTAAGGTCCTGTTGCAAGGCCTTTAATTTATTTTTTGGGGGATTTAACAGACTAACAAAGTAGAGGATACAGCAATTGTGAAGTGGAAGGAAAACACCCTATAATCTGATACCCCAAAATTAGTCCATTTGTGTATTATTTTATCTTTTCTTAAAGGTTGCTGCTCTGCAAATGCCTCAGAAGTTGTTTTTTTATAGAATATAAGCCAGCAAACAATTTTTGTTTTGTATATTACTGAAACTGAAGAACACAGCAGACAGGTCAGGGATAAAGTTATAGAAAAGTTTAAAGTAGGGTTAAGTTACAAAACAAATTAATCATCTCAGAACACAAAGAGTATGCCACAACTGCAGACCAACAGGACCATCCACCTAAACCCAAAAGGCCAGGTGGGTGACACAGCAAGCATGTGGTTGAAGGTGTACTGGTCAGATGAAACAAAACTGACTTGTGCAAAATACTGTAATTGAGGGGGAGATTTACACGGCATAACACCCTGATCACACCCATCAACCTGTCTCATTGTGATACAGGTTGATGAAGGCAACATGGTGTGGGGTTTCTTTTCTTACAGGGAAGCAGCACCTTGCGTATCAGAATTAAAAACAGAGCAATCCTGCAAAAAAAAAAAACTGTTAGAGGAGAGGAGAATACAAATGCAGGTCTCACTTTTTAGATATTCATTACTATTATTTCTTTATTTGGAAACTATGTATTCCTTTACTTAAATGTTACAAGTATGAAGTAGTTTGTGTTGAACTATCACATACACTGCAATATAACAGTTTGTGGCTATAATGTGAGAAGTTCAAGTAGCATATACTGTATGTTTTTGAAAGGTGTTCAACAAGCCAGATTGTTTTCTTTTCTGTAACATCTCTGTAGCATCTCTGAAGAATAACCCAGAGGAAAATTTACGGCTCTGTTCTTCACCAGGCTTTCAAACATTTAATAACGATTCTATGAGACCACTTAGGTATTAAGGAGCTTCGGTCCAACACTTAACAATCTTCCTGCAGTTGGCTCCAACCGGAAAAAAGCGTAGGTTTGAAGGAATCATGATATAGTTTCCTGCAAGTTTGGCTGAACAAGGAAGTTGTGTATCTATTAGAATCTGCCTGTATCTTGTCTGATCACACTAATAGATCAACCTACAAGGAATTATTGAAATGCAAATATAAATAGGCACATATTCTTTGACTGATAATAAAACCTTTAAAGAAACTTTTAAATTGTGCAATTTAAATGATTTTTATCAGTCAGTATTTTATCAACGTTGTTCACTTTGCTGCCTTCACTAAGGGAAAGTTTCCGTCTCAGAAAATGAGAAAAACAAAACAATTGTCCCTAAAGGATCAATACATAACATTTAACCTTCAATATAGCAGCAAACTTTTTGCTATGTGAAGATATAGGTGTATAATGATGTTTGTACTTGAAGGCAGAATTGCTGTCATGCTGTGTCTCAGGGTGCTTATTTTTTCTGCACCACACTCTGTTAGATAATCAATATGAGTAAATAGTACTTTATGAAATATTTGTGTGTGTGAATGGGTTTAAAGTACAAAAAACATAGATAAAAGGGGTCTCTGAAATCTATCAATTTGAAAAAGCAACCCAACTTATTAATCACATAAGCTAGCAAAGACTATATCAACAGAAAAAAGAAGCATTAAATTATTTACATTAAATGGAGAATTTATTAATAACTATTTGAAAAGAGGATTTCTGATGCTTCTGATGTTGAAAGATGTTTGTTTACCAAGCTTTGCATTTGAAATACCTGAATTACCTCAATACAAATAATTATATAAGTAAGTTGTTTTATATGCATATATAATTTGTTTGCAAACTATAAATTAAACCCTGATCAGTTCATTTTAAAGTCGTTAACGGGTTAAAGTCTTCTATGTCTCCTGAAGCAATTTAGTGAAAATGCTATTTATGTTCTGTGATGCTGCATCCCTGGGGTGCACAATAATCTCACACATCACTAGGTGGCATTGTTACACCTCAGGAGGAAAGACTGCCAATAAAATATACATACATTACCATAGCAACAGCATTTTCTCTTCTCCCTTTTTCTTTTGTGGTATATTTGTATAAAGCAGGGGTTAAAAGTGCTAAAAATAAATGAATAGGTTTCATTTTAGGCCAAACGTTTGTTTCACTGTAATTGGTCAGAGCAGAAAATCAGATGTGGTCAACAAAAAAAGTGAAATGCCTCGAGCTAGACAGAAAACAAAAGTCAGGGTCAAGATAAGAGGACCATTAAGAGGCAAAGGCCTCATGATGGGTGAAAATGTGTGAACTGCTACAGTGATTTGTTCTTCCTACAATAAAAAGGTTACATCAATCTCCAGAACTCTGTGTTCACGTTAGTAGTAACTGGATTGAATCTTGAAACTAGTGATCTCCAGTCACATCTGAACTTTAGGTGAGGATGAACAATGCAGCAGGCAATTATATGCTTAATTTTCTTTTTTTTGAGAAAGCGAATGGAATTTAAGGTAAATGTCTCAAAAAACAAAAACAAAGGACGGCAAAACATAACAGATATAAAATGGCTACTAGGTCGCGTAACTGGCACATTGATGGGCACGGCTGCCTTGCAGGAAGAAAGTCCTAATTTTGACTCCTAGCCTGGTTTCTGTCTCCCTGTGCATGTGTTGATTCACACTATGTATTTTAGCTTCCTCCCACTGTCCTGTGTGTCTCTGTGTGTTGCCCAGTAATGGACTGGATGGACAGATGAGTAACGCCTGAAACCAATGTAAATGAACACAGTTTTAAATGTCAACATAAAATATGAGCCTATACAAGAATAAAATCCATGACATTATAGTTTTAATGTATTTTTAATGTTCTTTATTTACACTGTGATGATCCACTATTCCAAATACTGTTGTTAAGTTTGTTGTTTATGTGCTGTAGTGTACAATTCCTTGCAAAAGTAATCATGATGCTTGAATTTCACTTAACAGCCACAAGTGTCAATGTAGTTGAATTTGATTGTATGACCAACACATCAAACTGTAGTAATTGTTAAGTGAAAAGAAAGTTTCAAGATTTTTTTACAAAAAGAAATAAAGGTATGCATTTATACAACCTTCTTTATTCTGATCACCCTAAATAAAATGTAGTGCAACAAATTACCCCCAGAAGTCGCCTAATTGGTAAATAGAGTCCACATGTCTACAATTTAACTTCAGTATAAATCCAGCTGTTATGTGGAGGAATCAGAGGGCTGGTAGAGAACATTAGTGAACAAACAGCATTATGAAGACCAAGGAACACGGCAGACAGGTTAGGGAAATAGAACAACCTAAGCTTTAAACATCAGAGCACTGTTTAAAGACCTCATGACATGAAGTTGACATTTTTAAACATAACATAAAATAAAGAAATCTGAACCCAATGGACTATGTCAAAGTCATAAACACGCCTTGTATAATCCTACTGAGAGCAAAAAAACGCTGCGGTGACTAGCATTTTACTACTGTATCACTGCGCACTGAACGAGCAGAAAGCCGGAAGTGACGTCAGCGAGAGAACGCATTCTGTTTGTTGACACATATGACAGCGGCTTTTCAGCTGTGACTGGGACCGCAATTTTCTGTTTTTGACTAAGAAAAGTGATCGCAATGCCTTCGCGTTGTGTTGGGGGGATTGTCAGTTTATTTAAGTTTCCCAAAGACCCAGAGTTACTGTCTAAGTGGGTGAAACAGGTTAGAAGCGCCCATGAGTGGTGGGCTCCCTCCTCCTCCTCCTCCTCCTCTCTCCTCTGTTCGGAACATTTTGAGCAGAATTGTTTTTTTTACTATGATAAAGGAATCCCTGGGTTGTTTAGTTCAACACAAGCGTGTTTTGCTGCCAGCAGATGTGCCTGCAGTGTTCAGCAGGAGTGTGACAGCGTGTGGCGGCGGTACCCGTGGTGGTTGTGGACGGCGCAACACTGACAAGCTCCACTTCCACTGATACCCCAGTTAGATCTCGTGTTTCCAGAAGCATAGGCTCATTTTAGCCGGGGACACCAGGGACATGTCCCGACCACTTTTCTAAACCTGATGAATTTCTTACCAGCGCAGATCTAACATCCACTTGTACTCCCAGCACAATTTCCACATAATCAGTATCTGAACGGACTATTATTTAAATGACTCCATTGCACTTTCTCATACAGTCATGGTTTCTTTCTGAGCAGATGCTGCAGCTTTCTTTGCAGTGGATACGTCAAGGTTTTAGTCCGTATGCAAAAAATTTCAGGGCAGAGTCCTGCATTGACGCTGGTACCCGTTTCAAGATGGAAAAATACATCAATTACACTTCATGGGTCTGGCTAAAGTTTCTTTACTGTAGGTTTAAAATATTAATTTAATGCTTTTGTTTGTTTACGACTCCAAAAGAGAATGGTGTTGATATATTGTGTTTGTGGAGAGAACATGGCAGAATATTTCCCCAGCTTTGCGCTGACAGCAGAATGTTCCCGCTATCTAGGCATCCTGCGCTGCCAGAGAGAGATTTATCTGTGACTGAATTTGTGATTCAGGAACGGAGAGCGCAGATAAAGTCAGGGACTGTGGACAATATTTTGTTTCTGCACAGTGATCTCTGCATTAAATTAATTTCAGATGTACAATGTTTCAAAGAATTAAAAGGGACATGATTCATTGTAATATAGGCTAATTTACAATCCTTTGGGGATTGTGTTATTTTCTGTCTTTGATCGGTTTTTTAAAACTGTAGCCTAATGGAAAAATGTAAAGGCCGTAGTTAGCAGGGCTCCTTACTGTGTGGCAGGAAAATCGAGTGAGAAAATGAAGCAGGACATCACATAAAAGTTTACTTTCTGACGGCGGCTCAACCACTCCACTACTCCATCAGGTAGAGAGTGCATTCACAAAAAGGAATAGGAATACCATCTGAGGTGTTTGTGTGATGAGCTTTTGCCGTCAGTTTATTATGACGCAACCTCTATTTATCAGTCAGTACAATAATCAGAAACACCTCTGGACACGCAAACTAACAGACGTCCTTCATTGTGAAAGTTTACAATTCACGCCACTGACCACTTGATGCAGACGCACAGTTATTTTCAACTTTAAGCACAGAGTTTAGGAAACTGAATCAATCAAAAAAGATTCTTATGAGAGCATCTCTCCCCAGAAGTTTTAAAAACAAACTGACGGCCTTGTCCAGAAGAGACAGGTACATATTGGTACATATTCAAAAGCAGTTTTGCTATAATTATGAATAATTCAAACTCTATTTAGTGAGTCTGACAAAGAAATTAAATAACCAACGTGTTTCACCTGAAACTAATAATTTGTTAAGATAATCATAAAGAAGAATTGTAATGAAGTAAGTCTTAGGCTAGTTGCTTGTTGTTAGCCTTGGATGTTTGCCTACAATATGATTTTATTTTTCCGATATCAGTCTCAGGCCTTATAAATAAGTACGTCTGGATTATTTTATTATTTTTATTTTTAAAACTGATTTACCATTTTTACATTATGTAGGCTAATGTTTATTTTTCAGGTCACTACTAAAATTACTACACGTTAATATTATTGTGCTCATTTATATCATTTTGTTAATAAAAAAAAAAAAAAAAGAAGCCACTATTAAGTTATTTCTAATCCTTACCAACCTGTGTTTCCCTGACGTCACTTCTCCCGCTGTCACTTCTCCGGCTAGCTTCTCTGACCCGCTTTCTTCTATCCATCTCAGTCGTTGTGTACGGCTGGTATCTGTACGGTTCCATGCCTCTAGAAGCACCAGAACCTGCTGCATTTTCCACCTCTGAAACCATCTCAAGGCTAAAAGAAGAATCTTCCGAGCCTTCAAATATGAGCGCCTCCATCAGGCCTGACAGCGGTAGTTTTCAGACTGTCCATCCTGAGCGGCTCTGTCTCTGACGTCACACGGAGACGTAGCTTTAAAGCCGCGATTAAGCTAATATTTTTGAAACTCTAATTATCCCATAAAATCAAGTCTGTTCGGCTCATAAATTTACACAACCACATACTTTGACAAGATGCATTATGTCATAATAAATTTACATTAAATCAGCTTGGTGTCATGAGATCTTTAAGCAGTCATATGGAATGAAAGTTTGGCACAACTGCAAACCTACCAAGACATGACCGTCTGCCAACTCTGACAAGCTAAGGAAGCAGAGCATTAATGAGAGAAGCTGCAGAAATGCACAGCTCAGGTGGGAGAATCTGTTCAGAACACAACAATTAGTTGTGTACTTTGTAAATCTGGCATTTTTCAAACTGCAGTTAAAATAAAGTCATAAGACGTCCTGTTATCAATTTGTCACAAGAAATGTAGTGGCCCTTTTCCACTAGCGTCTAAACCCCACTCAGCTCTAGGTGGTTATAAGAGTTTTCCACTAGTAACGACTAAGTAGTACCAACCACTTTTTTAGAAACTACTTCACTGGGATTCCAAGTGTATCAGTCAGAAGGATGTCAGTCACTGGTTGTGTCACAAAGCAACTCTCACACTTGTATTTTTTGGGCAACAACCTTTTCTGGCTCTCTCCTTTTTTGATGCAGACAAAAAGCTACGTAGATACCATGTCCCGATTGTTGCGGTCTATTTGTGTTGCACACATATCGATTTTGGCAGCTCTTCAGACTCTGGGGCCACCCGCTATATAACAACCCCAGCCAAAAGAGCGCTTGCTCAGTTTTAATAGAAAACCACCTGAACAGTGTATAGCCGAACCAAGTCGAGTCGTGCTATAGAGGACTTAGTGGAAAAGGGCCACAAGTGGCACAGCAAACATGCGGAAGAAGGATAGCTGGCCAGATGAAACCAAATTAAAAAAGGTCGGGAACAACTCTTTCAAGAGGAACAGGGAAGCTGGTCAGAGCCGATGAAAAGATGGGTGGAGCTGAAACTAGTTTATAGATACTCAGCAACCAATCTGAGTTTAAGGAATTTTGCAAGAAGAATGGGCAGAAGTTTCAATCTCTGGATGTCCAAATCTTACTACAGACATAAGCCAAAGGTGTTTCTATAAAATACTGACCCAGGTGGTTTAAATACAACGGTCAAGGTCAAGGGGTACATTCAAACTGAAGCCACAGTACTTGCATGGGAATTTCACAGGAATTTTTACAGCATGGCTAAGTCATCTGGAAACAGCGTGACATGTTTATTATACAAGGCGTGGTTATTAAATGCTGACACTTGGCCTCTGTTAGTTTAACCCATTAGTACCATAATGACCACACCCCCTTCAGGTTAAAGTCTCTTTGTGTAAACTAAAAAGTATTATTCAAAGACATTTTAGCATTTCCTTTGGGCTGAAACAAGTGACAAAAGCGCGTCACCCAACAGGATGTCTCAGCTGTTGGTGAATAAAATACACAGAGCATTTTTTTAACTCTTAGATTATAGAGAGGGGATTTGTTGCTCTATAGAGGTGACGTCACGTGTGTCTGCGTAAACTCAGGGTGTGGACTAATAGTGAAAACAGAGGCACCTGCGTTTTACAGTCACTTAATGCAACATATAGCCTAGTGCAGTACCCATTGAAATAATTCTTTTTACGGGCAAATTCGGTGAAATTAAGGTTCAAGAGTGCGGAAAGTTATTTCGGCATCCAAAGTCTGTGAATAAACAGTCCCATATTCAGGTCGCCAATAATGTTACTGAGATCCATAAGCAGGCTGCTGTTTTCCATATTGTTCAGTGCGCAGGTAGCGTAAAAAGGGAATATGTGTGCTTGAGGGGAAAAGGGGATGACGCCGCTGTTACGCACGGGTGCGCACTAAAAAAACATTTACCCACTTTTTACTACAAAGCCCATACATACCGATCATGTTCTGTGACAAGAGTCATTCAGCGCACACTGACTCGCTCCTTGTCCTTTGACCTCACAAGTTTCCAAAATAGAGAAACAACCTTGCGCAGACTCGAGTCGGAGAGGCAGTTGTTGACAACGCACTGTTCCCCGTCACTCAAAATACTTTCAGGCGTTCAGCAGCGGAGGTTATAAAACTTGTGGTGAAGTTTACACGACAGTGGGGTTTGTTAGCTCTCCTCTCGCGGAGTGGACCTTTTTTCTTCTCTAAACATTTCATCGGAAGCCCAGAGTTCCTGCTCTAAAGCTGCTCTGCTTATTGGTGAGTTTTATATTTTACTACTTGTATTCTGGAGTCGGCAATCTCTGATTGTTAACATCATCATCATTTATAGATAGAATTGCAGAGTGCCAAGTCAAAAAAAAAACCAGCCAGTTAAGTACGTAGGTAGCTCAAAGACAGGGAATTAGGATGTAACCTGTGCAGATGTGTGGATTTAAAGTGTAAAATCGTATTGCAGAGCCTGAGAAACTAATACACACACTGCTGTGGATTTCATTTTTAAAACTGCTTAGTTTCTCAGTGAAAAGCATTTCTTTTGAAGGGCAATAATTGTTGAATTTATCATAAGTTGAGTTGGAGCGAACAGCCATGGCCAAGTTTCAAGCAAAGTTTGTGGCTGATTGGGGCCCCTTGCTGGCCTGGGGGCCACAAGAAAGATTTCTTTCTCTCAAGATTGGTTAACAGAAGCTGCCCACTCAGTAAGTGAAACACTCAGTTATGCTTCAAGAGTCATAATTTAAATCTAATTGAATAATTTCTGCTGGTTGTATCTGATCTGAGAAAACGTTTAGGGAATCTTTTTGTCAATAGATCAGCAAGTATTGGCTTGTTATTGTGGTTGCTTTTGAATGCAGAACTAAGCATGGTCCCTCCGCTCCTAAAAAAATAGAAGAAATAAGTAGTTTTAATAAAAAAATGTGCATTTCTTTAGTGTTTTGCTGATTAGGTTTTACATTCTGGACTAACTAACACATATGATTGCTTTTTACTTTTGTGCACTTTTTTGTTTAACTGTAGAAATTAAGGCAAACTACTCACAAATGTGTTGAATGCCAAAACAAAATGATGACACAGGACCTGAAAATTGCTTGAATTCGCTATTTTTAATATTCAACCTGATCATTTCAGCCCTGTGTTAAGCCACCTACATATACAATGCAACGAAAAAGTATTTAAACCCTCACAGATTATGCCTTTAAATGTTTGAGATCAAATTGACATCCAAATCAACCTAGCCCTGTGTAAAAAGGTAATTTCCCTCCGAAACCTAATAACTGGTTCGGACACAAATGGCATCAACAGCTACTATCAAGTGTTTGTGATAACTGGTAATAAGTCTTTTGCTTCAGTGGGGAGGAATCTATTCATCCCACCCTTCATCACAGAAATGTTTTTATTCAGCTACATTTGAAGGTTTTTGTTCATGCAGGGCCTGTTTAAGGTCATGCCACAGCAGCTGAATCACATTTTAATCCAGATATGAACGAGGCCACTCTAAAACCTTCTTATTATGTGCTTAAGGTTATGAACTGCTGACTGGACATTTAGAACTTTCTGCCAGAGAGCAGAACCCAGGGTTCTATTAATTAAAGCAAGTCACCCAGATCCTGAAGGAGCAAAGAAGCCACAGTCCATTTTATTACAGCCATCATGTTGGTTTGTCAGTATGATGATGGGGGGCTGTTTAGATATGACGGAACATACAATTTATAAAGGGTATCATTTTTATCTTCAGTCCAGAGAATCTTCTCCCCAAATGGGTGGCTTTAAAAAAATTAGAAGGGCCTTTTGTGTTCTTTTTTCGTAACAGCGATTTTAACATTGGATCTCTCTAGTGAAGGTCATTTTTGCCCAGTCTTTTTCTATATGTTCAATTTGAAACACTGACCTTATCTGAGGTCTTGTTTGTGGTTTAGATGTAACTCTGGGTTATTTTGTGACCTTCTGGATGAGCCTGCAACCCACTTCTTACTTTTCAACATAGGGCTCGGTTGGCTTATATGGCCATTTTCCCCTTACTCAATAAAATTATTTATAAGTCGCATTTTGTATTCACTCAGCTTATTTTTGTTTAATAAAAATTATAATTTAATAAAAATGAGATTTTCTAAAATATTCAATTGTGACAACAAAAAATCAAAAACTAAGGAAATCTGCCAAGGGGCAAATGCTCCATTGCAATGTATGTTTTATTCTGAGCTCAGCAAAACTTTGCAGACTATGGTGGACATTAAATATTGAAAAGTGAAAAGGTGAACCCTGAAAAGAAATTCTGCTTAGGGCCCAAAATCTCAGTTTTCCATTTACAGTACTTACTTTTTACCATTGAAAGTCTGAGTTGTCTGGGAAGACTCCTTAACTGTTCCTCACTGCTTTGGGAGTGAATGGGAGTGCTGGTGGTTGAGGTGACAAGAGTATCTGGCCAGGCTGTTTAGCTGTCTCAAGCTTTGGGCAAAATAGGGTCGAGTGTCTTTGCGTGGGTGACCCAGCTTGACTCAAATGTGATAATTGCAGGGAATCTTGCTCCCTGCTGTGATGTTTAGTTTGAGCTTTCAACAGATTAATAGACAGGAGAGCAGGCTGTCACATGAGATCAGGACAAACCTTGATACACATCCTGTGCTGGGTTTGTTGAGATCCCTTTCACATTCCATAAACAGGGTCATGTTGTGTCAGATTAGGGAATGAAGAAAAATATGCAGAGAGAACACAAAACAAAAAACAAAAAAAGTTATGAGTATTCACTTTTAAAGGAAACAGATTGAGAAGTTGTATGGTGTACTGTAAACTTACTACTTTTACTCAGTAACTGCAATCAGTTATAAATCTGATATATTTATGTGATATCATGGACATCCACTTTACCATACCTATAAAGACTGTAGTGCACGTTTTATATTTCTATCTATGTTATAGCAATGGTCCTTAGAACCTATTTGCAGGTAGGATTTATAGCACAGGAAGTAAACATTCCGTCCTCAAAGCTGATGTTAAAAGTGGAAAAAATGTGCATACATAAGGCTTTAAATGGGTCTGACAACTAGATGTCTGGGTCAGAGCAAATCAGCAGCTTTTTTGCTAGATTCCCAGTCTGCTGTCTATCAAAAGTGTACCAACCCATGAACATTGGTGAACCAGTTACAGTTTATTGATTCACAAGTGGAGTGAAGGCTTTTCCGTGTGATCCTTAAGATAAACTGCTGTAGCTCAACGTGTGGAAGAAATAAAAGCTGGTTCTGATAGAAAAGAGTACAATTACATAAAGTATCAATAGGTCCTTTCACAAAACACATTGAGGCAGGACTTAGATACAGTTTTGTCATTTTACAAAGATTTGTAAAAGAACTGAGTCGATAAGGGGGACTGAAGTCAAACAGCTTGCCAAATGAGGTTGTTACTGCTTGGTATAGGCTGAACAGGTTGCAGTGAAGTGCGGCGAGACACAACAGATCAATAGAGCTCAGCCAAAGCTAGTTCCTGCAGTGGGGATGACGATTAAAAACAGAACAAAACCAAAAAGATGTCACATATCAACAATGTGTTTAATCCTTTAGAATATTAGATGTCTGAGATACTTCTATCAAACAGACTCATCTCCAGGCCTTGTTTGGTTCCTCAGTGAAGGTTTAGTTTACAATTTATGAACAGCCAGAGGCAGCTCAGACGGGGGCTCCTCTTTTAAAGTTCATGACAGAACTGTTTTGTAAAAGTGTGTGGTGCATACTGCATAGCGTCAGATGAGTCAGGGTGAAAACTCTATTCGATGATGAGTGAGATGTTGTCTCTGCCCATAAATTCCCCAGATCTTAGTTTAGGTATACATGTGTGGGAAGACCCAACTCACAACTTACAGGACTTAAATGATCTTGGTGCCAGATATGACAGCACATCTTTAGGGGTCTAGAGAAGTCCATGCCTTGACATGTCAGGGTTTGTTTTGGCAGAAAAAGTGGGACCAGCCCAGCTATTTGGTTTTAATCATGTGCCTGATCAGTATTAGAAGTACTGGGAAGAGCTAATCTACTATCACTTGCTCATAAGCCAGCAATGTACAATATATTGAATCACTTTTGCAATATTAATCTGTGTACAATCATAATCGCAAGGATTGGGGCAGCATAATACACTCTGTGACCTTTAGCATTTTGGGAAATGCCATTTATATCGGGTGTGGTACTATACTGCCATGAGACTCTAACTGGCTAAATAGTACATTAGCTTGTAAAATGCAAATTCATAACACCTGGAATATATTAGGCAAAAGTTATTGCACTCCAAACAGTCCTTTGTGATATAATTAATGTGCAAACTGATTAAGCAATGATGATATGATATATTGTGCAGCCTTAGGTTAGATGCAACATTTCGTAGACTTTTTGTTTCACTACAAGTCATCTGCACTCTAGCTGTCAGTAATATGTTTTGTCAGTTGGATGGAGTCTCTTTGCCCTTGAAGCCCACACCTGACAAAGATTTCAGATTGAGATGCTTAAGTTCCAGGGGCATGACTAAAAAGTGAAAGAAGTGTGAGGGAACTTAGGGTTAATCAAAGTTGATACCATCACCGCAAGATTTAACAATAGTATTGTAATGTCACGTTTGAAAGTAGTGTGCACCCCTGTCATAACCAAGGCTGCATAGGTTAATGCTGAAATATTTACGTTGATACAAAATGTTTAAACTAAAAGACTGGTTGTGGAAAATGACAAAGGGCCATGTTGATTTATTAGCAGTTTCATTACAGTAATTCGGTGCAAAATTATGGAACACCAATTATTTAATTAGAGCTCATTTGACTGAAATAAATTGGTCTACACTTATACAAATATTACTTATTTACCAGTACTGCAGATAGATCATCAATCCTGGGACTATCAACCATTTGCTCTTTGAAGGAGGGCATTGCTGGGATTTTTGACAGCTCACTTTTTATAGAATAAATTACCGATGTAAACCCACATGGAAATGTCAAAGTAGCTATTACCAGATAACACAGTGAAGAAGCTTGTAGTTTCCCAAATGTTATAGCTTTACTTGGATCATAAAGCCCTGGGAATTACTCAAACAGAAGTGTTTTTGCCTGCTGAGAGTAAATCCTTCTTTTCTAAGGAAAACCCAGATGTTCAGTTTGCTTTGAGTAAACAGTAATACAAAAAGGTGAACTGAATACATTTGGAACGTGCATTTTCTGATTTATTAAAGGCAGAGAAAGGATAACAAAAAAATCAAAATGTCAAGGTGAATTGTCAGACTGCACCTTTCTGAAGTCAGTGAATGAATTCAACCAGACAGTGAATTCACACAGGAAATATCACAACAACTTTAGCTGTTAACAGGGAAATCAAAACCTATAGATTTACTGGCAACGAGTTAAAAAGCAAAATCTGAAATACTTGAGCAATCAACATTTATTTAAAAGCCTCTTTTAAAGATTATTGGTCTGATGTACTTAAATATTACAGCAAGAATATTGATTAAAAATAGCTTAGCTGGACTTTGACGTGCTAAGAAAATAGAGTGAGAGTGAATGAGATGTAGACTCACTCTGCCACAACATAGTCCATTAGGTTAAAGTATTGTTGGCTTTTGGGGACAAAACTAAGCCATTATATTACATTAACATATTTTAAATGCCTCCTCCATTAGGTTATACAGGATGTGGCTTTTACTGCAAGTCAGTCTCTTCTATTTCCTATTGTTTGGGGGAAAAAAGAGAAATTAACAAATGTCCCCAAACTTTTGGTTTTGGCTGAAACCAGTGAGGAAAGTGCGGAAATTCAAGTTAACTATTATTTCAAAACTCTACCTACTGTCAAGCATGGTGGTAGCATTATGCTGTGTGGCAGGTCCTCTACCAGTTTCTTTACTAGTGGTGTATTGCAAAAAAATGAATGGAATAATGTATAAAGAAGACAGCCTTAAAATGTGTCTACTTTAAATCAAACCAGTAGCTAAATAATGATTTTTGCTTTAGTGTTCCAACAACTTACAAAATTATTTTGTAATAAAAAAAAGAAAACATTTTATCAGAGGTAATTATACATTTATGCAACAACTCTTTCAACATTTGAGAGTAACCAAAAATAATAATATGGAAAATCACCAACCCTGTCTTCATTTCTCAGTGGGAACAAAGACAGAAGATGTAATGCTGCATCAGTAAATCATCTTCTCCTAGTTTTTCAGTGATCCTACACCCACGGATAGGTAGATACAGCATATGTTGCAACATGCTAGGCATCTTGTCTCCACCTTACGTCTCTCCCTCTCCCTGTCAAAGACATTTGGAGCTAACTGCCCCTCAGCAAGTTCTGTAATTGTGTAATTGGTGCATGCTGCTGCAGTGCTATGTTAAACCCTTAATTTGTATGGGTGGAGATCTAACAAATACACCTCCTCAAGTCCATTGCATAGTGAACATTCCATGCATTATCATTTTGAAACACAGGTAGACAACAATATTTTTGTATTAAATTGATTTGATGGATCTAAAATACCAAGTATAATAGATATGTTGTGACAGAATGGAGTATATTTAGCAGCTGTCAGCATCTGAGCAGCTCATTGTTATCCATTAAGATCAGCTCGTGCAGTGTAAGAGCCTTACCAGGCAGGGGGTAAGTATCTCAGCCACTTAATCAGTGCTGTACTGGGAAGAACAAAACTCCATGACAGTCATTTATAGTCAACAAAGTTATGGTATCGATGTGAAGTTACTACATGTAGCAGCAGAGCATAACCTAATAATCTAATTTAGCGGGCAAAGAAAGCTATTGTGAAATAACATTGGTCGTGAGAGCTCTCATGGGCTGTAATTTGGGCTCTTGTTTGTTGCATGGAATCGATTTCTGTGTTAAAACGTTGTTTAGGAGGCATACACAGTTGGAAACATTGTTAATTAGAAAAAGGCAGACACAAAGGCCAAAAAAAGAACTCACAAAATCAAAGAAAGCAGCCAGCCGCCTTGCAGAAACATCATTCATCACTACATTACTGGGAGATTCTTAAACTAATCACATGTAAAGGTCTAAATCCAAGCAAATTTGGAATTACACACTCTATTTTAACTGTAAAATCAGTGACAAATCACAGCAAATGATGTGCTTGTTAAACCAAATGCAGGGGGAGCTTTTAAGTGGATGGCAAGGGCTCCAAATTATCTCTCGCTCCCTGCAGAGAGGAAGGAGTAAGTGTTTGCTTTTCTCTGAGATGCGCAATAATCGCATCTTTTACATATCAGTGGTCGGAGAGAAAGCCTTCATGTGGATTAGCTGTTTAAATGCTCTTTAGCATGATAATCTGACAGTACTACATGCATGAATAAATTAAACACTCTTTGTACTCTGCAATCTGTCCTTAAGAATGAATGCAACAACTGACAGAAACATATTTGTTTCTGTTTTAATTATGCCATGTGGAAATTTAATTTTGTTTAATCTTTATGTGTTAGATCCAATATGCAGCTGTAATCTATTCACGTTGTTCTGATGAAATGATCAGGCTAATTATCCCTCTGATATTGGTCAAATACTGAAAAATCTAATTTCTATAGGGCTGGCAGATCTAGAGAGGGTCTTGGTGGTACCAAACCTATTCTATTTCCGAAAAATAGAGACCACTGTGCTCTTTCAGGCAATCAATACAAATACAAACATATTTGTATCATTGACACAATCAGGGTTTGAAGGTGTAAATTGAAAACCTTTGACTTCATCGCTAACCCTGATATGCACTGTCAGCTGTGAGATCCTTTATATACCAGTCTGAGCTGCCTTGGTGGAGGACTGCTTTTATCAAGGGCTTTACTAGTTGTATATTTAGAATTTTTTTCTTTGTATTTATTTTTACTTATGTAAAATACTTATTTTTCATAAGTAAAATGAAGTCTTTAATGTAACAAAATTCGAATAAAAAAAGGATTATGAATACTCTAATATCACTTTGTGGTTTGATGTTGAAATTGTATATTCCTGTCAGTGTTGATGTCACACTTTTAGGTTTGTTCTTAGTCTTATTGCCCATACATACAGCAGATTTGTTCTGTTACTCAAGAGGGCAAGAACAGGGCTGGACTGGGACCAAAAAGTGGCCCTGGCATTTTTAGTCATGGCGCCCACCATAATAATTTGCAAAACATGCAGAACACAGCAACACACAAGAGGATGTATATGTGCGTTGTATTGTTTTAAAAAAGACATTTTTTAAAAGCACAGCAGCCTACACTGCTCACCGAGTTGCTAATTGTGGGCAAATGGCCACAGTATCACATTTCCCATCTTGAAGTGAGATTGGATGTCAAATAAACACTGCTAAAGATGTATTTTAAATGTTTTAGGAAATGTACTGTTTATACAAATACACAATTATGCCTTTACTAAGAGCACCATCAAGATTTTATCAATGGAGCTTGGATAAATTGATGAACACAGTACCGGTCCAGACTCCAGGGGGCAATAGTGAACCTGCTTCTTGGTCTTTCATATTGGCACTATGAAGTTGAACAACTGTCATGTCAAACTTCGAATTCTTCTTGCTTTTTATCAACACTTGAGGTTGCCTACCGCCCCCTGGAGTCTTGACCGGTGCTGTGTACATCGACTTATCTAAGCTCCATTGATAAACCCTTGATCACGTGACCATGCTCCCAGTTGCAGATTCGTATTCTCAAAGAAGAAAAGAAAGACTCTTCTGTGGACTTAAGATTGGTCAAACAGGTAGCTGGAAACCAGTGGAAAAAGGAATTGTGATGGCAACATCTACAATTCTATCAATCCAAAAGACATGCTTGACCATGGAGATATTCTGTACCATCTTACAGGATACAAACAAAATCATCAAATATTCCAACTTTTGTGATGGATGCTCTAGTTAAATAAAGCAAAAATGATGACAGTCTGGAAGGAGAGCACCGTACCCTATTGAGTGTTGTGTCGACCATCACTTGACGTCTTCGGTCTGGTCCAATAAGTGGAGGAGCTTTTCCTAACAAGGTCTGGTGCATCTCTCATGGAGCTCCCAAATACCATGGCCACTTTAGAGAGAAAATCAAGTCTGTTAGAAAGCATGCTCCCTGTATGTCATGATGTGCAACAAAACCCCAAAAACCAGCAGATTCATCAGGCTGAGACTACAAATGGCAGCAAAACAGATCTTCCATAAGAAAGAAAAAAAGTGCTTTCCAATACTGGGCATCTTGGAAGTACAAGACAAACAAAAAACAGCAAATCAAAACAGCATCTGATAGCACAACAAGCAAGCCCCCACCAAACACCTTGATCGTTGCCATGGAGGAACTTGGTCTCTTTTTTGTAAACAGCCCCCCACCCACATCAGCTTCAACACACATATATATATTTATATATATATATATATATATATATATATATATATATATATATATATATATATATAGTATGTTTTGGTGGGATTTCTTTTGTCCCTTGTACTTTAATTTCAACGGTTCTACATATGTTATTTTAATCATACATAGTCTTGGCATGTTGAGGGAATATAAAAAAAAAGATTGCAATGCTTGCATTAGCTTTGGTATGAAATGAAGTCAATTTTGATCATTTTGATTTTATTTTGACTGCCTCCCCATCACCACCCAGCCACCTCCAGCACTCCACTTACCAACTTATGTATCACTTCATCACTGACAGAACTGGGAAGTTCCACCAAACCGGATCACTGATCAGCTCTCCGTTCAGCAACTCATCCGAAAACAGGAAGATGGACATGAATGCAACGCAGTGTTACCTGTAATAGTTTAATAAGACTTTGTTAGTTACTCTTCAACAGTTGTTTATTTAGGCTGACATTCTAAATAATTCTTCAATTCTTGTGTGTTAAAAAAAGATTGTAATCTCTACTTAATCAGATGATTACAAACGATAATTTCATAAAACAAGTGCAAATGAAGAGTTCTGCAGTAAATATCAACTTTATAAAGGTTATGGTGTTCAAGTACTTTTCTTTAAATGTCTTGATTCAGCTCTTATTATTTTGGAGAACACAAAACAAGAAAACAACATATCTTGTTACTTTGGTGATCCTGTGTGCCATATGCTTCAGCAGTTTATTGCAGTCAGTTCTTATGTGATTTAACTGAAAAATAAAGCAATAATTTCTCATCTTCACAATCACATTTTTCTTTACTGATATCTCCATTTATGCTTCCATCTCTGATGCATCAAAGTCAGTTAAAGACTGTTGATACAGCGACCGGCAACTCATTAGATATATTTTAGAAAAAAAATCACCATTAAAATTAAAGAGATATAAAACTATATATCCTATTTCAAACTGTGATGAATATTTTAAAAAAGCTGAATTTGACATACTGAAATAAACCTGTCAATAGGTCGTCAAGCTTTTCCAGACCTCTGCTACTCACATTTAGCTAGCTGCAGTTAAACTACAACTAGCTCATTAACACAGTTAATTAACCAAAACTGGCTACAATAAATATGACCCTTGACTTATTTTTGGTACAGAGCACTCAGCTAATGCTTTTCAATGCTAAAAATTTTTGTGATTCCATTAACTTACCAGAACAATAGTTCCAAAACACAGAGGATGAACTGAGAAGTGGTTCGTAAATGCACATTTAGCGATTCGTATGATCTGTGAGTTTAAATTTGACGTTTCCCTCAAAATTATATTTGTGAAACGGATCGTGTGCATTTGTGAAACAGATTGTGTGCATTTGTGAAACGGATCGTGTGCATTTGTGAAACGGATCGTGTGCATTTGTGAAACGGATCGTGTGCATTTGTGAAGTTATTTTACAAGTGTTTCTTTGAAATTATATTTGTGAACCAGAGCGTGTGCATTTGTGAATGAGCATGTGAATTTGTGAAAAACCCTGCATGAGTTTATTCTTAATGAGACTGAACTGACCCCATACTAGCCCTCTGTAGCCAATTGGCTGGCCCAATTGGAGGGAATTTAGACAGAGAAAAAAAAAAAAAACATAGCAGACCAGCACACATTGGGTAAACGGCCCACCGGTACATGCCCGGTATGCCAGGTGGCTAGTCCACCCCTGGGCAAGAGCAATAACAATGTTGTTTTGTTTTGGAAGTTTTGTACTTCAGAATGAAACCCAAGTGCAGAACACCTGGGGGATCATCATACAGCCCTGCCATTAGAGCAGTGTTGTTACCAATCCAACATTACATTTCTTACCATTTATACAGTAGTTGTTGGACTCCACACAATAAAAAAAGTTCTGCCCAGATGTTGAGTCAAGAACAAGCTGCAAGAAACCCCATACCAGGGCTATGAGAACAGAACAACGCCATTATTTTATTTCAGCCCTGGAAGGGAGAAAACAACTTTCTGATCTTGTGGAGTATGTTGCCTTTAATCATGTTCTGTTTAGTTATTTCCCTGTGTGCCCAGTAGTGTTTACACAGTCCTTTTACACCTGTCCCACATTCTGATAATTACATTCACCAAGTCACTTTTTGAGTTTTTGGTTCTGTGTTGATCATGCCTGCCTCCTGCCTCCTGTGTTTTTGGTGGTTTAAACCTACAAGTCATGACATACTTGTGGATAATCAATTAATTCCTTTAATTTCCATGGAATTCAAAACTAACTCTATCAACGAACCTGCAGCACACTTTTATGTTTTAAAGCTTAGGAAAATAAATAAATAAATAAATAAATAAATAAATAAATAAATAAATTGGGAGGTCAGACCTCAAAGAAAACCTGGAACTGGTATCCACCAACAATAGCCCTACTGGTGCTTCTCTAATTTGTTTATGTGTGATGTTGACTGAAATATAAAACAATTCTTTACCATGCAACTTCCAGCTTGGATTCTGGCCTTAAATAGACATTTCTCTCCAAAACATCTTGCTCTTTCATCTAATTATGCTACAGGACGATGACCATGAAAGAGAAACTAAAGCTTGGATGTGTGTATTTGTCTGCAGAATTTATTGCTGCACTCTGAGGACGCTCAGTCCACATTTGGAATGCTTAGGAAATATTTACTGCAGTCACTTATGCACAGGAACTCACAAGCGCTCAACACTGTGTTTTAAAATAGAGGCGCCACTGTCAAAAAACTGATTGCCTTCAATCCGGTTTGCCTTTTAAAACACTCGATAGATTTGTGAGCTTCAGTGTTTCACCCCGTAGAGGGAATGAAGGCTTCTGCTCTGGGGACAGCTTTCCAGTAAACTCTGCCAGCATAGATACCAGGACACTGGTTACCAGGGAGTTTGGCTTTTTGCCCTTTCAGACCCTGTTCTTCCTAACCACGAAGAGCAAAGGTCGTGACCACTCCAGCCGACAAATGTTTTGTGGAATCAGTGCCTCACGGAGGAGACACAAATAACTGAATCTTCTGAGTTATGATGATCCAGTTTAACTGTGGTTACTTATGCTGGCCCAAGCTTCCCTCCACCCCACATGTGCTTAATTTTTAGGAACCTTTGAGTAGGTTTGATGGCCAACAGTCTGCAATCCTGCAGAGTATGGTTTGTTGGCTCTTAAAATGCTTTTCTCCCAGCATTCATCTGGACTCTTGCTTTTGAACAGTGCCCTCACTGTTAAGACTCAGGACAAACACTCATACTGAGACAGAAATACAGAAATATGTTGCAACATCTGTGATCTACCACCTTGTTGACTGTGACAGCATGTCCCTTTTGCTGAACTTGGAAGTAAAGATGTTCTCTATGTGTGGGCACCTCCTTTTAATTCATCAGTGGATCACTGAAAATGTATTTTGCTTTGTCAAACAATCAAAACAAAATCAGTTCTAGAGGTTTGATGAAACATGATGATAGGTCTATTTGTTAAGAGAGAAGATAAGGACATTGCTATGATCCATAGTCGTGTTCATACATGTTTCCTCTTGCTGGGATTGTAACGTCATTTGCTGTTCCCACAGCTCATGAAGGAATAAAACTAGTTTGCTGTGCCTCGCTAAGGGTTTCCCTCCTGACATGACAAATTTCCAAAATACAGTGCCTTTACAAAAATATTCATACCTCTACAAGTTCTTTAGTCTTTGTCACTTTACAACATCAATGCAGTTCACCTGAATTGTATGTGATAGGTTTCCTGCACTTGTTTTCTGAGGTTTGTTAGAGTATTACTGCACAAACGGCACCATGAAGAGCAAAGAGCACAACAGAAAGACCAGAAATAAACTTGTGGAGAGGCTTAAAGCAAAGTTTGGTTACAAAACTGTATTTCAAGCCTTAAACACTGTTCAGTCTTTCCTCTAAAATGGAATATTGCAAAACTGCAAACCATTAATCTACCTAAAACGACAGGGAGGGAAAGGAGAGCATAGCTCAGGTAGGAAAATATGTCAACAGGATAGCAATTAGTTATTAGCACTCCATGAATCTACCTCTTATGAAAAAGCAACAAGGTGAAAGCTGTTGTTGAAAGAACGCTTCAAAAGTCCAAATTACACTAATCATAGAGGAGGCACAGCAAATAGGGGGAGGAATGTGTCAGATGAGACTGCTATTCAGCATAGGTGGGTTTTCTGGGTACAAAAAGTATGAATATGTGGGAAAGAACCTAATGCTCACTGTTGAGCATGGTGGATGATCAACGAGACTATGGGGTTGTTTCTCTTTTTTTTTTTTTAAAGCCTGGGGATCTTGTTAGAGCACATGGCATTTGTATTTCTTTTCTAATACCAGGATATTTTTAATAAAAATCTCCATGGGGCGACCGTGGCTCAGGTGGCCGTCCTGTAATTGGAGGGTTGCTGGTTCGAATCCCCACTCCGTCCATCTCCGTCGTTATGTACTTGGGCAAGACACTTCACCTGCCTTGGCTGTTGGTGGTGCTCAGAGGGCCCAGTTGCACCAGTGTGTAATCGTTTCTGTCAACGTGCCCCAGGGTAGTTGTGCCTACAGTGTTGCTTACCAACACCAGTGTGTGAATGTGTGCGTTAATTACTGAATGTTGTGTGAAGCGTTTTGGGGTCTCAGGACCAGGGAAAGCACTACACAAGTACAGGCTGTTTACCATGTAAAAATCTAGTGGGTTTTACTACTAAGGTAAAAATGGCCCATCATTATCTCCACAGATATGATCTAAAAGATATGGGCAATTAACACTGAAATGGTTCACCAGGGGCAAAATCAATCTTTGTCTTTGTTATCCGACCTAAATACTATACAAAAAAAAAACAGTTTGAGGACCTGAAGATTAGAAAAGACCATGGACAATCTGGAGACATATTCTGCAAAGAGAATGCTCAAAGATCCCTCTCTCCAAGCTTGTGAAATGCTATGGAAGACCGAGTGCTGTTCAAGACGAATTTTTTTTTTTTTGCATTAACAGCAAGGGTTATGTCAATGACTTTGTTAAAAAATAATTATTACTTAACAATTGAATTTTTCTCAATGAATGAATCTACTTTGATTTAAATTGTATCAAGTTATTTGCTAGAGGTCATGTTAGTGCAATCAAAGATTTTAAGACTTTTTACACATTGTTAATAATACTGATTAATTTGATCTGCAAAATCTACTGAACTATAACACCTAGAAGCTACCATTAGACCATCTAACCCATAAATAAATAAATAAATACATAAATAAATAAAAAGGTGTTTTTAAAACAAAGAATACACTTTGCTGTTGCCACTTAATCCTCATGACTGTCTTGACTGTGTGAATGTGAGTGCTACAAATCTTGTACAAAAATGTTATGTCTGGTCTAACACAAAATGTCAGATTTCCAGATGGTGTCGCGATAATAGGTTTTGTTGTTGTCTTGTTTTTTTAATATTGTTCCTCATAAAGTTGCAGACATTAGAATTTTGGCACACTATTCAGGGGATTAGATTTTACCCCAGCACTCATAATTCTGAGTATTCCTGACCACAGGCTCTATAATCAGGTCTGGTGGAATTTGATTCATATGCTAATGAGTTGAATTCCCATGGATTTCTCTTTCCTCCACCACAGATATCTCTCCCTGCCCAAACTCTGTGCTCCACAGCTCTTTGTCTCTTTTTATTTTTCTCACCCTCTATTCATAATATCAGTGGCCATGACCTTGTTTCCAATGGGACCTTTTACATGGCAGCAATGTTGCCCATACGGAAAGTGTTGATATGTATCAGGGCAAGCACTGAATCTTCGAAAAGCAGATTGCATCTTTTTGAAAATCTGAAATGCTTATTTCAAATGATTGGAGATAAAGTAGATTGAGAATTCTTTCAGATAAAAATGATCTGAAAGATCCTCATTTTGTTGTTTAGATATTCCAGATAGAAACAAATATTAAATAGTTTCTTTTGCTGCCTCCTGTATATAAAGACATTTTGCTTGATAGCATTATAGCAGTACAAAACCGTTGCTTTTAAAAGAGTATCAGGTTTTTGTTAAGATTTTTATATATAGAAACTGCTAATTTAATGGTTTTTTTAACAACTTAAAAATTTTTTAGTCTAACTCAACTCAGCTGTGAATCTAGCTTTTTTGTTTTTGCCTGGATATATATGAGTATTTAACAAGACCTTACCTTTATAGCATCAGATTCCTTGCTTTCTGTAAAAGGAATAGTAAATTGAAAGCAAACAAATGAAGTGATTACTTGATTTAAATTGTTATGTGAGCAGATAGATATTTAGATCAATTGGATAAATTTCAAATGTAAATGTGTTTTGACCAGAACAAGCGGTTTTACAAAGATTTAATGCCAACTTTTATAACAGTGGCACCAAACAAATTTCATCTTGTCTAAAATAAATAAAAATAAATAAAAAAGTAGCTGTGAAGTGCTGTGGGAGGAAAATATCTTCTTCCCCTCATATGGATGAGGCTGGAGTCTGCATCTGCCTTTCTCATATTTTATTATGGCCAGTCTTGTACATGAGCCCGTCTGGGCCAATGCTCAAACTCCCTAGCACCCAGATCGTGTCTGCCCTCTCTGCAAGCAGCTTCTCCCTCAGTCCCCTGAAGTTATGTCTTCATTGCAAGGTTAACCAAAACACTCCTCACTGAGGTATCATGCAGTTAGATCAAAGTAGGTAATGGCCTCCTCCCTGACTCTAATAATTCTGCCATATTTCCCAGATTCCTTTACTAATAATTACTTAATCAATTAATTGACATAACTACTCATTCATGTTTGATTTTCCTGTTCCACCACTTCCCAAATGTACTTTACAGGAAGGAGATCTTTTGACTGTGGATACCAATAGAGTGAACTCATTGTCATGCTCATGAAACCAGTTAGAAAATATTTGAGTTTTGTGACATGGCGCGTTGCTGTACTGGAAGCTACCATCAAAAGATGGGTGCATTTTGCGCATAAAGAGATGGGCATAGTTGGTAACAATAACCAGGCCTTCAAACAATGTTCAGTTGGTATTAATGGAGCCAAAGAGTTGCAAGAAAATATCTTCACCACCATTAAACCACCATCAACAGCCTGAACTGTTGATTTAAAACAAGAGGGATCCATGTTCTGATGTTATTCAGAGTAAATTCTGACCCTACCATCTGAATGCTGCTGCAGAAATCAAAATTTGTCCAAGAAATGCTTTTCTTATCTGTTATTGTCTAATTTTGGTAAGACTGTGTGAATTGTGGCTTAAATTCTCTTAATTTTAGTTGACAGGAGTTGCACCCAACATGATATCCTGCTGCCGTAGCCCATCTGATTTAAAGCTTCTATACCAAAACTGCAAAACAGGCTAGGTTTTTTTTATCCCTCTTAACAACGTTCTAACACAGTATAGCTATAAATATTTCGTGGAGATAAAAAAAAAAATTAAGTGGTTCTTTCGCATTTGTCTAAAAATCTCAGCTAAGAGTATGGCTCTGTCCGAAACCGATTGGACCATCCGGTTGTGTGTCTCACCGGACAACCACACTTCCGCATTTACGTGGCTCCTTCACTCAATATGCACTGCCGCATTTTGCACATGTTCTTTCGCTAAATAATGTCAGAGAAGTAGAAACAATTACCACTTCAACTTTAGGGCAAACTACCAGAGCGCCCCCCCAAAAAAACAAAAAAAACTAAAACGCCATTTGAAGTCGCGGAAAACAAAAGACTGGGGACAAAAGTGCGACTGGGGTTTTGCGCTCTCTCTCTCTGTGGTAATGCCAAAATTAGTGAGGCGTGGCCTAGGGATAATAGCTGACGGGAGGGGTGAGAGTTCTGTGACCATGTAAGTTAGCTTGTTTTGCCAATTTGGTATAGTAGCTTTAAGTATTGATGTGTTTTGTGTAGAGAGGGTGTTCTGTAAACCTTTTTATTTGAGTCATATTAGCCTGGCCCTTCCCCTCTGACCTCCGACATTAACAAGTATTTATATTCATAGATTGGCAGTTTCTGAAATTCTTGGAGAAGCCTGTCTGGCATCAACAATCATGCCACATTCAAACATACTGTTCTTTTCTTCCCCCTTTTGTTGGTTAGTATGAACTTCAGCAAGTCATCTTCACCATGTCTAAATTACTAAATTAATTTAGTTGCTATCATGTGATTGGCAGATTTGTTATTTAAGCAATTACAATTTAAGCAATTAAATTTAGGCCTGTGTGGGTAGATTTAGTTTTGTGTCAAAAACAAACAAACATGCATCTCTAACCCTAGCGAGTTTATGTGTTGAGCACACAAAGACTGCAGAATAGGCTTGGCTTGGCCAATCTGTTTTATCCACTGTGCATTTAATCTTTTCTTCTTGAAAAATAACTGTTTTGGAGCTAATTCAGAGTATAAATGACAGCATGAACTTTCTTGCAACTCAGAGTCTCATCGGATATTTTAGCCTGTGGACATGAAAGCTCAAATTGTTTTAGCTGAAGTGTCGATCACAAGCTGACGCCACTGGCTTTACTTTGAAATTACTCTATTGAGGATCTTTTTGTTTAACTGGACTTATTAGAGAGAACATGTGAAAGGCTGGGGCTCAGTTGTTGGCGTATTTAAAAATGATGCAACAGCAATCAAAAATGATAAAAACATATTTTGGGGCTTGAAGTTCTTCTGAACTTGATTTCCAGCAGTGCTGTTAACAACAGACTTTTATTTGAGAGAATATTGATCCTTGGATTGCTTTGTAGGGTGTCATCATAAGTAAATTATCTCAATCTCAAATTTCTCTGTTTATTCTTGTTTTGATTGTACTCACTATTGAAATTTCATAAAATACTTTGAAACAATGAAACAAACATACAAATCTTATACACACTTATACACACACATATACACACATATACATATATATATATATATATATATATATATATATATATATATACATATATATATATACATATATATATATATACCTTTAGGTGCACTCCTAATCGTACATCTAAGAACTGCAGAAAAAGTTATATGTAGTTGCATTTTGTGCTACAGAATCATTGTCAGGTTAAAAATTAAGCTTCAGTAATTTAATTTTCGGTCAAGGATATGCCAGCCTGCAGCGTGTTTGATCTTCCGGTTCATCGGCGGAGCATTTTGTGGGGTCTACCATATGAATTATTTATCACAACATCCTCAGGATTTTTAAAACCTATTTAAAATGATTGCCTTATTGCATCCAATCAGAGCAGAGATGAAACATTCTAAGAGGCCTTGCTTGGGGAGCTTAAAAATCTTGCCAGGTTCATTGACAAAAATATTTTTAATGCAAAGCTCCTAAACATTTTTATCAGCTGATGAACAATCTGTATGGGTTTAATCACATTTTTTAATGATTTGCAAACTATTACTCTTACTCCTGTTTCATCTTTTTGCCTTTTGAGGCTCTATATACAACCTGATTATAATCCACCTGGTTAAATATTCACAAAAAGTGTAAATACAATTGGTAATTTTTGCTCCAATCAGGAGCGTATGTAGAGTTCATACTTTATTTATGTTGTTTATATTTATTTATATATTATTTTGGTTCCTTTAAGTATTTGTCTCAAGGTTTGATTCAAGCTTTGAATTCTATAATCGGAACAACATAGGCAAGGCAAGGCAAGTCAACTTTATCTGTATATCACTTTAAATTACAAGGCAATTCAACTTGCTTTACATCATTAGGGGATAAAATAAAAGCTGCAATAAACAAACAAACAAACCATAAAAACATTACATTAGAGACACAAAACATATTACACATTAAAACATATGAAATTCCAGCTATTAATAATCAGTTACTCAAAGGATGCTCTAAACAGGTGGCTTTTTGGCCTTGATTTAAAAGAATTCAGTGTTTCAGCACCTTTGCGGTCGTCTGGAAGTTTGGTTCGGATAAAAGGAGCATAGAAACTGAAAACTGCGTCTCCATGTTTGGTTTTAATTCTAGGGATGATTAGTAGACTAGAGTTGGAAGACCTGAGTGGTCTGGGGGGTTGGTATCGTGGCAAGATGTCTTAAACATATTTTGGTACTAAGCCATTCAGTGATTTATACACTAGTAAAATTCTTTTTGAAGTATTTTCTCTGAGCTCCAGGGAGCCAGTGTAAGGACTTTAGATCAAGACAAGTTTTAATAATCAATATGTAAAGTCAAGAAGAAATGTGATAATTTTAATCCAATTTCGACCAAGCAGCGTTATCTTAAATGCACAGAAGAAATATAATTTTACTTAACAAATAAAATGGACCAGAGACTTCTTGGATGGTCTGTTAGTGCAAACAATACTAAAGCAAGCCATCTTTGTCCAATAAGTGCATGCTTAACATCTGAAAACAAATAAACTTTTCGGACACAAATGATGGTCTAGTTCAGATTGACGAAATAGCTAGAAACGTTTAACTTTTAGGCCGAGGGTGAGGCCTTCCCTGGAGCAAGCAGGGGTGGGTGAGCCGCTAGCACGTAGCGCTAACGCTGACGGCTCATCGGAGATCTGTCAATCAAAAGGACACGGCCCTATCATTCATAATTTTAAGCTTAAATTATATCAAAACAGATGAATATAAAAAAATTCAGAGTTGTCACAATGGTAAACTTGACCTATTAAACTGAAAATGTTTTTTTGAAACCAGGCTGTAAACATGTTTATTTCTGCTGTGAAGTTGACATTTTTAACAAGGTAGTTAGTGGGAACTTTCTCCTCTCTGGAACCTGCCCCTACCGAATGAGGGGGGAACTGCAATTTTTGTCACTTGTGCATTGGCCTCACACTGGTCGGCGGAGTTTGCCCCTTGGTGAAGACATGATTGCAGTAGTCAATCAAAAGTAGTCGACTAAAGATAAACGCATGGATGAGTTTTCAAGGTCCTTTTGCAACATTAGTCCTTTAGTCCTAGAAATGTTCTTCAGGTGATAGAAGGCTGAGCTTCTTATTGCTTTTATGTCACCCTGGAGGTCTGAGTCCATTCCTACACCTAGATTCCAGGCCAGATCAGTACTTTCTAGCTGTATTAAGTGAAACTGTGCACTGACTCTTAATTGTTGTTCTTTAGGTCCAGAAATTAAAAATGAAATACTTCAGTTTTGTTTTTGTATCTAAACATAAATCAAGTTACAAAGAAAAAGTAATAGTTATCTTACTAGATTCAATTGTAGTTCTCCAAAAGTGATGACATTCATACCATACTGGTCCAGTCTACCCCTAAGAAATAAAAATGTGCTTCAACCTTTGTGCAAAATTCATCACTGAAAATCATGGCTTCTCTGACAGCAAGTATGATTGTACCGTATAGAGCAAATGCTACTGAGAGGGTTTATGGAGATCTACTGAGAACTTATTGAAGGTTTTTTTTCATTCCATTCTGCTGTTCGTTTGTACTGTTTTTTTCCCCTCAAATCTAAGTTGTGTTATTTTAGTCTGTTTGGAAGAACTCATGTTGTTTTTTTGTTGGCACCATAGAAGTGCGAGACAGACCTTTGCGCTTTCTGTTTTTTCAGGTGGTAGAAATAAAGTCAGTTTGAGAAGGTAGTGTTTCTTCTCAGTCTAATCAACACCTACCTCACAGCAGGACTGGACAGGGGGAAAAACGAGACCCAGGGGTCAACTATGATTGGTCAGACGTGATCTCCGCAGACCATCCTCATACATATGTGTATGTACACTGGTTTTACGATGGTAAACAATAAAAAAAAATTATAGAGGAATAGATGCATAGCTGTTTTTAAATGAAAAAGAATGTCCTTTATTAATACAAGAACACAAATAGTAAGTTTCTTATATATTAATACAGATAAATTCCCTGCCAAAGATCAAACAGTATAGTACTTGTTTTAGTTTAGCAAATGGTATATAGTATTTTAGATATTATGTTTCTTGGAGCTAATAACTATATAGGTTTAAAGTTGGCATATTACTGATAAATACTGATGCTATATACCACCCAGCGATTTCACTGTAATCATGTTTATGTTTTATATTAATGTTAATAATAAAGTATTGTTAGTACTTGCCTCACAGTAAAGTTGGAGGAGCTTGATACTTTATCAAACAATAATGATGTATTAATCTCAAACAGGATCCAATATATTTGATACATCATAAGGAGTACTACATTAAATGAATATATGTAACAGTGAGGTGAAGTGGAAGTGGAATGAAATGACGTTACATCAGAGTAAAAGCTTTGGGTTGTAGGTGAAGTTATTTTGGTAGGAACATACTCAAATACTTAAAACACATTGAAATTATAACAAACAAAACATTACTTCACTGAGACATTTATAAATAGGGGAAAAAAGCTTGAATCGAATCTCAAAGGTATGTTGCCTGACTTCAATCTAGTGTAATATATATATATATATATATATATATATATATATATATATATATATATATATATAATTATTATTTTTTTGTTTTTTCTAAAAATGTCCTCAGGTGAGTGAGATTTATTTTTTCTTATTAAATTATTTATTGTGTCTTTGTTTAATATTTGTTTAATACTAGCCCATTGTGTGTACTTGTTTCTAATGCACATTTTGTCAGTGCACTGAAGAAGAAAATAATCATATCTTAGGTTTCTTGACAGTTCTTCAGTTGTCATCTCCTTTCATCCTTGGATAAGGAAAGTAAACATAAAAAGAGTCTCAGAATAGTATTACAACAGTGTTGGTATTGACTGTTGTTCTTATTCTGACTCCAGCAGTACTGTAGTGTGAGAGATTGAGGTACTTTGCTTGAGAATTGCCACAGGGCATGTTGCATCTCTGGTTAACAGTAAACAGGCTTTGTCTGATACTTGGCTTTGAGTATATGACCAACCACATTGTTAAGTATCTGTCTTTTTTGTACTTGTGCCAAAACAACATGACATATTTATGGTTTGTAACTTTTTTATTAGGCAAACCTATTGACTTGTTGGAAGTTGTCAAGTGAATCATCCACATGTGGACTGATTCAGTTTCATAACATTTTATCTCCATTTTTATACACCAGCATTCAAACTTCCAACCACTAAAGCCACTAAAACACTTGTTAATGGACCCTTTCAACTGGGCACACAGACAGGAACAAACTCTGTAATTCATGGTGTTCCAAAAATGCAAATACAAAAAGATGGTGATGCTTTCAAAGGGGTCCCCCTTTCAGGAGCCTGTGTCAGACAAGAGTGATGCTGATGCACATACAAGCTGATGCAAGGTTCAACTTCTTTGGTATTTGTCCCATACGTTTTTTAGGTTTCTACCAATAAAATAAGTCTCCCCAAGTGCCCCAGACTGTGAGCCATGACATTGCTGGAACAAAGGCATGAAAACCAGGTAAAAACATGTATAAAAGAGTCACTTTGTATTTGGTTCAATCTGAACAGTAGGTATTGGTCGTTGGCTGTGGAATCAGACTTTAGATTTCAGAATTACTGAGGCTTCTGTCAGACAGGTTTTTCTGTTCCCTGAAACCTTTATTACTCACAGTAGGGGTTCGCTGCTTTGTTAATTAATGGCATTATTCTCTGTACTTGGCAGCACATTCTTTGTTCTTTTCGGTTTTTCTTTCTGTGCTGTTCAGATTAATTAGGGGTGGGTATTTACGTAGTAAATTGTTTAAGGAAAAAATCTGTCTGCTACTCAGTGCAGCAAAAACAGAAGAACATGGTTATTGGGGCAGCAGATTAAAACATTGTTATCAGACATATTTGTAATAATTCAAAGCTGTCTCTGAATAACCTAATGGTCCACTGCTGTCTCAGACTCAACAACCCCTGAATAAAATGTCAATCCAACAAAGCAAACATAAGATGAATCCTATGTAATAATGTAATAATGTTTCAGGAAATCTTTGAGAATGAACTTTAAGGTAACTCATGAGTGTTATTCTCATGACGTGCTGAAACAGACTCCTCAAAACTAATTAAATTCCAGTAAAGCAAGAGTGGGAGGTTAAGTCAGTTTAATGGTTTTGTAGATGTAAACAAAACTTGAGTTACCTTCATTGGTTTGTAAAACTTGTGGTATTACTGGATTTAGTGTAACATCTTTAAATGTCAAACACATGGGACTCAACTCTTCTTTCAAAATCTTTTCATCCAGGCAAATAGAATTTAAGTCAGAAAGATTACTTCTTATCCTTTGCTTGTTCTGAGGAAACTGCAGGTGAAACACCACATTTGTCTTGGTAAAAAAGCAAACAGAAAAATTACCATTTACACATCTAGAAACTGTGTTTTTTACATTTGAAAGGGACAGTAAGAAAGAACATATAGAATAGTGAGAGTATTGATAATGGGTCTGCACAAGTGCTGTCATGTTTGGTCCTGAATTTAGATGTTATTGTTATACTTTTCAAGCTGGATATTTATTTGGAACATGCTTTACTTAAACAGATTAGATCCATTTCATTCCCTACACTAAAAAAATTATAAAAAAGTTACATTTGTAGCCTCTTTCAGATATATAGTATAGAGGAACACGTTTTTATATTTGTTAGATGAGGCTCTTTGTTAAACAGGTACGGAAGTAACCCTAAAAGAACAAAGAATCTGATCTGAAAGTGCCAACTACAGAGAAAACAGCACTACACAAAATGTAGCTCCCCATGGCTGATGGCAGCATACTTCTACAAATACTGACTGACATATTAAGACAACAGAGACAATCAGATACTGTGCAAAAAACATTTTTCTAAGAAAAAAACTAAAACTAGTAAGCCTTGCCTCTAACCTTTGTAAAGTATTTTTTCCTTATTTTATTTCTGGATAGTTTACAAAGGTGTGTGTTGTATTTCACAGTATTTTCTTTTTTTTTACATGTCCTGTCTGGCAGTGAAGCCCAACAGATTTACTTTCACAAGTGGAGCATTATGACTTTTCTATAGTAGTCCACCTGATATATATGTGTAAAAAATCTTCATTAGAATTAGCTGTGTTTTTTTCTGATATTAAGGACGCTGAGACGGAAAATAAAGCAGACAAAAGAAAGACGATGAAGAGAGGTAGGAAAGAAAAGTTAAGAGGGAGAGGGTAAGTTGAAGATGTAAGAGAGGAAGGGGAATAAAGAAATCACAAGAAAACATCCTAGTCTGCCTCTACACCTGCAGGACGGTGGAGAGAGGGAAAAAAAACAATGATAAAACAAACCAAACAATGCATATTGACAACTACACAACCACAACCTACAAATAGATATATAAATACAACAACAGCATCACTGAAAAGCTCATGGTACTGATTATTACAAGATCTAGTTGTGGTAACATCAGAATGCATCTGTAAACACCTGTATCCCCACACCTGCATCCGTGTGTGTGTGTTTGTGTGTGTGTGGGTGTGTGTGTGTGGGTGTGTGTGTGTGTGTGTGTGTGTGTGTGTATGAGCATCCTCACCTAGGTTGAGTGCAAAGTGATCAAAGCATACGACAGGAAATGGAGTCAGTAGACATGGAGGGCCTATTAAAGAGACAGGGCTACATCTCATTTAGCTAAAAGTATCTGTTCATCTTCTCCAGCTTTTGCAAACTTTGCTAATAAAAGGGACTGCTCTTTTACAAAGGCTATGTTAAGAAACAAAATATAGAATATGTTGGCCACTTAACAAACTAAATCTAAATACCACTTTAGGCCTTCAAGATGATCCCATAAACTAATTAGCGGCTTAGCTCTGACCAGACTGCATTGTTTCCCTCTTGTTTGCTTCTTTGCAAAAGTGAAGAACAATATGTCAGAAGTTTAGAAAGAGTAGCGAGATCCTCTCACAGCTCCAGCATTTGATGGACGCAAACTTAGTGTGACTTCTTGTCTTGGAATCTGTTCTGTGCTGTTGGCTGTGGAGAATTGATTTAGCTCCTGAATAACACTCGGTCACTCCAAAACTGCAAGGGACATATTTGCATGGTGATTTACTTTGTTCTTGTTACCCATGTCAATAAGAGGACTGGTTGTTTTAGTAGCAGAGACTCTTTTTTCATATTTACTGTAAAAACTACATTTCCTTTATTGAATTTATTATTTGCAAAAAGACAGGAGCAGTAGCAGATGAAACGTGCGTGAGGGAAATACCAAACCTTTGACTGAGGAATCTGTGGTTTCATAACGTGCTTCGTATTTGCGTGCAAGGCTAGCTCTTGTTTAGGTGGCAGCTCTCCACATGTCACTCCACTAATCTCAGTGTTCCAGCACAGGAAGCATTTAAACCCCGACTGAGTGAACGTTGATGAGCCACACACACACAAAAAACCTATACACACCTTAAGCACACTGTGAAGAGCATTCATTATAAACAATAGAGGAGTGATTCTGCATAAAACTTAGCAGTAATAATTAGAATTTCTGTCTGCTTGTTAAATTTGGTTGCCAGAGGAGAATGATCAGGGTTAAAGAGGACAAAACAAAGCAGTGTTTCACAGATGATGAGTATGAAGTAAAATGAGCAGAAGATCTTAAAAACAAGCATTTGTCATGTTTCATATGGTTATATAAGTTTTAAAATGTCTTTGTTGAACTGCGTTTATGTTGTGAAATATGAGCTATGTGCATTTGTTTCAAACCTTTCCTGCCTGTAAACATTGTCAGTGTGCTACGCTACAGTTTCTTTTTATTATACTGGAAGCACAGGTTTGCTAATCTTGCGTTTGATGTGTCAGAGAGCTGTTTGGGCAAATTCCAGGCATGCACAGGTATGATTTTTTCTAAGAGCTTAGAGAGCTGAAATACAAACAAGCTACATGTCAGGGCACTGACAGTTTTCGAAGAGGTTAAGGAAGGAGTGTTGTTGAAACTGAAGCCTGGCTTTAGACAGTTAAATCTTTATGACATGCCACTAATGCTGGTGTAGCAGTTTATTTGCCAACGCCGTTTTCCAATGAAACCGGACTTCTCTCCAACTAATTGGTTTAAGGAAAGGTGCAAAAAGGTAAGGATTTGAAACATGCCATGAGTTTCAATACAAATGAAAACCAGCTCAACCAGTCAGTTTATCTTTGATCATCTCTTATCAGAGAATGAGACATCGAATACGTAAAAACAGATTTTTATCCTATTAATTTAAAGCATCAAAGCCGAATAATAAATAGAAATAGACTGGGCAAAACTGGCATCCATGGGATAGTTCCATGGCCAAATAACCACTGTTGACCAAAAAAGCAAAACAGAAAAAACCCACAGAGGTCTGTTTCACATTTTCCACAGAACAAATAGATGACTCCAAAGATTTTTGAAAAATAAATTGTGTGTCCTGACAAAATAAAAGAGGAATTTACGGGAAGGTGTTCTTAAACCTAAAACGGAATGCTAACACTGCACTGCACTGCAGAAAAAGAACATTATATGGACATAGTGGTGGGGGTGGTGGTAGTGTGATGATCTGGGATGCTGGTTCAGGATTTAGATGACTTGCTATGATTAATGGAGCTACCTGAAAATCCATTAAGACAATGTCACTCTGTTTTACATATGCAGATATATTTGCTTGCTGATGTTGTAGATGAAGCTTTTCCCAGTTTGATGTATTTATCATTGTTACTGTATGTGTCCATTGTCAGCTTTAAGAAAGCCCCAGAATACCTTATTGTTATTTGTTTGTATTGCCTTTTGTAGTTACTAGGAAGTACAGGAGGCCACATGAGGCACAGAAATACCACATGACAAAGGCTTCGAGGAGGGGCAACCTTGTCTCATAGTTCGAATTCACAAAAGACGTGACGTGTGGCTCTCATTTGTTTTACAAGAATACCTTATGTACTGGTTTGGACATTTTTGTATGTGGTTATGTTACAGTTTCCATGTTATCAGTCCACTGAGTCACTTTGCATTATAAAAGATACATTAACATTTTCATATTAGGTGCATTGTAAACATTTTCATTGGCTTTTAGATTTGCATTTGTGAAACAGTTTTGAAATGCCTTTAAAATTTTGCTTCCAGTTAACAAAATATATAAATGTTTGTAATGTAAAGTGAGAAAATGCAAAAACATCAAAGGGTTCTGAATTTGTTTTTGCGAGGTATTGTAATTAGGCTTATTTCATTTCTATTTGAATAATGCTAAAATGCATATTATGAGACATCCCTTTATTTCCATAGAGCAGGAAACTCAGGTGTAAGCACTTAAGATTTATTGTATTGACTAGTGAGAGTATTGTATCTAAATAATCAAGGCCATGTTAGCGCCAGCTTTAAAGAGAGCCTCAGTTCAATTCCTGGCATTGGTGTTATTTACACGTTCTTGTTAAATATATATGTTTTTAAATGTTTGAAACTCCCTATAGATGTCAATAAAACTTTTACAATTAGATCAATATGGAAAATCTAGACATATTTTCAAAAATAAAAACCTCAGTGGTGTACTTATTTAGTTATGTTGCCTTATTTTATATAGATCTTTGTGGTATTTATAGGAAATGTGGTGAAGTATGAAAAAAAACCAAGTATTCATTTATTGCTGTTCTTTTGTTACTCAGTAATGGGGGTATGTGAAGGGATTTTTATCAGAGTTGATTGTCAAGAAAACTGAAATGAAAGAAAATTGGGATGAAACCTTTTTGCTATAGTCTAACTTTCTAGCTTTTTCTAATTTCTATCCTACTTTAATCACCTGAAGTAAATCTGTTTCCCTTTACAATGCACGTTTTACAATAAAACAAAGGTAAATTATTTATTCATAATATTGTAATAATTGTTCATTTTATTTCCTTTTTTGTTTTATTTCCTTAAAAAATTTTGTCAATGAACTTCTTAGTTTGAGACTAAGCTTTAAAGTTTTTTTCTAAAGTTTAGTGAAGCACGCTTTGTTAGACATGAACCAAGTCTATTTGATGTGGTAAAAAAAAAAAGTCTTAAATGAAGTGTGTAATTATGTCCAGACTTTCCTTCAGCAGTAACAGGGAATTTAGTCTGGGTTGCAGACAAGGCTGGATGTGTTGCTCATCTGGAAGGGCAGTTCTAATTGTAAAACATGCCAAATGATGCTACCTTTTTTCCATGAAACATGTTAGCCCTTACATGAGATTGTTTAGGACCTAATGTGTCTTTTTACAAATATGTATACCTTAAAGCTGCACACTAATTTTACAGTTCACATGTAAGAGATTTTTCTCTGGTACGAGACTGGTACAACAGACGAGTCATTGTAAGAATAGCAATAAAATATTGCAAGCACATCTTTAATTAGCTACAGTCGAACGGTGGTTATATTCTGGAAATCAGGCCTTTATTTTGAAGGGGACATTTGAGAGGGGAATGGCATACAGATTAGCTTTAGCCACAATCTGACATATTAACATTAAAATGTCAATTAATTCAAAGAATTGAGAAGAAAATATTATATATATATATATATATATATATATATATATATATATATATATATATATATATATATATATATATATATATAAATATATATATATATATATATATATATATATATATATATATATATATATATATATATATATATATATATATATATATATATATATAATTATAAAATATCGTTTTTAAAGAAAAAACAAAGTATTGATAGTACTTCTACCAGAGCCACATTCGCACTCTCAAACACACCCATTCAGAGCTCGGTAGGCAACTTGGGGTTAAGTGTAATTGGAAGGAACTACTCTACCTACTAAGTCACAGTGTTTTCCTGTGGTCCTGTGTTCCCTTCCTCTCTTGTATTTTCAACTTTCCCTCTCTCTTGACTTTTTGTTTCCTACCTCTTTTCTTCATCTTCTTTCTTTCTTCCCATTTATTTTCCATCTCCGTGTCCATGACATCAGAAAATAAAACCCACAGCAATTCATAATAAAGATTTCTCACACATATATATCAAGTGGAGTACTGTAGCAAAAGCTGTAGTGCTTCGCTTGTGGAAGTAAATCTGTTGGGCCTCTACTTGGTATACAGACACCAATTCTGAGCTCCACATTGCCAGACAGGACTCATTGAATAATGCAAATGAAAAAATCACAACCTGATTTAACAAATCTTGTTGTACAAGTTGCAGGAATTGTACAAATGACTGTTTCATACATTTTCCCTTACGACCACTAAAAAAATCTTTATATTGTCTGGTATTCTTTTTCTTGGGTGAATCCATGCTTTGGTCCTGATGAGAATATACTGTTCATAGCTGCTGACTAACATATAGAAATCACCAGACACTTTTAATGTAAAACTAGAGATAGAAACTGTTTTAATAGCTGGAAAAGAGATAACATTTATTTCGCTGGTGGAAAATTTCTAGAGATAAAAAGCCACACTTGATTGTAAACAATTTAAAGAAAAAAAAATGAAGAAGCAAGAACCTGATTTGTATCAACAGCATTCTGTCTGTCTCTGACAGGATTTCCCAATCTATCTACTAACAGCCTGAAGCACTGCATGGAAATGAAAGAGTACAAAAGGTGTTGGCCTCAGAAAGTAAAAGGCCTGGCTCCCTTGTCAATGTAACTAAGAGTCATTGCATTAAAGTCACTGGGAGTAAGATGAGTTGAAAGGGCCTTTTTCAACTTGCGGTGGCAGTATGGAAAGATCTAGAAAAAAAGATGAAAAAGAGTGAGACAGAGAGTGTAAGACATGCATTTACTTCCTCTCCACCCATTTTTTTAAATGCCAAACTAGCATCCCCCCACCCCCCACTGTGCAGCCTTTGTCCCGGTCATTGTCGCAGGATTGGAGAGCTTCTCTGCCAAGTGAGAGGATTTGGCGACATATGTCACTTTAGTGAGTCTCCTGTCGCTTCTTTAGCAGCTCGAGTGGAGCGGTGGGGAGTGAGGCGTGTCTGTGCAGCAGGAGGGGAGCAGTGTGAGGTGAAAGAGGAAGGACATGTTAGAGATGTTTGTTCAAACAGAGAGAGAGAGAGCTAAAGAGTGGTTTGAGTGAACTACTGATTGTTTTTTTACTCTTATATGGACATATCTGCCTCAGGTCCCTGGCAAAGGTTGAAGATGTAAAATGACTCAAAAACTGTAAGTATCGATTACTTTAATAAAACTTAGATTTTTCTGGAGAAAAAAAAAGTTTCCTCTTTGTGAATTTGAGCAGATTAACACAAAAGAATATTATAATTTACAGTGTGTGCTGAAGTTGGCTTTCCTCAACTGAGATTTTAGTTTATTAAAGGAAGGACAAAAGGAGGTGTGGGGGTCACTGTATAGAGCATGTGTTTGCCTGGATTAGTCGTGTAGTAGTGACACTTTTCATGCCTGTGGCCAACTAATGGCTTAGGTTGTGCAATCCCTGCGGATTTGTGACTGTGATCTGCCATGTGTTCAGGTAATAGATTCTCTAGCTCCAAAAACAAATGCTTTGTTATGTGTTTACATAGGCACCCCATGCCGCTCTGCGCTCCAAGGATTTATTCCTTTGAAATGAATGGTGTTGGTTTTGTTTGGCTTAATATTGAAGAGGCTGGTTTGTAGAGCTCCATGTGCTTACAAAGTAATATGCCTTCTCAACAATGTTCTTTGGGTGTCTAGCTGTAAAGCAGTGGATTTGCTGCTCGTGAATAAAAACCGCCTTGGGTTGTTGCTGTGTTGTAAGGATCAGCAGAACTCCCGATAAAACAACACGTTTCTTGTGTCATTTGAGGACTGTCGGCCTCCCACCTTTTAAGTGCTTTACAGACTCTGCTGGTCTGCTCTTGTCTGCTTGATTTGATATAAATCTAAACTTATTGTTTAGAAGTTGGTAGATCTTCAGATGCTTTCGGAGGCAACATCCAAAATGTTTTACTTATCTATCTATCAGGTCGCAGGGGCACCAGCTTAAGCAGAGAGCTCCAGACTTTCTTTTTTCCAGTCACTTGGGCCAGCTCCTTAAAGGGAATCCCACGGCGTTCCAATGCCAGGCGAGAAACATACTCCCTCCAGCATGTCCTGGATCTTCCTCTGGGACTCCCGGTTGGATGTGCCTTGGAACACCTCACCAGGGAGGCATCCAGGAGACATCCTGACCAGATGCCCGAGCCACCTCAACTGACTCGAGCATCTATTTAAATCAAGACAAAATAACTGTGCACATCATAAAATGTGTTAGCCATACATATTAGAGATTAGTGTAGTAGCAATGCAAATGTTACAAACACCTGTCATTACCCAGAGAATTGTAGACCCCTACTGTAACTCAGATTTTTAGAAGTTTGCCAACCTGGAGGTTAAAAGTTCATAAGTATAAAACAGAGCAACTTTCATGTACTCTGTTTAGTATTCCTCTTATCTGCTTTAAGTTCAGCTCTCTCTCACTCTATTGCAGCCTGAATGAACCACAGACATTTCATATGTTTCAGAAAATACAGTTTTCTTTTCAACAGCTTTTTACAGTTCTGTGCTATTCTGACTTCATATAAACATCTCACTGACAGTGTAAATATTTCTGCCAATTTCTCAATGCATATAGACCCCAGAAAATCTTTAAAATACTACAGCTACATTTTCATATTATACTAATTTTATCATTCATAGCAGAGTGTCCAAAGTGCAGCCCCTGAGCGCAATTCAAGAATGATACAGATTTGGCCAGCGGTGGTTGATGAAAATGAACACTTTTCTACGGCAAAACTTTTTTTTAGGTTAAATTCAGATCTTTTTAAATGGGAAAATATTATTTATTGAGCAAAGTATTTGTGTTTTATTACCATGATTTTCAATTTTAGTTTAATTCTAAAATAAATAGGACAGAAAACATCCACTGACTTTTAATCAGTGCCAGACTTGTACCAGTACCAGGCAAGCCCATTCATTAAACTTGGCTAAGTACAACAATCAATTCAAAGAAGAGTGAACCATATTCTGTTCTTTTGCTGAGAATGTGAAAACTGAAAAAAAGGCCAGTAACCTCCAAAATGTAGGAGATTGGATGTCTTTCTTTCCATTCGGCAAACTTGCAAGTCCATTTTAATGTTTCAGATCTAAAATTATTTACAGATCACTACTTTGTTTTATGTTTAGTTTGTTGTTGAGCAGGTTAAAGTACAAAAGTTCACAGTAAAAATTGGTTTAGCATTTTTTATAAAAAAAATCAAAAAACATTTTTGTCACTTTGACTTGATGATTTTGGTCCATGTTCAAAAATGTTTTGAGATTAGTGATGAATACGTACGTGTTTGAGTAAAATTATAATTTTTGTTTGACCTAACTTCTGCCCCAAAAATCTCAAATTTAAGTGTTTATTTGCGAAAAATGACAAATCGCCAAAATAACAAAAATGTGGTCATTTCAGACAATAAATGACACAAAGAAAACAAGTGTATAACAATTTCTAATTTAGGGAGAGAGAAATCAATGTTTGGTGGAATATTTCTTAATCACAACTTTCATGTATCCTTGGATGGTTTCTTCAAATCTTTCAAAGTGCTGTTGGGTTCAGATGATCACCTAATCTGTACATCATTAAGCAGAGTGATCTAAGATTGTGATGAAATGTAATAGACACTGGAATGGTGTATGCCACTCATTAACAAATTTTGCAGTGGTACCCTAATTTTTCCAAAGCTGTATATTGTTTAAAAGAGGCAAGAATATAATATTGCTGTGAAGTAATGGTAAACACTGAACCAGATTAGTTATTATTTTAAACCACATAAAATAATCCCAAAGACCCTAATTCTTATAATGCTCAATCTCTTAATTTGTTTTAATTGATACTAAATTAAAGAAGCTTAATTCCAAATCTAGTCCCAAACAAATGGGTTGTCCGGAGAGCTCCGAGTAGTTTACAGCCATTCTCCAGCATTATACTGTTTGACTGCTGGAGGTCCCTGCCTTTATTCTCCTGATAGTGGGATTAGCTGCAGGGTGAACCCATTTGGCACAGGCACCCCTGTCGCCACAGTCTCAGCGCTGTGAGATCTGAGCTGCGAAACACTGACCGACTTAGTCCAATTTATAGACTGCCATCTTGGATCTAGTGATTGTAGCATACAACAGCTTAGCCTCTGTGCCATTTGGGTTTACAGTAAGCATGTCATGGGATGCCACCAGCCATCTTAACAGTTCAAATGGTTATCTCGTGACAAGTTGTCTCCTTTGTTATCTGGTCTTGCATTGTTTTGTGCAGGTTATTAAAACCAAATGACACCAGTTTTTCCTTTACGTCAAAATTTATCACATATTTTAACAGGTGTAAAAAAAGTAAGAAGAAATTACACTCCAAAAGACTAAGGGCCTGATTTATCAATATTCCAAATAAAGAGCGCAAAATTGCATGCCCTCAAAAAATAGCACTAGAGGCATGTTCCTGATTTGCAGGTGAAATCTACTAAGATTGTGTGTACAAATTATAACAGGCGCAAAGAACAGTATTTAAATGAGAACTTTGTGTCCGCTGCTGTGTGTGCCAGCCTTTCTGCCCCATGCACTATGCCAGAGAGGAGGAAAAGGTGCAGTGGATTCATGATGCGTCTTTGGCAAAAAAAGTGGAAAAACGACATACCTGTCAAGGCTGTTAGAGAGCTAATTACTATTGGGCTAGATTGTCCGTGAATGATACTTTCCTTTTGTCAGTAATAAACTTAAAGCGTCCTGTGTAAATGCCCCGCTCTCTGATACATGCAGGCACCGTATTGAGAGTCAGACTTATTAAATTTGCAGCTTGTCCAGAACAAGGCTGGAAGCTTAGGGCCCGTCCACACGGAGACGCATTTCGCTGCATACGTATAAATTTTTTATCGTATTAGTGTTTCGTCCATACGGATCCGCCGTTTTGGGAGACTGAAACCGTTATGTTTTAAAACCGGGTTCCAAAGTACTCAAATCTGAAAACAGCCAATCCGTATATATTTTGTGAAATTATGATGTCATCACATCACGTGTCGGCTGCGTAACACGTAACTGCAACAATAATAATGGCGGACAACATGATTTTGTTCGTGCTGCAGAAGCTACTAAGCCTACTAGCAAAATCAGCAAAATCTATTTCTTTGTTATAAATTTATTCTTCTTGGTTCGTATACAGCGCGCAAGGTTATGCGCATGCTCAAACTTTTCTTCTCCGTGTATAGTGCATCTCTGTGGCAGAATTACAGCACCCCATACTAGTCTGGCATATATACTACAACGTTTTCAGTCGTTTTCAGTCGGTTTCAGTGGTTCCGTGTGTACGCAGATATTTCTTGAGACGATGCCGTGTTTACGGAATTTTTTTTTTAGAACGAGGAAAAAAAAATTTCGGATAGGGAACCCACCGGCTTCGTGTGGACGTGGCCTTAGTTCTAAGATCTCCATGCCCTACTTATGTTTTTGAAATGCACTGCACTTTATCATGGCCTCTATGGCCTAAGTTGCAGTACAACCTACTCAAATTCAATAAAAAAAATATTCTAACAGGTCAACCAGAAGTATTTTACAAAGAGTTCATATACTCTGATCAGATACACACCCATTGTATTAGATATGCATGTAATACTAAATTAATGATAAAAGGTACTAAAACAAACCTGCAGAAATGTACTATCTACAGAACATCTCAGGAATGGAATAAATTATCTAAAAATATTAGATAAATATAGGGCATGTATTCTTTAAAAAAAAGTATTCAAATCTAATTTTAGCTTTTGATCTACATGAATGTTTTAGGTATTTTATTGAAGGTTGGACATTTAAAAATTAATTACATCTGTCTTTTGTATGTAATCCGAAATATATGAATTTTGTTTGAAATATGTCATGCATGTAATTGTCATTATGGTACATGATTATTATATTTTATTAATTGGACTCCAGGAAGATTAGTAACCACTCCGGTGGAAACTAATAGGGATCCAAATAAATAAACAAATAAACAGCAGGTGCCAACGCATTGAGCGCGAGTTATGATGCGTCTTTGGGAATAAATGGGAAAATATCTACATAACTGTCAAGTTTATGGCCATTAGAGTGTTAATTATTATTAGGTTAGAATGTGTGTGAGTTATTTGGGCTTTGACTTGTCCAAGGACTTTCCATTTCTTAATTCTCAGCCTGTCTTTGGTAGACTTATTGGTATGTTTTGGAATATGTTTGGCAGACACGGGAATGTTGGCAGTTGTTTTAGCCATGGTATTCATTCTCACTTCCAACCGTCAGGAGCATACCAAACTAAACGTGTGAGACTTTAACAGGGGAAGCCTCCTTCAAAATGTTGAGTAATAATGTTGTAATTGTCCACTTGATGTAATATGCCTGAGTAATTTTAGTCAATTTAGTAGATTTTAAGTTGGAATATAAGTGAGGATGTTCTCATTATTTCTTCATTAGAAACAGCATTTTTTTCACATACAAGGTCATCATGATTTCAGTTTTCATTGCTTATTTAAAATTCCTTGTAATTGACATTAAATATCCATATGTCAAATTATGTTTTCAAAAAATATATACAATTTCAAAGGGTGTACAACTTTTTTTTCTCTTGACTGTAATTTAAAAGTAGCAGAGGCTTCTTGCAGGCTTTTGTAAACACTTGGTGTTGGCTTGCCCCAAAAAACAATCTTTACTAGTTCACTATGTCCACACAACAGGGCAATGTAAAAACTACCCCCTTTCTTACATTGAAATAAGATTCTCAAACATGGAGACAAACGTCTCTATGTAATCAACAAGGTATCAAACTTAAAACACTCACCTGACATTTAGGCTTCATAATGACAGATTAGACGATATAGTCTGATGTTGATAGCAACAGGTAAGTGCTTTATGAGACAGATTTCACAAATATTTAGGTGATGCAATTTCATCACATTCCAAGAAAACTAATTTTGCATGTCGATCTGTAAGCATATCCTGATTCCTTGCATTGTTGAACATACAATTTCTGCTTTCCCATTCCCACCATTGCAGGTCCCCTGTGCCTTACAAATTCCAAGTGACAACAGATGATCCGCACATTTTTCCTGATTTTCTTCATTAACCATTGAGGTGATGAGGTGGGCAGGCGACCTGCTGCTAGTTCTACTTTGGGGCTTTACGTCCGGAGCCACAGGTCTTAATATTCCTTTTGAAGGTAGGACTGACACAAGGCAAAATGAAATTATATTTAGTAATGCTTGCTGACAGAGTAGTATTATGTCATATTGACTTACAAGACTTCACTGAAATGGAAGATATCTACAATAACGCTTTTCTTTTTTGTTGTCAAAACACATTTGTTTGTCTTTCTTGAGCAGGAATGTTAACTGCTGTTAAAACTATTAGCAAACAATGGAAAGCTTGAGGTAAATTGTTTGTGGCAAAAGTTGAAGGCTTGTTTAAAGTGAGGAATGCATTGCAATCAAGCATTCATGTGCTATTTCAGGTCAGTGTCTATTTCAGGCAGTTGTTTGCTCAGATTATACAGGGTAATTCAATCTGCTTCACACGAACAGATAAACTAAACAAATGTGTAGATTACATCTGTGTTGAACCGTAATGCCCACTGCTTTGATTTAACTTTTCTCTTTGTGTTCTTATTTTAAAGTGGATCAACCTCCAACTATAATTAAGCATACAGCAGGTCCCGTTGTTGCACTTCCTTTTGACAATACACTCACTATCAGATGTGAAGCCAGGGGTAACCCACCACCAGAGTAAGTATTAGCTGTTTGCAGAGATTAGATAAATCAGAAGACTATTAGTTAAAAAAACAAACAAACAAGAAAACTCACTGATAAAGTCTGGGTACATATTTTACTCCAACAGATACAGATGGACAAAGGATGGCCAGGAGCTAAACCTGCCAAACATCCCGACAGTCAAAACAGACAACAGAAATGGGACATTCATGTTTCACAACAAGCACTTTACCCAGTTCAGGGGTAAATACAGATGCTTTGCTTTCAACAAGCTGGGAACTGCTATGACAGAAGAGATCGAAATCATAGTTCCCAGTAAGTAGGGGTCACATAGGCCATCAGATCAGTGACATATTCTCACGATCATCATGAAAGCAGTGAAATTTTTTTTTTTTTCAATGTTTGTTTTCATTAGCTGCACCCAAGTTCCCAAAGGAAATATTGGATACTATTGTTGTTAAGGAGGGTGAGCCGATTACTCTGCACTGCAACCCCCCAGAAGGTGTGGCCCCACGTCAGATCTATTGGATGACTGTTGGTAAGCCATCATGCTCCTGTTTATCGCTAATTTATGTTACTTTGCTCATTTGAGAAAATAACTTAGTACTTAAGATATATTATTTAAGATTCAAATAATATACATTTTCATTTTTGTATATTGTACATTGCATGTACAGTAACATATTTATAATATTTTCTTTTTCCTTGTTTTGTGACATTAAAACCACAAATCTCAATGTTTGTTTTTGTAATTTAAAATACCAACAGAAATGGTGTAGGCTATGCTTTTGAAGTGAAAAGAAAATCTGGGCCGGAAAGTTGTATATATTTTATGATTATGTCTCTACCAGCTTTGCACATCTGCGGACTAAAAATGTTGTCAATTTTCTTTGCAAATTAGCTCAAACTTAGTCAGACTGGATGGGGATTGTCAGAGAACATACATTTTCAATTGTTAACAAGCTTTCTCAATTTGATTTTGATCATAACTTTGGCTCATCCCAAGAAAATTCTCCACACAACATAATGCTGCTACCGCCATGTTTCATTGTTAGGATACTGAGTTCAGGGTGATGTGCAATGTCAGTTTTCTACCAAAAGACTTTATGTAGGAATATCTGAGTAAATTAGGCTAAATACAAATACATGCCACACTTTTTTAATTGTATCAACCTTTGGGTTGCTACCAAGATAAAATGTGAAAGTGTTTAAGCAATATCAGTATTTTGGCAGGGAACTGGACAAGGAAGGGGATTAAGAGATTCTAGGAAGATTTTAGTTATTTCCCCCTAAAATCAGTACTCTTCTGTTTTTGGTCATAACTAAACTGCTTTTTGTCTGTGTTGCTAAATCCTGGCATTACTTGAAACTTGCTCAGGCACCCAGTGACGTGCGGTGAGGTTCATGATTGGTAAGGCACAGACTCTTATTGAATCAGAACTATTAAACCCAAATTAGAATCTTCTATTTCCGTTTTTTTATTAATTGGAACATTCGTGTTGTTTTAACAACTTTTGTTTATGCTTTAATCATATCCATGCTATTTGATAATTTGATAGCTTGAAATAAAAAAATAAAAAAATAATATATAAAAAAAAGTATTTATTTTTGGCTGCTTCTATTCCATTTGTTTTTGGTTTAGTTTTTTCCCCCGACTGTTTACAGTCTTTTTAATCCTTAGAAGAAGAGCTGTCTGTTTCCCATTGTGGCTACTTGGCTCAGCACTGCCCCCTATCATTTAGGCACAGTATTATCTGCCTCACCTTGCACATTTTGAAAGACTAAATTTTTCACATACATTTGGTAAATATATAAGACAGACTGTAGAATGGCAACATGTGTTGTACATGTTCAATCAAACATGGAAATTGGCGATATAAAGATAGACAGAAATGAGCATGCACAAACTGCACATTCACTGTGTGTGACACAGCCCCCCCAGAGGTGAGGCACAACACAGCACTACCTCACCTCACACGTCACCCTGCCTCACTCCACTGGCACTGTGTAAATGTATTATTATGTTATATAAATTCAGTGATTTTTACCATGAAAATGTTAAAATATTATACAAAACAAATTTATACAACCGATAAATTGAAACACAGATTTTCCATCATCATTTTTAGTGCCGATTTTATTTGTTATTATGACAGGTGAGGCACTGCCTCACCTGCCTCCCCTGACCGCACGTCACGTCACTGCAGCCACCATGTGTACACAAGGTTTTTAGCTTGTATATTCATGTTCACCAATTACTCCAGGGTTTGAACGTGTAAATCTTTCAGTCTTGTCCCCCTGTTAAACAATTTTTCTTATAGAAATTCAAGTTTGTGCATGTGCAGGAGTTTCATATCTACAGAAAACAAAAGTTAAGACGGTGCTAAGAAGGAGGTTAGTTTGCATCAAATTAGTTTTTGGTTACAGTTGTGGTATGAAACCTTAACTCTTTCAACTTTGTTGTCTTTTAATTTTTCTTAGCTTTATGTAAAATCTTGGGATATTATACAATCAAACACAGCTTGATAAAACCTCTAGCTTTTGAAATAGTTGTAATCAGTTGATTCACTGGCTAAAACCTTTTAAGAAGGGAAACTAGGCAAGCACATTCAGCAACTTCTGCAGTCAGTTCTGTACCAGGCTTTAAGCTAAAGATATTCTATACTGAGTTGCTGTTTTCATTATCAAAATGATGAGGAACAGTGTTTCACAACAACGCAGCAAAATGAAGGACTGTTCTGTGTTCATTAACTCTTGCTGTTCTGCTGTATTTGTGAGGTACGTGTGTAATTCTTCCACCCTAGAGACATCATTTGCATGTATATTCCTTTCAAACCAGATGCAAAACATGTGTTCTTTCACCTTTCAAGTCTGATGCAACGTGAACCTTTCTATTTCTTGAAGGGATTTACAGCCTAAGATCAAAGTATTTGTAAATGTTATGTGAGAGGAAATTATTTATAGTGAATGAAAATTACCCTTTTAGTTAAAGGTTAGGGTTAGGATTTAAGAAAATGTATTTAATCATTGCAGTGAAGCTCTTAGGCTTCACTCTTAGGCTTTAATGGTTGAAAACTCCTGTCTAGTAAAAAATACTTAAGCCAAATGCCAAACATTTCTTTTGTTATTCTAACTTCCATTAAAAAACAGGAATTAGGCGGCAGCAACATCATAAAATCGGAGACGTTTTTCTTATGTACAAAAACACACAAAAACAAAACCCCACACCAATCACTCCAAAGGTATAATCTTAATAACAAACATACAAAGCAAGCCAACATGGGAAAGGTTGTAAATATCTACACCCTTTTTGTACCATCACTGCACACACAGTTGAGACCAGAAATGTACATAAAGTGAATTAAATGAAATGTAACCTCACAAACCTTTTCAGCTCTGCACGCACATTTTTTCAATGACAATCACAAATATGTAATGTTGGTCATCATAGCCAAACACTTCAGTGTTATTTTCAATGAGACAACAGGACATGTCTCAGAAAATGAATTCCGATATTCCCTGAATGCATTTACAAATTCTGTATTTTTATGTTGCCTTTGGAGTAATGGCTTCTTCATCGCTGAGTGCCCTTTCAGCTCAGGTCTTCTTTCAGTGTGGATAATGACACTCTCCTAAATGACGTGATGGCTCTGCATTCCAGTGCTGTTTATAGTTGCATAACATTTTTTGAACAGATGAACGTAGCATATTCAGAAACTGGAAACTGTACCTAAGGATGAACAAGAACTATGCAGGTCCATGATGTCACATAAGAATGCCATGTGGAATGGTGATTAAATATATATGAGCTTACAAAACATTGACACCAGTTTTGAATAAGTCATAAAAACATCTCGATCTCTAAAAATTTTGGCATTTAGCTCATTTAAATTATTATGGAAAGGTTTATTCTGATTTAACGTCAGACATTGCAAATAAAAGTTATGAGTCTTTTACTGTGTCTTGTTAAACATCTTGTTTCAGCTGCTTATAACCTGCACATCTACAGGGAAAAAAAACCCTGCAGTCTTGATATAAAGGTTGTGGTACTAAGGGTCGATGCAGCTCTGTTGAGCAGACGAAAATAAAAGAAATAAAGAGAGAATAAGCAACTTGTCAGTGCAGCAGATGCTTGTCAGAAACGTAGAGAGTCCAATACAAAATGAACTTAAAGGCTCATAAAGCACCTGCAATTATAGAGATATGCTGGGAATGCCTTTGCTCTATCCTGGTGTGTGCACTCAGGTATTCAGATGCACGAAAGGAATGAGGACTAAAATTCAAATCCTGGCATGTTTCACCTCTGTTCACACGAGGGTAATCACTTTTCAAGCTTGATGTGAATGACTCCTTAAGAACACAGGGTGGGATATATTCAGTGGAGTTTTATTTATCTGAGAGCTGTCATTGTTAAGGGATTTATTTTCTTCCAAATGGACCATCCAGGGTTTTGAAATATATGCACCATCTTGGATGACTCCCTGCATATCCAACGGATGTCGAGTAGTAGCTGTTTATAAGTTGAAGTGGCATTAAAGCTTCCCACTTGAGACACAGAAGTTTATCTCCAATCAGGACCCTTTTCCCACCACCTTCAAGAACAAAAGTGAATTACTGTGTAAAAGGTAACCTCAGGCTTGTCTGAAGTGCTTGTGCATTAGAGGGGGGGGGGGTTGCTTTCTATTGACCCATTTATAGGTTCTCAGCTGTCTTCAACAAACCAGACAAATTTCTGAAAGCGAACCACAAGAGTTTCTAAGTGTTCAGAAAGAGTGGAGAGAGGCTTGCTGACACACTGAATGAAATCATTTGGGGACAACACTCACACTTGTTTTTTTCTTAGATATTCACAAAACATATTCATGATATGCATCTAAGTGAATTTGTGTTTGTTGTTTAGCAATAGTACTTCCTAAATCTGTATGAGGTTTCTTTATTCACACTAATAAAACCACCAGTGGCTGATGGCTATATCTTTAAATGGAGTTGTTAAACTCAGCTCATGGCCAGACGATGCACTGAACTGTGAATCTATATAAAACAAATTTGCTTTCATAGAGCACGATCAGATGAGGAATCGCTTAAGATTGTTTCCATTCCATTTATCACATATTATACTCCTGTGCGTTCCATTCTGTTATTAAATCCCATAAGTGATTTTAAAATGTAAAAAGAAATCAGGAAACAGACATTTTTGAAATTGATGTCTCTATTGATTAAAATATGTCGGTTTTTTTAGGTTTGCAGCACATAAAGCAGGATGAGAGGGTCTCCATGGGAACCAATGGCAACCTGTACTTCTCCTATGCCTTACCAAAAGATAGTCGCAAGGACTACGGCTGCTTCGCTGCCTTCAACAGGATACGCACTATTGTCCAGAAAACCCCCATGTCTGTTAAGGTGGAGAGATGTAGGTTTAATCAACATGCAAAACACTAGCACTCTTTTTAAACTCACCATTACAAAATATACCTGTTTGTGCTTATTCTATATGCTTCAAATTCCAAAGAGCGGTTTTTGTTTTGTCATGTTTATGATCAGGCAAAATCTGAGATGTTCATCATAATCTGCATATTAGTAAAACAAAGCACCTCTATCCCCACCACTAATAATGTCACATTTCTTTGTTTTTGTTTCAGTGAAACCAGAAAACAACTCTTCTGAGAGTGTTAGTACCAGTAAGTGATAGTCACACACCAAGTCCTTCACTATCAAAACAGAAAGTTGATTTTTGTTTTGCTACACGGTGCTGATAACGAACTGATTATAAGCTGGTTTGTGTGGTCTTTGATTCAATTTTGCACACAACTGAAGAATATTGTCGTTTTTGTCAAATTCATCAATAGCTCTTCCAGTTCGAGCACCCAGCCTACTGCTGCCCTCTGGTGTCCAGACAGAGAAGGTGTTGCTAAAAGGACAGGATCTGCACCTTGAATGTATACCAGGCGGATAGTATGTGAATTTTACTGTGATGTCCAGTATGATAACCTTGATATCATGTAATCTTATATAGCATTAGTTTTTTCAACAAATATGTGTAAAATTATTTAATTGCAACAGCTAGTGTTAATAGAAATTACACTACAAATAGTTTTCTTTAACAAGGTTTCTAATTTTTTTACACAGACTTTGTGATAATAGGATGGAGCAAGGATGACTTTATTATGGATGAAATGTTGCTTGGGTGGCCAGGCTGCAGTCAGGTGTTGATCGAGCATGCTGATTCACAGCTTGCGAGCAGTAGCTTTTAAAAACGCCATTGCAATGGGTGACACTGCTTTAGGTGACACTTTTTCTGGGAGCTTAGTAAGAAGAATTAAGCCCTTAGAGATGGCAGAAGATTATAGTTTAGCAGTTTTAAACCTGTAACCTTTTTTAACCTTAGTATACCTTGTCGCTGGTAACTGCCCCATGCTTATTGTATGTTTAGATTATTGTTATATTTTCTAACTTGTTGATCTTTTTTATGTTGAAGTCCCACTCCCACTATAACATGGATGAAAATGGGAGAAACTCTGACTGATCGGATAAAACTGGATAACTTTAAAAAGCTGTTCACCATCCCTGCAGTTGATGTGAAGGATCAGGGAAAATACATGTGTACAGCTGAAAACTCAGCTGGAAAGGCTGTCCATTACTTTGACGTGATTGTAGAAGGTTAGTCTTTCCTGGCAGAACTAATAACACAGAGATGACGTCTGTTTTCGCTATGACAAACATAGCTCTTCTTGACACCTTCCAGAGCCACCGGCATGGCGTACAAAACCTCCTCAGAGCCAGCTGTCTGTAATCGGGTCAGAAGTTCTCATTAAGTGCTCAGTGGATGGAATACCAGCCCCTGTGATAACGTGGAGGAGAAATGGAAAAATACTCAGAGGTTTGAAATTATAATTTTGGCAGTGCTGTTGTAATTCTATTGCTATTTGCATTAAAGAGAACAGAAAAATCATGTCCTGGAACATTTAAACCACAGAATCTGGAGTTAATTTAGTCATATTTCTTCTTTACTGATTGCTGTATGGGGTTAATTAGGCAGACTTTATCTGGCAAAAGCATACTGAATTTAGGCATACACTGAAACTTTGGAATTTTCTTAGAAAACTACTGGTAGCTTTATTACATCTTGCTAAGGGGTACTTAGTTTTAATTTCTACAGAGAATATATGCATAATTAAAGAATGAAAGACTGAGTGACAAAATAAGATGGTTGATTTTATAAGTAAATTTTTACTTAAGCTACAAATCAACTTGAGGTCAGGGTAACTAAGCCTGTTAATGCCATTCATTGGAAACGTTTTGTAGAAAAACAAATAGGTCAATAAATGGTTAGTTAAAAATTTTTTTCTAAGATTATGAGTTTGCTTCAAATCCCCAAAATAATCACTGGAAATGGTTTCCTTGATAATTACAGTAAATTTTCCAATCAGACTTTTTGTGATTAAAGAATGCTTTTATTCAAAAACTCTAAAAATGCTTCAGATTTTCTTCTGAAAAACTATTTATCCCTTTCTTCCTGATGACTTTGACACTCTATTGTCAGATGACAGTGTGAACAACAGACGAGTGCTTGATGACACTGTAACGCTTCTCAACGCCGGGCCAGAGGACAGTGGCGTTTACCAGTGTGAGGCCTCCAATCGTCATGGGAATATTCTCGCCAATATTATTGTCTTAGTCATGGGTGAGTAAGATCACAAGTTTCAACCATGTACAGTCTGCCAGGCCACACAGTAACACAGACGCCTCTTCACAATTTCCATTTCAATGAGGAACATTTGTGTGGAGAGATTATTTTATCAGATCAGTTTTCTTTAATTTATATAAGTATTTCCCTTTATTGAGTGTTTGTAATTCCGCCCCTTTGTCATTTTGTACCCTTGGTAGGCTTTTCAAGTATAAAATGGTGCAGTCTACTGCAAGATGTTTTGTACTGACCATGTTTCAAATTCAGGCAATATTTTAGATATCTTCTTTTGAAAGTTGAAGATTTAAAGAAATTATCTGTAATGTAATCCTAGTTTGCTGTAAGGAAGTGAGGTTACATAGCTCTAATTAATAGGGATGTCAAAATTAATGCATTAATGCAGGCTGATTATTTTCTAGAATTAACGTGAATAATTAAACACAATTAACGCATGCACAGAATGATCCGCCCTGTTTATTCCACAATTGAGCCCACGCTGCTTTCAGTTCTTGCTCGTCGCGTAATCAGCATGGCAGACCCAATCTGCATCCGTGGTTCCATGTGAACGTCTCTTCTCAGAATCGTCCCATAGGAATTGTCGGTTCACGTCACCGCCTGCTCTGCTGTGTGTGTAGTCTGCAGAAAGAGATGCGATTATTTCTTGTGCTGTTGGTCGCTTTGATAAAAACAACAAACGTGCATTCCATTGACTCACCCTTTTCAAGGCAAACAAAAGACGTCTTTGGTTGTAAGCGATCAGAAGAAGCAATTGGAACGAGCAGATGATTAAAAATGCAACAATATGCATCAATCACATCAGGTAAGCCTTGGCTAACAAACAAGCTAGCATAGCTAACCAACACTGCAGCTGCAAGATAACTGCAAATAATAACTGGAAACTAGAGAGTAATGTAAAGTGTTGGTGTCAAACCATTTGCGCATGCATCGCGGTGTTGATAAACAAATAATCCCGCTATTATTCCGAAAAATTCTATTTAAAAATACTTTATTGATCCCAGAAAGAAAAGTGTTCTTATAGCTCCTACTATTTAACTCTTCAAGGAGTTATTGTTGATCCTGATGGCTGTGGACAGGAAGGATCTCCTGTAGCAGTCTGTGTTGCAGTAAAACTTTAGAAGCCTCTGACTGAAGACTCTCTGTTGTTGTAGCATAGGCCCATGAAGAAGATGCGCAGGGTCGTCCAAAATTAATAAGAATGGTCAGCTTTACATTCAGAAAAATCAGCTAGTTGGCTGCAGCAACTAGCTAAAATATTATAGGTTAAAAGGGACACGTGTAAATGCGATAGTGGAATTCAAAACAAAAGTTCCATGCATCTCTCATGTATTTCCTTAAAAAAAGAGCAACCGCCTCTGGTGTTCTCCTTTATTTACACAGAAACGTTTACTTTTTCAGTCATATTTAGGAATGTTAATTAATCATGATTAATTCACACCTACCCTGTGATTAGATAAAAAAAAAAAAATTGACAGCCCTACTAATTAATAATATACACCAGCACATGGCTGGTCAAAGGTTTTCTGGTTTAATCAGGGATCCCAGCGTCAATAGGCCCAATAACGGAAATGTGAATAGATGCAATATACAATCACATTAAACCATATAACATCATAATTCATGAACATATACTGACCTACTATAAAAACTAAACTCATATGTCAAGGGTATAGTACAAAACGTTTTGTTTGTACATTTTAAATGGACGCACACACACAGCACTATGCAATACTTTTTTTAATGATTAGTCAGATTAACCAGTGTAAACACCTATACACAGAGTCTCAACTTGTTTATGTGTATGTTTAAGATGGCATTAGCCATGTCACACAGCTGGCTGCAGGAGGAAGTCAGAAAAGTAGTTTTCCAAAACAACTCTGAACCAGTACCTCAAAGGTTGATGGATTGTTTATCATTTGATAATTGTTTTTGTCTTTTTTTATTTTTATGTGGCAACCAATTTTGAGATATTTACTGTAGGTAGTGAATTCATCACTGATAAAAAAAATTTTTGCTGCTGAAATATTGGTGACTGGAAGCAATTTAATAAATGTTTCTTTGACAATGAACGACTTACTGCTAGTGTTTGTTAGATGGCAAAGAAAAATATTCTATAAAACCTTTCTGCTGTAGAAACATGGATAGTGATATCTTATGCCAGGCTGTATTGTATAAAACTCTTATTCTAATTTTATCACATTGTGAAAAATGTCTTCCTAAGATTCTGGTTTCAAATTGTTCAGCTCCACAGAACAGAGTCAAGTGTCAGGCTAAGATTCTCAAGAGTGGGCCTGCATATTCTGCTATTTATAGCCTCACATTTAAGCCACTCTAATCTCACTTCCCTCAATGTGCTTTTAGATATGGAACCTCTTATGCTGACAAAGGACTCCCAAGAGTATGCAGTGACAGAAGGAGGGGACATTGTCATGAACTGCAGCGTTTTCAGCTCTCCTCCATCCAGCATCTCTTGGTAAGTAGAGTACAATTTGCCACACTTCACACATGGCTCATTTTGATTGATCTTTTTTGTGTTAAATTACAAAAAGCGCTTGGTCCCCTTGATTCAGAACATCTCAAACAGACTAAATCAAAACTTAAACAATAATAGAGCAGGGAACAAATAAATAATCCCATCCTGCATTAAGTATATTTACAATCAGATTCAAAAACGTTTGTTATGATATAAAGCTGCTAAATTCTTTTAACTATATTTTGACCAAAACACAATACTCCCTGTGCTCTCAACAATACACAGTTGAATGTCTTCCTAGAAAGACTTTCCTTCTGTTTGCCAGAAACTCCAATTTGCCAATATGCTTTAATTAAATGCATCTTTAGAATGGATTTAGCACAACAGAATTTTATTAATCTCATTTCCTTTATTTGTTTATTTATCTGGGACAAAAGAAGTACAACACTGGGTGAAGGCCTTTTTTCAGCTGATTTCAATCGGCAAACTCAAGAGCAGGTATAAGGAAAAACCAAGAGAGACATTACAATAAATGAAAATGAAGACAAGTACAAAACAGATTAAATTCAGATTCTAAAATCAATCTCATATTCAAAAGAGAACTTTTATCTAGATCTATCTATCTGTCTGTCTGTCTTTTTTTTCTTTTCTATATGCTGAAAGGCTTGCAGTCTTAAAATTATTTAATTTTGCTTCTCTGGAAAATATTACAGATTCTCAATATGTTTTCTGTTCTGCAGAGGGGTTATTTAATGTCTTTATGGCTTTATTTGAGAATGCTGAATTTTCAAAAAGTAGTGCTCAGTTTGAGATACCACACTGTGCCCTGGAGACAAACCTTACACTCCACACCTACATTTTTCAACTTTGAAATCAGTTTCAAAGAAAAATCAAAAAAGATGTACAGACTCTTTGATGGATATTTTCAAAACCTTCCTGTCTAGGACCAAAGAGGACATAGTTGTTGGAGGGGAACGATTTCATGTTTTTGAGAATGGCCAGTTCTTGAAAATCATCAGCACACAAAAAGGTGACAGTGGGAAATATACTTGCATGGCCAGTAACACAGAAGGCATGTCAAGGCTCACAGCTCTGCTGGATGTGAAAGGTATGTCAGCAAAATCATTACATAAAACTTTTATTATTGTAAAAGTACTTACTGAAATGAAAAACATACTTTCAAAAGCCATTTCTCATTTCTTGTTTTAATTAATGCACATCTCTCAAAGATGGTTACAGTAGGTGTGTTGTAGCTATTTAATAAAATGCTTAAAGGTTATGCTAATCTAGTCATGTAGATCATCTGCATATGTTATTTTCAATACATTATGTGTATATCTATCATTTAAATTAAAAAGTATATTTTTTGTTGTAGTTATATATAATATTTAATAAAAATGATGGAAAAAGAACCACAATTATTCTAGTTTTATTGATGTTACAAAAAGATACAGCATAAAAGATGATGTTATGAAAAAAACCTTAAACCTTGCTTAACCTAATTTTCACTAATGCAATGTTGATTACCATTTGACTGGTTATTTCTCCAATCTCTAAACAGTTTCTGTAAGACTTTTCTTTGCTGTGAAATAATTTTGCCCGATTTATTTAAAGCATGCTGGACTTAGAAACATTTCTTTTTCTGTCTTCAGTTTACTTGGACAACTCATCACCTTTTTCTGTTTGGTGTCTCACCCTGAAATTATGTTTCGTCTCCAGACCCGACAAAAATCGTTGCTCCACCTCAGGATGTGCAGATCATCAGTGGGACCTCGGCCCAGTTGATGTGCCGGCCAGAGTATGACAGAAGTCTGCAGGACACCTTTGAGGTGATCTGGAGGAAGGATGGGGAGGAGATCTTTCCCTCTCATGAGGAAAGTTCCAGGTAACTGCCTGTACTTTGAAAGTGTTTTTGTTGATGGTTTTGTTTAGCTTCTGAGTACATTGTTCAGTCTGCTGGTTATATGTTAATACAACAGTTTTCAAAACAACAACAAGTAACATAAGCAAGTGCTGTCCTGATCAAATATATCTCACACACAAAACGTTTTACTGCTCATTTGTTTTCTTAATGAGGTAATTGGTTTTCACAGCAACATCAGGTACATCTATTCTGTTGGGGAAAAAATGTTAAGTAATATTTGTTTCTAATAAAATTTCCAGTGCCACAGATAATGGTTCATGTGCTATCACTATAGCCTTTCTGTTGCCAATCGCACACTTATTCTTTGATAACATTTCACAAGATTGGATAATATATAGAGAGGGAGAGGGCTGGCCTTGACATAGGCTATACAGATGGTTGCATAAAGCACCAACTGCTGAAGGGGGCGACTGGACAACAACATGCTGCCCTGTCTGGCGCCCTTTTTTCATGCAGAATAATTGAAAATAAATTATATAAAAACCCTGCTACCTGGTATTCGTAATTCTGATTAACTTTTGTATCATTCAAATTTGGTGATTTGCCACTTATTCGCAAAAGTTTGATTTTACAATCTCAGAAAACTTCAGATTTTTTTTCTTACAAATTTTTGACTTTACATCGTCAGGAAAATTCCTAATTTTAATATCCTAAATTTATTTGTTCAATCAAGGGAAAAAAATTCTCACAACTTTATGACTTTTAAACACCATTGTAAATATGTGAAATTAAACTTAAGATTTCTACTTTCGTTACTCCTCCGTGTCCAATTTTGTTTTATGTTTTGCTTCTTTTAAATCCGCAATAGCCCTAATACTCTGTCTCAGGCTTGTTGTGTGCTGCAACAGGTAAATCAAATCTACACAGTCCTGGACAGATGCACTGAGGAAATTTTTGGCACATCTGTCCACACATAATTGATCTAAAAGTAAACTTTTACTGTGCCAGTACATTGGCCAAACCTTCTAATTTTCTAAAAAGAAGCCGAAAACAATGCAAACTGTAACTCTAAATGGATTTTAGTTTTATTTTAAACTACATACATATTTGTACTACATATTTGACCTACTCAAAAGGCAAGGCAAGGCATGTTTTATTTGTACAGCACACTTTCAACAACAAGGCAATTGAAGGTGTTCATCCAAGTAGCAATAAAATCATAAAACACAACATTAGAGACACATAACATGTGACACATTAAACTATATGACATTCCAGCTATTATTAATCATTTACTCAAAGGCAGCTCTAAATAGATGGGTTTTAGCAGTGATTTTTTTATTTATTTAGGGGGTGGGAGGTTGGTATTGTGGGAACAAGTCTTCAAGATACTGTAAAGTCTTTAGAACTGCTTTTCTAGTTTCTATAGATGTTATCTTTTTTCAATTGAATAAATGTAAAAATAAATGTACCGAAATTCAAAGTTAGATTTTGTTTCAGACTTTTTTAATGTGAAATTATGCTACTGAAACAAAGATGCATTAATCTTAAATCTGATTAACACACATTAACGATGGGTGCCCATAATTCTGGCTAGAACTATATTTTGTTTGGTTATCCATCAGATGTCAAGCATTTTTGGAGCGGAGCGCATGCAGTGGAAATTGGGGGTTATTTCCACTGCATGCGTTCCGGTTCGCCACGCACTCTGCAGCCGTTTGCAATTTCCACTGCATGCGCTCTAGATCCGCTCTGGTCCGCAGCCCAGAGGTGCTCAAAGAAGCATGCGCAGGAATTCCGATATCTCGCGATAAAAGGCAGTAATAAATGCGGAAGTCAGAATAAAATTCTTAATTCCGTGGAAGACGAGCAGAAAAGAACAGTTATTCTTTGTCAAGATATTTTGGACAACATATATATAAATACATATGTTTATATTAATATAGCTATGCATACAAAAAATTCTAGTCCGTCTTTACTGATTTATTTTGAAAAACACCCAGAAATGTGGTTGTTCTATAACCTGTTGGTGCTTAGTGATTTGTGTAGATTGACTGTGGACTTGCTCCGGCGTCAGTCCGGCTGACTTATCCCGGCAGCGTCTGGCTCCGGGATAGCGAAACGGCGGCCGGCGCCGCTCGGCAGCGGCAGTGGAAATGCTTTTGCGTAACTGTAATTCATCTGAGAAGATCTTCTAAACTTTAAGTAGTCCAAGTTCACATAAAGGCAATAAAAAAGTCAGCCTTCTATCACCTGAAGAACATTTCTAGGATTAAAGGACTGATGTCGCAACAGGACCTCAAAAATCTCATCCATGCATTTATCTTTAGTTGGATTGATTACTGCAACAGCGTCCTCACAGGTCCGCCTAAAAAGTCAAATAGACAGCTTCAGCTGATCCAGAACACTGTTGCTCATGTCCTCCCTAGAACCGGGAGAGTAGAGCACATCACCCCAGTTCTAAAGTCCTTACACTGGCTCCCTGTAGCTCAAAGAATAGACTTCTAAATACTTTTACTAATAAATCATTGAATGGCCTAGCACCAAAGTATGTTGAAAATCTGTCCCTATACCAACCCCCTAGACCACTCAGGTTCTTTAATTCCAGTTTACTCAACATCCCTAGAATTAGAACCAAACATGGAGAAGCAGCTTTCAGTTTCTATGCTCCTCTAATCGGCATTGCTGCTGAAACACTGAGTTCTTTAAATCACGGCTAAAAACCCATCTGTTTAGAGCTGTCTTTGAGTAATGTTTTCTTGTATCATATGTTTTGTGTGTGTTTTATGCTTTATTGGTGTATTTACTTTATCCTCTAATCATGTAAAGCACCTTGAATTACCTTGTTGTTGAAAGTGTGCTATACAAATACAATTGTCTTGGCTTGCCTTAATTCTATGCTGTAACAAATGTTCTTATTTTTGCAGATACATTATGGAAGGTGACCTGCTGCAGATTATGAATGTGAACCTCAGTGATCAGGGAATGTATACATGCATTGCTCGAACAAGTTTTGATGAGGATACTGCTGCTGCCTTTCTAACTGTACTGGGTATGATTCCATATTTGGTCTCCATTACAGTAAAATTCCTTAAATGTTTTAATTAAACTATAATCTTAATTGTATGTGCTGATTTCACTGCTTATTCACAGATGTCCCTGATGCTCCTATGAGTTTAAAGATATCTGATCAGGAATCAAGGAATGTTACTCTGTCCTGGATACCAGGAAGTGATCACAACAGCGCTGTGACAGGTAAAACTTTTAACAGAATAAAGCAGAATATCTGAAGTCTGGTATAGGGGAAGGAGTGGGAGTATTGCTGAATAATTTATTGCTGAGCAACATTTTACCCAGAGTTCATAAGCAGCTGCTTATGCAGCCTTAATTTTTCAACTCTATTTGATGTTACATTTTGGGTAACATAAAGATGTAATTAATAAATAAATAATAATGGGACAATTAGACTTCAGTTTTAAGATTTTGCCCTTGTGGAATGATTTTGAACAGATACTAAATCCAGACTTAGACAATATTTGTAACCACAAATAGGAATCAAAACACATTCTAAGTCTTCCAAAAGGAAGATCAGAAAATTATCTATAACAGGAGCACATATGCATATTTCATGTATTAGCACACTAACTAAGAACTCGTCTGTTTGGTAAAATAATAAAAAATACATTTTAACTAAATAAAATATCTACATTGTTTTCCTTGTATTCATAGTGTAAAACATTAGACAAAGTTTTCTTACACTTTTAATTGTATCAGTTGTTAATTGGTGAATCTTTTTGCATTTGATTGTCAATAAAAGGTTGCTTTTATGGTCCATGCATTCTCCACAGTTAATGTAAAGATATTTTTTTATCATACTATGTCTTTCAAACACACAACCAGTTCTTGCATGAATGTAAACAAACAATTGCACGTTTGCTCTCCTGTCAAAGCCCATTGTGCAGAAACAAAATTTTACTAAGCAAGTTTCAGAACCATTAACTACTCGTAGACTATTGCTGCAAATTTGCCTCAAACTGCTTTTGGTTTAAATAAATTAAAGGTGGTGTTTGTGTTATATTTGCTTGTTTATATTGTTGAGGCACATTCTACGTATAGCAAGGATGAAATTTGAAGAAATTCTTGCTATCTAACAATTGGAGTATGCCCATTTATACCAAATGTAGCTAATATGCATAATAACTGCTTAAGGATATACCTGTTGTACATGATATATTAAAATGAACAATATCTTCTTAAAATTAATTTAGCAAAAGACACAAATTTCTATTGTAGAATTCTAAATACATTAGGTCAGTAAGGGGTTAAGGACTAGAATGGGGTAGGTAAAAACCTATACTTCAACAATATCTTTATAACTAAGACTTTTTATTTTACAATTAACAGGAAAGTTTTACAAATCATAAATTGTTTGTTTTTTTATTGCTATTTAATAAATGTTGAATAATTCAGTCCAGATTTTACCAATGTATGGAAAACATCCCAGATGTCTGAGAGCCAGATCAAATTTGTATCAAAAAGACCATAATTTCAATGCTTATTACTCATCAGAAAGCATTCTTATGATGATTATCAGGTATTTGTTTTTTTCTTGCTTAGACTTCAACATTGCTGTTTTCAGACTAATGTGATCTTACTTTCACAACACACTGGCTTACAAACACAAGGAAAACCTGATTTTTATTTACTTTTGCATTGAATTTGCAACTCCTGCAAATATTCTCAACCCTAAAGCTAAGCTGTTCTTGTCTTTTGTTAAGTTTTATGCAGCAAGTGCCAGGAACGTCAGTGTATACATAAAGGTATACGGCAATCATGGGAATCATTGAAAGCAAAATCTGATCATGCAGTAAATACATTTAAAGATCCAATAAACTTATAGAGGGTTTGAAAAATGGCAGTGTGAATAGAAACGTAGCTCTTTCAAATATTTGGTGTGTAATGACCTTGATTTCAAACCTTTGGCTTGTAAATTAAGCTTCTGTCATCTCAATCTAAAGCATTTCCAATGCCAAGGAAGCATTGGAAATACCTGTTCTATAAAATAAAACATAGAATAAAAGTGTTACATATATTTTTAAACTGAGTATTAAATTATCTCTTTTCAGTGTATAATGATCCAGTTAACTTACCCAGTTAGTTTAAAGGACCACCAAAAGCTTAAATCAGACGCCAACCTCAGCCCCATTAGCCACCTGCTATGTACAGCCATCCTTTAATTCTGTGCACAACACAGGGTGCTCCTCACTCCTTATTGACAAGACCCTTGACAAGCAAATAAGCAAAATAAAACAACTTGTCTGGAAAACACTCGGTGGCTAAGTTTCATGTTAAGTGCTTTGTGGTTCCTGTTAAGTTGTTGCATTCTAAATAGAGCCATGTCCCGTATATAATAAAAGTCACTGCTCACAACTAAATTTAGGAGAAATTTGACTGATAACATTCTCAGAATATTTCTTCAGCTTTCCACAGATTTAGGTATTTTTCTTGGGGATTTCTTACTGCAATGGTGTGTTTTGATAAAGTACAGTTTTTCAGCAAACTGACTTATGTTCAATGTGCGAACCACTGTTAGAGGTCTTTTTTATACTTAATGGGGATATAATGCATTTGCTAATGTCTCTAAATGTTTTGTTCTCCTTTTTAAAGATGGGGAGATTGAACCCGTTTGATCGTCAGTGGGGTCTAAAAAAAATCCTCAATAAGTGAAGATTGCAAACAGCTGTGCAAATAAAACCCAGCAGGAAAGCTTGTTTCTCATTAATGCTCTCAGAAAGGGCTAATTAAGTTTTGGAAATTACAGGGATGATAAGAATTTAAATGGGTAAATTTTTCTAGCAGACTTGTAAAAATAAGTACCTTTGATATGTTTCCTACTGGATAACAAAAAAGTATGTACAACTGAGTTAAAAATAATACAAATCTTTAAGGTTTTTTTATTTTCAACTTGTTCCTAAGCTTTATTAATTTCTTATACCACTTTTTGTTATCTGTAATAGCTACATATTGACCTCTTTTTATCCAGCTAATTCAAGGGAGGCCTCCTGCGTTTGATTTCATTTCACTGTTTTGTGTTAAAATAAGACAGGCCAAAATGTTTCTTTTCATGGTTCATATCCTACAACAGTGAGGAGCATACGGAGATATGCTCATCAGATTCCTGTTTTACCTCCTAACATTGCGTCCTATATGCACTTTATTTTTGTCAGCATCCTGATTTGATGCAAACTTAACATTTTGCAATTTTGAATTAGTCTGGGCTCCACTTGACCACCTCTAGTTCAAAATCTCACAATTTCTGATTGGTTGGACTGCAACTGAAAAATGTTATAGTAAAGACAAATAAAAATGTTTTAATAAACACAAAATCTTATGTAACACCCCCCTGTGCATTATTGGGTTTAGGACCACCATAGAATGAAACAATTGTGAAAAAGAGAATATATCAATATACACAATGAATATGGATTCCATCCATCCATCCATTGTTTTTGCAGAAAGGGCTGTGCTGAGGGAGTGGGTATGTGTTTTGAATGGGGCAGAAGAAGGATTGGCTTGCTTATGGTGCTATTCATGCGAGAACCACCACTGACAATGCTGTATTTCTTAACACACTGCTTCTGCTGCCTGTTTAGCAGTGAAAATTAGATCTGCATATATGGGTGTGGATTTGGATTTGCCTAATAAAACCAAGACTCTCTTCCATAAAAGCTGATAATAATTAGTATTTGTTTGTTAACACTATGGGGTAGTTGCATAGTAAACAGACCACTTATATTTAATCATACCATGCATAATAAACTGCATAGAAAAGACACTCAGTTCTGACTTATTATTCTTGAACTTCTGAATGAAACGAACTGTCCCTGTTTCTGTGTAAATGACAATTATGGTCTCAAGTGAGAGCATTCATATATTTTCAGTTGTAATGTAATACTAAATATGTCTGATCCTCTCTCCTTCGCTTGTATAGAATTTGTTGTAGAGTATGAGGAGAGCCACTGGGAGCCCGGCAGGTGGAAGGAGCTGCACAAAGTCCCTGGTAACCAGGCAACAGCTGAGCACTTTCTTCATGGAGACCTTAACTATCAGTTCAGAGTTTATGCTGTTAATGCCATTGGACCTGGACCACCCAGTGAGCCCACAGAGAGACTCAAAACACCCCCTTCTGGTAAGATTCCTCCATTTTATTGCCATGTTTTGGTGAGGTTTATCTGTAGATTTGTGAGAGTCCAACTTTGAACATTTCTTCTTTAAGGTGTCAGTCTAAAGGTAAGCCTGTATGACTTTGTTGCAGTCAGGGGTGTGAAATATTGCATGTCACTGTAGCCCTGAAAGCATTATTTATAGCAAGATAAAATATTTCCATCAAGAAATATGTATTCTTGCCTTTCAGTTTAGTGTTTTACAAGTAAATTGCAGCCGACATAAAAAAAGGATGTCAACAATAGATTCTCTTCTTTGTAACAACATGATTATTTCCCCATTTATTTCTCTCTTTGAAGCACCAGACAGAAACCCGGAAAACATCAAAATTCATGGTCACCTTCCCTATGAAATGGACATCAGCTGGGAAGTAAGAGGTTTTTTTTATGTTAATGTTTCATTTTAATTCAAAAAACCCTTTCTGAGATTCTAGATTTGAGACTTTCATAAATGTTCTAATGCAGGTTCATCTAAATAAGTTAGAATATAATTGTAACATTTATTTAGTAATAAGTGAAACTCATTTATTTTGATTTGTTACACGCAGAGTGATATATTTCATGTGGTTATTTCTGTTATTCTGATGGTTATGGTTTACAGGTAATGAAAAGCATAAAATTAGTTTTCTTGGAAAATTAGATTATCATGTAAGATCAATAAAAAACACCTTAATACAGAAAGATTGTGTTATGACCCATGCAATCGCAGGGAAGCTCTCCCACAAACATCCACTGACACCCACAAGTAGGGTAAGCCACAAAAGCTGATTGCTAAGAAGGTTGACTTTTCAACGAGTGCTATTTACAAGCTAATTAATGAATAGTTAAGTGGAAGGAAGAAGTGTAGAGAGATAGACTACATCAGAAGTCTTACCCTCCTGCTAGACAGAAAGCCATTACAGAATCCATTGAGTATGGTCAACAGGACGACAAGAGACACCAAATCTAACAATGCAGAAGAACTGAGAACCAGTGTCAAAGCAAATTGGGTTTCCTTAACACCTCAGCCGTAGAGGATCTTAACAGCATTAATGCAGTGGTTTTTGGAAATAGTCCCCAGGTGTTAAGTGCATATATTGGAAAGTACATGAGCATACTTTTCAGCAGCTCAACATTTCTATGTTAAAATTTATTTTTATTGGTCTTATGTAATATTCTAATTTACAGAGATGCACCTGCATTCTTTATTTCATTTTTTCTATTCTCTTTTGTAGCCACTGTTAGCTACTGAATGCAACGCACCTGGACTTGAATACAAGGTCTCCTACAGAAAACTGGAGGTGGAAGATAAATGGCATGAGCACATGGTCACGAGACCCTCCTTTATCGTGAGGAACACCTCCACTTTCGCACCCTACGAGATCAAAATCCAGAGCAAAAACAGCCTCGGCTGGGGTCCAGAGCCAAAACCCGTAACCGGTTACTCTGGAGAAGATGGTGAGTCATATTAAATCTTGTCAGGTCGACTCATTTATTTCCGAATGTTTTTTCTGACTTAATAAACCCTGAAGCCTATGTTTCCACACCTGGCTATTCTTCCTCTCATTCCTCATTTTTAACTTTCTGTGCTATCTTTTCCATCTGCGTCCTCAGTTGTCTTTTGGCACTGTCTGCGGGAAAATGTGTCAGGTTAAGTTCTTTTCTTATTTTCTTTCCCTTTTACTCAAAGGTTTTTACCATGTGCAGGTGTGCAGTTGTGACTTCTCCGACCCTCTGACCTTTCTAACAAATACTAGAAAAACACCATTGTTATATCTAGCAGGTGGCAGATAACCTTTGTATAAGAGAATAAAGTCAAATTTCCACCTCTGAGTCAGTAGCTGTGGGAGAATTGACAGATCACAACACATTATGTGCTCTAGGCCTGTTGAGGGTTTTGCTCCATGTCTTACATCTACAGCGCTTTTATTTAGTCTTTTAGAAACTGCAATAAAAGGATTTAGAATGATCTAGCTTTAAATGTAACTTTAGCTTTAGTGGCTATTAATTTGGGTAGTTTTTTTGGTTGTTATTTATGTAATGTACATCTTTATTCGTGCCCCTAACCAGAATTACACTAGCTTAATACAGCACGCTCTTAACAGAGATCTATTAAATGTTTTTTTGACTACTTCCTCTGCACACATTTTATTTGATCATTTATTATGTTAAGTCCAACACTCATTTTCTCTTTCTTATGCTGTAATCATTTACATATTCTTAAATTGATTTTGTTTTATTATGCAGAATTTGTTAGATTTATGTTTTAGATATTTTTTCTTATAATCTCAAAACCACTTTATATCTGTAACTTTTTTTTTTTTTACTTCCTTTTAAGTTCCCACTGCAGCACCATACAATGCGGCGGTAGAGGTGATCAACACCACTGTTCTCAGAGTCAGCTGGAGCCCAGTTCTTCCTGCCACAGTGCGAGGTCATATAGGCGGGTACAATGTAAGTTTGTCTAGTTTCGATTTATTTTTCTTCTGCTTACTTTATATACACAGCTTGTAACAGATATTCAATATCAGTCATTTCTTTTGCGTAAAGTCTTTCGAATACATTTTCTCAAATCATGGGGTTTTAATATCTTGAGGGGTATTACTATGTTTAAGGTATATATATTACAAGCAATATTAATACAAGAGTAAGTATCTTTTTGATAGTATATACAACTACAGCAGTGGATAAACAGCATAACAATGCGGCGTCCATTTCAATGAAATGTCCTGTTTTGTGCTCTGGCCACTAGTCAGTCATGTACTAAAAATCTGAAAAAGATTAAATCTTATATTTTCTTTACAACAATAAATTGCCACGAACACCGGAAGCAATATTTCTCTGGTCTTCCTGTGGTAGACAAATCCATGAGCAGAAATGCACAAATCAGAATTTACTGAGAGATCTCTGAACTCCATTTGTAGTAATAATTTGACCTGCCAATACCAATTTTAGCATTTTAAGATTTTTCTTTAAAATAATAAAGGAGCAGAATAAAATATTTCATTCTACCTTCCTGTAATTATATTAGTGAGAATAGGAGAATAAATGAAATCACATTGTGTATACAGTTGCTGTAAAACAGGGTTTTCCCATCATTTCAAAACCAAGATAACAGGATTAAGGAGAACGCATTTAAACTGCCCATAGTATGTTATATGACAGCAGTCCTTGACAGCACATCCCCTGTGTGTTTTCCACAGAATGAGAATCCCTACCCTAAAGAGCATCTCACCCCCCTACCAGAGTCTAAATCCGCCCACATTTCCTGTTCTAAAAATGCAAGAAAATAAGGTAACCCCAGATGGACCTGTGAACCTTGATGGATAGCAATGCGAGCTCCTTTGTCTCAGAGCTAACTTTCTGAGGTGGAGAATTTCTCTCCACCTCCTTCACCAGAGTAAAGAGCGGAAAGGGAAGGAGGTTCTGTGGAGGAGGCGTGGGCGAAGACTTGGCTTGTTTTATATTCCACAGCGGCAGGGTGGCTGAAATCAGCCATCACAGCAGAGCAAATAGCAATGCCTGATTCAAATTCAAGTGCAGTATAGAGTTTTAACCTTAAGAGGGCGCCACACTTATGTCTTTAGGCAGAAAATTTATATTTCTACTAAGATGCACTAAAATACCAAAATAATTACCAGAAATTTAGACAGTATTCTTAGACACTCATTTATACAGTTTGTCAGCAAAAAAAAAAAAGATGATTTGGGGGTGAGTTGCTCTTTAAATCAAAGCTTTTCAAATCCAGCTCATTCCATAACAGATACAGGCTGAGATCTGAAAAGAACACAACAGACCGTGATAGCTGCATTAAGTCTTGCTCTCTTGCTGCATGAATGGCCCACAAACATGTCTCAACCTGTGTTATAAAAAAACAGTTAACTTGTAAAATACAAAATACAGTAACGCTGACTATAATTAGCTATTCTTGTGCTTTACCTGAAATAATTTTAAACATAAAACTGATAGTGAAAATAGAGTTTTCCATCAACAAAAGTGTCGACACTGAAGAGTGTGGTTGCTAGCACTTCCTGGTAGTGCTTAATATGATGGGTTCACTGATCGCATAAACATTTGAATTGTCTTTTGTTGAGGTTATCAGACTTTTTCTCAGTCTATGTATGGGTTGCCTAAAGGTCTCAAAAGTTACTTTTAAATAGATTTAAGAAATATGTTTAAATAGATTTAAATAGATTTAAATCTATTTAAATAGATTTCAACCAACCAGCAGCATGACGATCATGTTCTTTGATTTATCCAGTGCATTTAACACAATTCAGCCTGATCTACTTTATCAGAAACTTCTAAAGACACAGGTGGAGCCCTCAACAATCGCCTGGATCAATGACTACCTGACAAACAGACCACAGTTTGTGAAACTGAAGAATTGTGTTTCAAACCAGGTGGTCAGCAGCACAGGAGCACCACAAGGGACCGTACTCTCACCATTCATTTTCACTCTGTACAGCTCAGACTTCCAGTACAAATCAGAGACCTGTTATCTGCAGAAATACTCAGATGACTCTGCAGTTGTCGGGTGTATCAGAGATGGACAAGAAGCTGAATACAGAGAGCTGGTGGACCACTTTGTGACATGGTGTGGAAACAATCGTCTTACCTTGAATATGAACAAAACAAAGGAGATGATTGTAGATTTCAGAAGAAACAGGGATAAGTCAAACACCGTTTCCATCATGGGAGAAGAAGTGGAGGTGGTTGAGGAGTATAAATACCTTGGAGTTCACCTTGACAACAGACTCGACTGGAGACTGAACAGTGAAACTGTCTACAAGAAGGGACAGAGCAGACTGTACTTCTTGAGGAAGCTTATGTCCTTCAAGTTTTGCAGCAAGATGCTGCAGATCTTCTACAAGTCTGTTGTGGAGAGTGTAATCTCTTCAGCCGTCATCGGTTGGGGTAGCAGCATCAAAGCCAGGGACTTAAAAGGCTCAACAACCTGATAAAGAAGGCTAGTTCTGTTCTTGGCACTACTGTGGAAACACTGGAGATGATGATGCAAAGAAGGATTCTTCATAAAATCAAAAAAATTATGGACAACCCTGAGCATCCTCTTCATGAGACTGTCATACAACAACAGAGCGTCTTCAGTCGGAGGCTTCTTCAGTTTTGCTGCAATACAGACTGGTACAGGAAATCCTTCCTGCCCACAGCCATCATCATCTACAACAACAACTCACTAAAGAATTAATTAAATGAGCTACAACAACACTTAATTTCCCTCCGGGATCCATAAATTATTATTGAATTGAATTGATTTTGCAGTTCTAGCACTTGATGTCTTTGCAAGATTTTATAATAGACTTTATGACCAAAAAATAACATACATTATATATGAGACTGCTGATCTACATCAAGGCTCTATTGACACTGTCACTAGAAATATGGTCTTGGTAGTGTAGTACTAGAGCTTTATTTGTTTTCAAAAAGTTGTTTGTAAAGTAGTTGTTTCATTTACCAACCTGTGTTTCTCTGCACTTCTTGCTCATCTTCCCATCTATCTGACACCTACTTGCTGTCATCTCACAGGTTTACTGGACGAGAATAAAAAGTTTCCTCAATCCTGACAAGGTTTTGGAGGAGCGTAACTCCATGTCTTTCCCTGGAAACAGGACTCATGTCATCGTGCCAGGGCTCGAACCTTTCTCGGAGTACAGACTCACAGTCAACGTTTTTAACAAGAAGGGAAAAGGACCAAAGAGTGATCCAGTCACCTTTTATACTCCAGAGGGTGGTAAGAGGGCACAGCCATGAAAGAAGTCATCCATGCTTTTCGATTTATATATATGTTCGCTAATCTGAAAAGAGCTAGGCATTTAAAATGATAGAATTAGCTTAAAATGTTTTAAAAGTGTTTATTTTTTTACTTTTCTGTCTTTAAAAAAATTAACTAAAAATATAAAAGTTATGTTTGTTTGCTATGTTAAAGCTGTGTGCAAACAAAGGATGCCGGAGTCTTTATGCTTAGTTTAGATTGTAAAAAACTCCATGAATGCTTCAAATTTACATTTGAAACCCGGTATTTACATGTATTATATATAAATACAAACAAAAAAAATTCTCACTGTCTGGCATTAAATCTGACTAAACTTTTCCTGAGGATATTTTTATTACTTTTCTCAAACTTAAAAACTTATATACACTGAGATAACCATGGATTTAAAACATTTCGTGAATCCATGATGATGATGATGTCATGGCTTTATAAGCTTCACAACCTTTGAGTTATTGGGAGGTTCACGTATTTTATGACAAGAATGCATTTTTGTGTGGTACGATTGGAAGTGACCCCCTTCATCTGATCAAACTAGTATATGTAAATATAAACACCTTGGGATTGATCAGCTATAATACTATGCAGGAAGAAGTTAGTTTCTGTGTCCCAGAGATGAACATAATTTGGCATGAAATCAAAGCTAGAACAAAATCAAAATACCTAGTGATGTTTCTGGTTGAAGCTGGAACGAGTGTCAATATTTACAGTGAAACAAGCCATGCACTCATGGATTAAATAACCACTCGGTAAAGAAAGAAAGCCATTGCCCCAAAAGCAACATTAATAGCCAGATCATAATTGGCATTTGCACTCAAAGGAGTAAAGCCTGCAAGCAGCATCCCAACAGTGATGTATGGGGCTGGCAGCATCACGTTGTGTTGGTGTTTTGTGCAAGGGAAGTCGTTGCACTTCACAAATTTGATGGCAGGTTCAGCCAGTGCCAAATACAAAAAAAAATGTATTTCAACTCTTTAATTTGAAACAGGTTAAAAAAGTCCTTCCTTCATTATTCTAGCATTGAGCAAATATACATTATTTTGTTAGTCCTTACTGAACCAAACCAAAAGCTTTGATGTCAGACAGTAAGAAAATAATGTTGTGAGTTTCTTTATGAGAGTGTATGTAAATATCAGGTTTTAAATGTATATTGATTTCAAATGTTATAGCTTAATCCCAGGTCATAGTTTGTAAAAAAGGGAATTTAATCTTTAGTTCTCTCTACAGCCTTTGTGTGGTTCATACTAATACAACTGAACTGAACAAACCAACATTCTTTTTTGTCTTCAGAATAGTAAATCTTTGTTATTGAAAACACTTCCTGTTAACAGTTTTTCACAATTTAAATATATCCCACAAGAAAAATAAATAATGCTTGAAATACCATCTTACAAGAAAGAAAAACCTTTTGTCACATGAGAAGCATTTTAAACAACAGAATATATCAACACCCTTATAAATAATGTATCATGAATATGAATGTGTGCAAATAAGGTGAAATAATGCAAGTGAAGTTGTTCAAACACAGAAAATCAGACCTAAACAAGTTCCTCAGTAAATAGAGACAGCTCAGCGATGTTGACATCAATCTTATTCTGTTCTCCAGACCAACCAAGAACAGGCAAGTTTTTTGTATAGCAATACAGCAACAACACAATTCAAAGTGCTTTACATGATGAAAACATAAAACTTACATTGCAGTGACATAATTAAGGAGAGTAAAAAAAAAGTTGGACCACAAACTAAAATTAATTATGTTTCAGTTTGTATTATACGTAGAACGATCAAAGGCAACTCTAAATATATGGGTTTTTATTATGGATTTAAAAGAATTTAGGGTTTCAGCCTTTTTGCAGTTTTCTGGATTTGTTCCAGATTAGTGGAGCATAAAAACTGAAGGCTGCAACACGATAGACATGCAGTTATATTGATGAGACAAATAAAAGAAGGTCCTGGTTGCAGATATTGTTCATTTGTAATTATGTCTATGAATTCATTGTTAACAATAAGAAGCAGACGGTTCCAGTTTTAGCTTTTTACCTATTTCTTCGACTCTTGACTCATGTTCAGGGTTACACTGAAATGAATAGGAATGGAGGCATTTATCACAGAAATCCAAGGAAATGAGACATTAGTTCTTTTTTTATCCCTGTGTGTATATTTTTGACATTAATAAAAATTCAGAATTTTCATTTGGCTAAATTGTCTGAACTGTGGCTTCTGCTCATGTACTGTATATTTTTATTTACATATTTTAATGTTCTCTCTTTACCAGTTCCAGGGATAGTGCCCATACTTAGAGCCTCCCACTTTCAGGATGACTCTGTTCAGCTGGATTGGGGACCACCACCAGTGACAAATGGCATCCTGACTGGCTATTTTCTTCAGTATCACCGCTGTATGTAAACACACTGTGTTTCTCTGCTTCCCACCAATTGATATACAAGCTTTCAACCTTTTAGACATTTATAACTTAAGTCGTAACAATGTTGTGTTGACATTTTCAACACAACCGTTTTTTTAAAAGTTCATTTTAAAGACCTTTATCTTAAGCGTTGTACCAGGTTACCTGTATTTAGATTTCCAGATATGTTTCATTGTTCCATTAACTGAAAGATAAAAATCCCCTTATACAATATAATTTAATATTAATAAGTTTCCATTTATATTTACCATTTTAAAACTCACATTTTTTTTACCCACTTGTTGAGCGTTTTATTTTGGGTCTCCTGACATAACCAACTAATCCATGCACACGCATTAAAATAATAATGAAAACATTGTCACTGCTTTTGGCCTCTAGACCTTTATTATTATTTTTTAAAGGTTTTTTCATGGCACTAGTGGCCTTTAATTAACAGTAGCTTGACAGGAGGAAGGGCATAGAGAGAAGGGGAAGACATGCAGAAAATGGCCCAGGGCCAGGAGTCGAAACAGGGACAACTGTGTCAAGGACTGTAGCCTCCGTATGTGGTGCATCTGCTCTATCACTGATCCATGTGGTACCCCAGCCTCTAGACCTTCTTGTGTAGGGTTTTAAACTAGACTTGTGGGTCTTAAACTGTCCATTTTATATTAATTTAATCTAATTTCTATCCGAGAATCTGATTTCCAACCTCCACAGTACCCACACTTCCTCTTTTCTTGTGTGTTATTTCATTAGACAGATGGGGGCACTGTTTAACACTGAACCCTCCACCACATTCTCCCTGAGTTCTGACAGCTCCCTCTCTGTCGCTGATCACATTTCTGCTTGGACGCCAGCTTTTTTCGTTTAATTCCTGGTAGAAATGTTTAAGTCAATAGTGGTGGTGCCTCTTGTGTAAATTTCACTGACATTTATCACTCCTCGTCCAAGCCCTTCTTCATCCGAGAAAGTGCCTTTCTACCATAGTACAGCTCGGGTGAATGAGCGAGTGAGAAGCTTTCATTATGATCTCTATTCTCAAAGCCTACACCGTCATTTGCTGACATTTCTGAAGTCTTTTGTGTAAAATGTGAATGCAGAGACAGCCCTGCGCCGCCTCCATCTGCACCCACAGAGTCTGGCCAACTCTTCAATACACTCTAACCCCCCCCCCCCACCTCCCGCTTATTTTTCCAGTATCAGATGTCCGACTTTACACAGATATTCCCACACAGTGCAATCTGTGGGCGTCTGAATGTTTCTTTTCAGCTGAATTGATTCAGTATGTAACTGAAGAATGTTTAAAATCCAGCTTGCTATTAATGAGATAAAATAGGAAATGTGGCACAACAGTTATATGTGCAGTCTGCATGTCCAGCTGGTTCACAAAGCATTTATGTGATTAATAAATGAGTAATCTGTTGTCACCAGAAACATAAAAAATGCAGCGTTGGGCGCCGCTGAAGTGGCACAAAAGATCTGGCATGCAGAGCTCTCACCTGCAGTTCCAACATTTGCACAGTGGTGACATCACTGAGGGGGCTTTCAGGAGGATATAAGAGTGCTGCTTTCACCAGTCTGCACACACGCTTTACTTTGATCTATAATGCATGTTTGGTGATAAGGTGTACTACTGCACTTGTGATTGTTAAGCCTTCTAAATTATTTTCCATACTTTCCTATGACTTTGTTTTGTTGCCTTTTTATCTATTCTCGTTTTTCCATATTCTTAAACAGTTTTAAAAACATTTTACCTTTTAATGTCTAAAAATTTTATGTTTTTTTCATTTCTTGGATCTTCCTCTTTTTATCCATTGCCACTTGTTTACAACCCCATCCTCTTGAGCTCTCCAGTTCCACCTTTCATCTCCTTGCCTTTCGTCTTAATGTATTCCTCCTCGGCTTACCTGTCACCACTTGTATCTCCAATATTCGCTTTATGTATGATCCAGTATGACATCTCTTCTTCTTCCTTCTCCCTCAAACATTGACCCCCATTATAGCTGTGTTGCATTACATTACAACATGACTCACCAATGATGGCTTTTTTGGTGCTGGTCCATCCCTGGCGCCACGTGATCTAAACTGACCTGACATCTTTCTTTGCTCTTCTAAAGTAAATGAGACTTCGCTGGAGGTGATTGATTCCTTTGGGCTGAACATCACTTCGCCTGACGTCACTCAACAGCAGCTTGGAGGATTAGTTAGGGGCAGCCTCTTTCGCTTCGACCTCAGCGCATGCACTCAAGCAGGTTGTGGACCTCCACAGACCGAAGAGTACCAAACTCCGACTGTTGCAAGTGAGTAGATAAAATCACTGCATATACTGGAGTTCATGTTTGCATCTGTTTGGGTGAAAGAAAACTCTGCCTTTGGGTTTGAAGCAGAGGTGCACAATACAGTGCCTCATAAATGTATCCATACTCCTTTGTCACTTTACAACTAGCAACTTTAATATAACCTACAGGGATTTTTTTGTGCTAGACCAACTTAAAGTAAACCATAATTCTGAAGTAGAGGGAGAACAATGCGTTATCTTTTCAAATCTTTAACAAATAAAAATACGAACGGCATGCTTATATATTCCTAAATACAATTTAAAGTAACCAATTGTCTTTGGTAATCACCTGAAAGGGACATGTCCAAGTTTAGACCTACTTCTCACAGAAAATCTGTGGGAGCCTAAGACTGTGTCAACCTAAGACTGGGAAGTTCACCTTCCACTAAAATAAACCTAAACACACTGCCTGAGCTACAATGGAATGGTATAGGCCGAAGCATGTTTATATTTTAGAATATAATATCCTTCAAGTAATATGGGCAGGCATCGTTTTCTGTCTAGCTCTTGCCTTAAAAGCCAAAATGAGTTGTCCCTCTGATAATATGCTTTCTACAGCTCTAAAACTGGAGTTCTGTGGTGTAGTGGTTAGTGCAGATGCCCCATGTGCCGAGGCTTCAGCCCTCAACGCTGTTGTCCTGAGTTCGAGTCCCATCTTCATGGACCTTTGGCGCATGTCATCCCCCAGTTCTCTCCCACTTTCTACGCTATCCACTTTCAAATAAAGGCCCTACGGCCACAAAACCTTAAAAAAAGCAAAGAAAAAAAAGCTGGAGTTCTGTCACCGTTGTTGGAAATATGAACATTTGCTTCCTCTAAATGCTCTCACAAATAAGGACTGGTAAAATGCTAGTAATATATAAAAATAGAGAGCAAGGTTCCACGGTGGTTAGCATTGTTGCCCCACAGCAAAAAGGTCTGCAGTTCATCAGAATTTTACTCTCCATACGGATGCTTGGGATTTCTCCACGTACCATTATTTTTCTTTCCACCCACAATCTCAAAGCAGTTCAGCCCTTAGAACCAGAAATTGAAATTTGGCCTTTAAGGTCAGGGAGAGTTTCAGAGATTTTAGCAATCCTTCTCTAAAAAGATTGTGCCTTTGTCTTGCTGTCAGCCAACACACTCTATCAGCCATCTGGTAAAGCAGAAAAAAATTGTAAAATAATTTGCTTAATTTTTTAATATTAGCTTTAATTTCCCTTTCTTAAAACTTCCAGGAAAATTAAGGAGAAAAAAAATGGTGTTCTATCTAAAGCTTTATCTGCAACTACAAATTAGCATTTTTTCCCCCCCATCTTGAATTAGAAGACCTGACACAACCCTTGCTCCGCTTTGTTTACAGCGGCAAACACAAATCTTTAGTTCATTTAATATACCATAACCTCCACCCCTCCACATGTAAGTGGTGCTTTGCCCTGTAACAGCTAAAAGCATGGTTTAACTATTGCATCAGTTTTTGCTGGCTGGAGTCTACTGCTTTGGTGGTCGAGGCAGAAAGAAAAGGTTTTGACTTTGAGAGCTGCAAACCAACACGCTGGTTAAATTGTGAGTTTTAAAGTTATATCCAACCACATGTGGTTGAAATGTGAAAAGAAATGTGAAAAGAACTTCATTTATGTACGTACGTACAAAAGGTTTGCCTATTTAGAAGGAAGGGTTAAACAGATGCTACTGTTGCCCAGACTGCTGAAAGGTTAATGATGGTTATGTTAGAAAGGTGTCTGAATAGACAGTGCATAGCAATTTGTTGTGCATGGGAATGTGTAGCTGCAACAATTCAGGATGTCCACCCTGAATTTTGCCCAGTTTTGGTGAGCAGGAGTCAGATTGTCCATGTTGTTATCCTGTTCATCAACAAGGGCACTTGGTTCATCAGACCAAGCCACATTCTTACATTGTTTTGTGGTCTGTTCTTCAAGTTTTTACATAATGTGGATCACTAGTTGCAGTATATGTACTGTATATGTAACCTATCCAAATCTTAAGTAAATGCATCGAGCAAATCAATGGATGGATGTGCTATAACTTTCTCCAGCTGAACAGAAACAAAATAGAAGTAATTGTTTTTAGACCTAAAGAGGAACAATCAAGAGTCAGCACACAGCTTCAGTTAATACAGCTAGAAAATACTGATCAGGCCTAAAATTTAGGTGTAGAAATGGACTCAGACCTGAACCTCCAGGGTCACATTAAGGCAATAACAAGGTCAGCCCTCTATCACCTAAAGAACATTTGTAGGATTAAAGGACTGATGTCACAACAAGACCTCGAAAAACTCATCCATGCGTTTATCTTTAGTCAGATTGATTACTGCAACAGCGTCCTCACAGGTCTGCCTAAAAAGTCAATCAGACAGCTGCAGCTGATCCAGAACACTGCTGCTCATGTCCTCACTAGAACCAGGAAAGTAGAGCACATCACCCTAGTTCTAAAGTCCTTACACTGGCTCCCTGTAGCTCAGAGAACAGACTTCAAAATTATTTTACAAATTTAATCAGAGTATAAATCGTTGAATGGCTTAGCACCAAAGTATGTTGAAGATCTACAGTCACTATACCAACCCACCAGACCATTCAGGTCCTCTAATTGCAGTCTCCTCAACATCCCTAGAATTAGAATCAAACATGGAGAAGCAGCTTTCAGTTTCTATGCTCCTCTAATCTGGAACAAACTTCCAGACAGCTGCAAAGCTCTTGAAACACTGAGTTCTTTTAAATCACGGCTAAAAACCCATCTGTTTAGAGCTGCCTTTGAGTAATGTTTTCATGTAGCATATGTTTTGTGTGTGTTTCTTGCTTTATTGTTGTTTTTACTTTATGCTAAATTCATGTCTGCTTTTAAGTAATGTTTTTATGTGTCATATGCTCTGTGTGCTTTATTGCTGTATTTACTCTATCCCCTAATCATGTAAAGCACCTTGAATCACCCTGTGTAAGTGTGCTATACGAATAAAATTGCCTTGCCTTGCCATATGTGAGTCGCTTATGTGAGGAAAACATCCCACCAGGATTCACTATGGGAAGAAGGCAACTCAGCAGAGGCAATGTTTTGAGTAATGTTCTGCTGGGAAACTTTATGCCGTGCTGTTTACAGTGGGGCAAAAAAAGTAATTGGGAGCCAATTTGTGCAAGTTGTCCCACTTAAAAAAATGAGAGAGGTCTGTAATTTTTATCATAGGTACACTTAAACTGTAAGAGATAGAATGTAAAACAAATTCAGGAAATCATATTGTATGATTTTTTATTATTTTTTTGTATAAGGGTTCAGAAAATAAGTATTTGGTCAATAGCAAAAGTTCACCCCAATACTTTGTGATGGAACCTTGGTTGGCAATGATAGAGGTTACCCACATTTCCTGTCGGTCTTGGCAGTGTTTTCTGCACCATTATACAAATAAATTCTTTAAAAACTATACAATGTGATTTCTTGGAATTAGTTTTACATTCTGTGTCTTAAAGTTGATGTGTACCTAAAATGAAAATGACAGACCTCTCTCATCTTTTTAAATTGGACAACTTGCACAAATCAGTGGCTGCCAAATACTTTTTTGCCCCACTGTATGTGGGACACTTTACCATGTAAATGATAAATGGAACAGAATGCCATTTTAAGGACTTTTTATACCACTTTTAGTCATATCAACCACTTAAAGGGCACTCATACATACATACATACATACGCACACACACAACACACACACACACATATCCAAATACAGCAATGCAGAACAGTAGTCAATATGAGCAGAAATGCTACTTTTCATACTGAGCTAGTCACTTGACCATGAACGTCTTGGGAACAGTATTCACAGATGTTTGTGGAATCTTTCAGCAGGACAACACCCCTTGCTATGAAGTAAAAATGATTCAAGAAGGTTTTATAGAGACCAGCAAAAAGTTTGAATTGTTAACTTGGCCTCTAAATTTCACAGACCTCAATTCAGTTAAGTGTCTGTTGGACGGAGAAAGTCTGAAGTCCAAGAACAGTGATCAATGGAGGTCCTACCCAGAGTTCCGGGTAAAAATAGATCATGAGCTGATTTTTTTGAACCCTGTCAGTCAAAATGGCCGACATCAAAAAGTTGTAGCACAACCTCTGAGAGACACAACAATGACTCTGTGAACACCATCTTCTGCAGCAATGACCCCTTGTTGCTTAATCTCAGATAGGCAGGGTTCTCCATAGTTATAAAGTGCCTAACATTCCCATATAATAACATTTTTGAAATAAAAATTATTATTTTAGTTGCTGTCCTGTAGCATTCTAATTTTCATAGAAACTAAATTTGAAGTTTTCATTGGATGAAACTCACAATAATCACAATTGAAGAAAGTAGACTGATAGTCTATGTGTAAAGAATTCAAATAATAAATTAGTTTTACATTTTCTAGTTTAATTATTGAAATAAATGAACTTTTAAAGAATATTCTAATTTATAGAGATACAATCAAATGAAGGTACGTTTAATGAACGCCACTATGACACGTACAGATTATTGATAAACATGAATTATTGCTTCACTGTACACAGATACATTTACAGGAAACTATCTTGAATGTTGTGAGTCACATGACCTGCAGTTGAATGAATTTTCTCAAGCCAATGACTGTAGTTGGCTAGTGGAGGTGTAATTTGTATTGATTTTCTCTGAATTGTGGAATGAGTAATGGTCACCGATAAATAAAGCTGTGCAGAGTCCCCCAGCCATTACCTTGCTGAGCTAAAAAAAAGGGAAAAGGAAAGCATGACAAATGTTGATAAGCTGTAAACAAAACAAGAAAAAAATTATTTCATATTACTGCAAATATCCGTAGATGAAACAGCTTCCTGCATGAGTGAATGTCCAGCCTGGGAGCCATTAAATACATTGTTTGTAAATGTGGTTGAGAAGAGGCTTGATGGGAAGATGGAATATTTCTGTTTGAAATAGTATTCCTCAGGGTATGTTAGTCACAATGCAGAGGAGAGATTTATGGGTGTCAGTAAGACAGGGCAGGGGCTCCCTGAATCTGGGCACATGAAAGAAGGAATAGATGACACAGTTACAAAATGAGTGCATATGAATCTGGGATGTTCTTTTTAAAACTGACTGTGTGCTTTAAGCGCCTGGATGGGCATTTGCTTATCTGAAAAATAATCTGTATAAAAAAAAATCCAGATTTAAACAGGTCTTTCTTTACAACCAATGGTCTTTGTTTGGAAATGTTATGATGCAAAAAAAGTGCCACAAATGGGAGATGAAAACACAGAAACATTTGCAAGAACCTAGGAAACAAAAACAGAAAAGCTGAGAGAGAATTTCTAGCAGCTGACATGGAACATAGACAAAAATCTCATGAGATAAGAAAGCAAGAGAAATTCAGCAGGCTGCAAAAAAATACAGAAAGCACAGAGGAGCATATGCCTGGAAAGTCACAGAAAAATAACCTGCTTCAACAGAAAAAATAACTTGCATCCTCGTAGAGCATTCAAACACATCAGCTGTCTTCAATAATAAATCCGTTGAATTTTAAACCTAAAACTTAAGATGTAACCGCATTAGTCAAGGCCTGATTTCTCCTTCGCATTTATCAGCATGGGATTCAGTCGGCAGTGTGAAAATCACTGTTTACTAAAAACCAGCAGTCAATGTGTTTTGTTAAAACGCAGATAAGAAAAATCTGAGTAAAAGTGTAAATGCACTAATTCTGTTTCCTGACCATTATCTGTGTAATACAATGTCTGTGGTGTGAATGGCATCCTGGATGAGCCCTCACTTCTGTCCACACTAATAGGGACATTTTACTCTATTCTCACCTCCCATCCACAAGTAATTTATGGTGAGAATAAAAAAAAAACTTTGTTTGAGGTGTGGACTGGATGTCCAAAGAAACAAATACTAATTCTAAATTCTAAGCTGGGACCGAAGGTGATCCTGCTGCAAAGAAGGCCAAAAAAGAAAATCTCCTTTAGTATATTATTTCAAATGAAAGGAGAGTTTCACAAACTGCAAATTGTATCTTGAACTGTGTGTGCGGACTGATTCGCTTGAAGTTTGAGCGCTCTAAATATTGAACATTTTTATCCAGAGAAGGTTAAAAGCAACTCACACTTGAAACACTGAAAGTACCCTTTAAATTAGCATCAAAAGATGAGCAGTGAATGAGACCCCAACTTTAGCATCATCAGCCACTTGCTGTGTACATTAACATTTTCTTACAATGAGCATGCCACAGATGGGCATCCAAGTTAATACGAAAATTATTCATTCCGCTGGCAAATTACGGTGTAAAATAAACTAAAATTTAATCAGTGTTTTTTTTTTTTTTTTTGACTGGAAGCAATATTAATACTTTGGATTGGTCCAGTGGACGTCTTTGAGGCCTTCCAACCTTAAACGCTTAGAGCTAATCATTAAACAAACACTGATCTGCGAAACATCACAGGAATACAAAAAGCTAGTCAGCAATTACAGGAAGGTTTCAACTGCTATAAGGCCTTTAAATAATTGTTCATGTCTTTTGAGAGACGCTAGTCTCATTTTCTATCAGAAACAAACTTCTTGATTGAAGAAAATTACGTTTAAATCTAATTCCTCCATGGGTATTAATAATTTTTGTGCTAAACTTTTTTTGCTTCCTTTCACTCCTAGTTTGTGCAACCCTGGGCAGAAAGTCATGTCACACAATTTAAAAAAAACAACACAGATTGTGTTATACAAAGTGATTCGTGTGAAATCTCACGTTGAAAAAAAACAAAAGCCATTTTTCTGATGACTGATTTTGTAATAAGCATTATATTTTATGAAAGGTAAAGTATTTTGTCAATCAGAGGAGAAAGTTACTTTTAAAGTGTATGGACTTTTGGATAAATGTCCAAAAATCTAGAAAAATAAAGGCACCATCAGTCTCATAAAACAACATCAAAAAATACATGTAGTTTTGCCAAATGGTTAAAACAACTCATCTTGCCTAAATGTTTCCTGAAAATTTAGGGAATTTTTAATAGTTACACATAAGAACAACACTTTCTTTTTGTTTTTAGGTTCTATTGTCTTTAAAATCCTAATTGTATCCTTTCTGCCATCATGTCACTAACGAGCAGATTGCTCCTGCTGGTGTTTGTAAGAATGCTACATTCCTGCAGCTGTGTCAGATTGCGTGGCTGAGGCTTCCTGATCTGAAAACCTTGAAGCCAGCTTTGTGCTGTATTCTTCTGCTGTATTTCATTTTCTTTTTTCCCCCTGTAGATATTTCCTCTGCTCCAGCTGTGGTTCCTGTTCTGAACAGTATGTAGCACCGCCTGCAGCTGTTTTAGCTAGTCCACATAGACATATGCTAGAATAGAGATAGACAAGGTTGTAGGCGTGCTGTTCTTGTAGTGTAGAGATTGTCGTAGCCTGAGCAAAAGCTTGTCCTTTAAGGCTGTACTAATAAAATCTAAGAGATGAACTCTTGTTTCTAACAGTTCAAAAAAAGTAACAAAAAGCTTTTTTATGAACCAACAACAATAGTTGTGTCTTAAATATCGAGATCCTGATTTACTGAGTAGACTTTGCTATAGTTGACGGGTTTCTTAACTGAGATAAAAAAAAATTACCCAAGACGGTTTTCCCACTTATTCTAACATCTCCAACTTAATATGCACTGAACAAAAATATAAACACAGCACTTTTGTTTTTGCACCCATTTCTCATGAGCTGAATTCAAAGATCTGAAACATTTTGAATATACACAAAAGACCCACTACTCTCAAATATTGTTCACAAATCTGTCTAAATCTGGGTTAGTGAGCACTTCTCCTTTGCCAAGATAATCCACCCCACTTTACAGGTGTGGCATATCAAGGTGCTGATTAGACAGCATGAATATTGCACCGGTGTGCCTTAGACTGGCCACAATAAAAGGACACTCTGGTTTTCTGCACATTTCAGTCAGTATCTGGTGTGACCACCATTTGCCTCACACAGTACAACACATCTCCGTCGCATAGAGTTGATCAGGTTGTTGATTGTGGCCTGTGGAATGTTGGTCCACTTCTCTTCAATGGCTTTGCGAAGTTGCTGAATATTGGCAGGAACTAGAACACGCTGTTGTATACCCCGATCCAAAGCATCCCAAGCATGCTCAATGGGTGAGAGGTTTGGGGAGTATGTTGGCCAGCAAGAACTTGGATGTTTTCAGCATCCAGGAATTGTGTACAGATCCTTGCAACATGGGGCTGTACATTATCATGCTGCAACATGAGGTGATGGTCGTGGATGAATGGCACAACAATATACCTCAGGATCTCATCACAGTATCTCTCTGGATTCAAAATGCCATCAATAAATCAAACAGTTGTAGCATAGTATCGTGTGGTCAAACTGCACATTTTAGAGTGGCCTTTTATTGTGGCCAGTCTAAGGCACACCTGTGCAATATTCATGGTGTCTAATCCGCACCTTGATATGCCACAGCTGTAAGGTGAGATGGATTTAGATTTAGACAGATTTGTGAACAATATTTGAGAGTAGTGGGTCTTTTGTGTATGTAAAAAATGTTTCAGGTCTTTGATTTTAGCTAATGAAAAATGGGAGCAAAAACAAAAGTGGTGCATTTATATTTTTGTTCAGTCTAGTTACTAGTGCTCGCTTGAGTATGCTACCTGACAGAATTGCAGTATTGCTGCTGAGGTCCTCCATCTGAGGCTTCACTTTCATTGCAGTGCTCTACTGAAATCTGTTCCCAGCACCCTGATCCTAACAATTCTACTTGTTTTCTTTTAGTCAGAAAACCTACAGTCTCCCTTCTCAGCGACTGATTCTCATTAATCTAAGTTTTGATAGACACAGAGTAATTTAAAGTTGTCCTCATATCTGTCCTTAGTGAGCGGTGTCATGAAATGTCGATTTTGCTTAATACAGGATGAAGACCAGATGTGATGCCCTATTCTGATCTGCAAATCTGCTCTTTATGAGCGCAAATCCATCTTCTCTCAATTACGTCTGAGGCCAAGACTTAGCTTTTGAACTGTCTTCTTGAAGGGTTTCTGCGAGATGCGCTGGTTTCAAGCTACGGGGGATCCTGTTTTCCTCTGCTAATCCCTTTTCCTGCCATCTCTCTCCATTTTTCTGTGCTTGTCTCATTTCCTTTCCTCCTCCTGTTTCTTCTACCTTATCAGTTCCAGCGCTGTTCAACATAAGCTCTTATGTGAGTGACACACTTGCCAAAATCAGCTGGTCTGCTAGAGAGGAGCAAGGCGACTCTCAGCTTTATTTGGCTTATATGAATAACCATAAGCTACTTTTCCTGTCTCAGATTTTGGTAAATATTGATAGGAGGCTTAGGGCATATCATATGTACTGTAGGTATACTTAGTAACTCAAAATATATGTATTTTCACTTTACTCCTTTTCATAACTATTCCTAAATGTGCTAAGATATATTGTAATTTAAGTTTTATAGTTTAATTGTTGGCAATGACTTTCACCTCTGAAGGTATCATCCAAACAAGTGACAAAGGAGGAATATAAGGAAACATTATTAGTCACTTTCACAAAAACACTTCCACAAATCAAGGTATTAACAGCATAGAAGAATAGATGCTGCTTTGGCTTCTGTGCCCAGTGAAAATGATATGAGACTGCATCCGACAAATTTTTACTTTGATTTGAATACTAATTAAGCAATTACTGGATCTTCCAAATAAAATAAAAGTTAAAATTTATGTTTAGCTAATCTTGATAAATAGCTTTTAATACACAATGATATATTTTTTTTCATTCAGACAAAATTGAACAATATCTGCAGATCATAATAAGACTTGATAACCATTATAAAATACAGCAAAAAATAAATAAATTTTGTTTTTAATACAAATGTATCATATTCATCTGCCTCCGTGATATTCTTTTACTGCTGTCTTTTTGCTATGTTTTGAACAGTTCTGTTGCAGTGGAGCTCTGTGTTGTAGTTCTGGAGTGAAATATGTTTCTGGCTGTACAACTGTCACGTCTTTTATTGCAACAAAATCAACTTAATTGCTGATGATAAGTTTTCTGGATGTCCCTTGAAGTAGAGGGTGAATGAGAACACTGAAAGTACTACCTAATTACTTAAGGGTGCATTCACACCAGCCCTGTTTAGTTGCCTTGAATCGAACTCTAGTTCGCTCGCCCAGAATATCCGGTTCGTTTGAGGAGGTGTAAATGTGCAATTCAACTCTGATTCGGACCAAGCAAGTGAACTCTAGTCCGTCTAAAAACTGTGTAAATGCACCCTTAAGTCTTATTTCAGAATCAGAAACAACGTTTCTTGCCAGTTTAACTATTACAAGACAGCAAACATGTAAAGCCACATACATACACCATCTACTCTTCTATATCTATGCCCATGAGGGTTTACTTAGGTAAAGTTTAGCCGACTTTTCAGCTCATCCTTTAGATGCTATGATAACAGATGGTTTTTGTGACCTGCCCGGAATGTGAAGGCATAGTTCTGAAAAAATAAATATAAATATATATATATATATATATATATATATATATATATATATATATATATATATATATATATATATATATATATATATATATATATATATATATATATATATATATATATATATATTTAGAAATACTTTTGAGTTTCATATGAAAACAGGTATTATGTACAGTGCGTATTTGTTCACAGCTGTTAACAACAATTCAAAGCCATTAACAGTTAACATATGCAAAGAGGAAGATAAATGTACATTCATTTGATATGGAGATGAGTATAGGCAGAATCAATGAAAAATTACAACTAATAATCAAAATCCCTAAATAACCCAGTCACCCTGTCACTGCTTGGATGGTGCGTTCTTACAGTACCAAGACATGGGTTTAGCCACACATAGCCGCCCTGAGCCAGTGGCTCGAATTGATACGGCTCAGGGTCACTGGGCTCCATAAAGCCTCCCTCTACCTCCGGTGATGGCCGAGGAGATCCGCTGGCTCAGGGCGCAGAGTCAGCGCTGCCCAAGACTGGCGCTGTCGGTGCTGCTGAGGCAGAGGGAGACAGGATGGGTCCAGTCTCTGAGTGGTAATGCTAACATAGGCTAACGTTCAAAACAGATTAACTTTGATCAGATTGATCAGTGGCAAAACTGCCAGCATCGCTTCAGTCACTGTCTATGTTTCAGTGTTAGATTAAGATAGCTGTCACTGTCCTCCTGAACACACCCCCACGTTCCCCCTTCCGCTCATCCTCCACACTTGGTCACGCGACTCCGTGCCTTCTGGCACTGCCCACTTTGGTGGAATTTTTCAAATGTTTTCTGGGGGCGGGGTTATGCTTTTTCAGGGGGTTCAATTCCACTTTAGGTACAATGTTTAAGTGCAAGTTTCCTATTTAGAAACCAAGATGTTTTAAATCATAAACTTAAGCTTTGAGTCTTACTGTAGTATTAATCAAATTTTTGGCAGGTTTTTACAGATTAAATAATGCTTTTTAACCCTGGAAAAGGAGGTTGGAGGCAGTGTGCGACCAATGATCCTCTTGTGTCATTATCCAATCATTATCCAATTAAGCTCCTCCTCCTGCTGTCTTGATATCCTACCCACAGGTTTTCTAAAGAAGGTTCTTCCTGTTATTGGTTCTGATCTTGTTCAAATAGTGAACTCATCACTGCTATCAGATGTCTTCCCTCAGGCTTTAAAAACAGCAGTTATTAAACCACTGCTAAAGAAGAAAAATCTGGACAACACGTTAATGCAGAACTACAGGCCAATCTCTAATCTCCCATTCATCAGTAAGATTATTGAAAAAGCTGTGTTTCAGCAGTTAAATGGCTTCATAACAATGACAAACCGTTTTGATGCTTTTCAGTCTGGTTTCCGCGCTCACCACAGCACCGAGACTGTCCTCGTCAAAGTATTTAATGACATCCGCATAAATACAGACTGTGGAAGAACCACAGTGCTGGTTCTGTTGGACCTCAGTGCAGCATTTGACACTGTTGATCATGATATTTTATTGGAACGACTGGAGAGCTGGGTCAGACTCTCTGGTACAGTACTTGGCTGGTTCGAGTCTTACCTAAAGAACAGGGACTTCTATGTTTCAATAGGAAACTTTTCATCAGAACGAACAGAAATCACATGTGGGGTGCCCCAGGGCTCCATCCTGGGGCCCCTCTTATTTAATATCTACATGCTCCCACTAGGCAAGATTATAGCGACCAATAACATTAGCTACCATAACTACGCAGATGACACTCAGCTCTACATTACAATATCACCAGGTGACTCTGAACCCATTCAAACCCTAAATCAATGCATTGACCAAATAAATGGATGGATGTGCCATAACTTTCTCCAGCTGAATAGAAACAAAACTGAAGTGATTATTTTTGGACCCAAGGAGGAACAATCAAGAGTCAGCACACAGCTTCAATTAATACAGCTAGAAACTACTGATCAGGTTCGTAACCTAGGTGTAGTAATGGACTCAGACCTGAACCTCCAGGGTCACATAAAGGCAATAACAAGGTCAGCGTTCTATCACCTGAAGTACATCTCTAGGATTAAAGGACTGATTTTGCAACACGACCTAGAAAAACTCATCCATGCGTTTATCTTTAGTCGGATTGATTACTGCAACAGCATCTTCACAGGTCTGCCTAAAAAGTCAATCAGACAGCTGCAGGTGATCCAGAACGCTGCCGCTCGCATCCTCACTAGAACCAGGAAAGTAGAGCACATCACCCCAGTTCTAAAGTCCTTACACTGGCTCCCTGTACCTCAGAGAATAGACTTTAAAATACTTTTACTAGTTTATAAATCATTACATGGCTTAGCACCAAAATATGTTGAAGACCTGTTGTCATGGTACCAACCACCAAGACCACTCAGGTCCTCCAACTCTAGCATACTAAACATCCCTAGACTCAGAACCAAACATGGAGAAGCAGCTTTCAGTTTCTATGCTCCCCTTATCTGGAACGGACTTCCTGACGAGTGTAGAGCTGCTGAAACTCTGAACTGCTTTAAATCGAGACTAAAAACCTATCTGTTTAGAATTGCCTTTGAGTAAATGCTTGATGTTATATGTATGAAATGTGTTCATGCTCTCTTGCTTTTTTTATTTTTCTCTTGCTTTATTGTGTATCATGTGTAATGTGTGTTTCTTTCATGTGTTTCTTTTAAATCACCAAATCATGTAAAGCACCTTGAATTACCCTGCTGTTGAAAGTGTGCTATACAAATAAAATTGCCTTGCCTTGCCTTGCCTTGCCTTGCCTTGTGTGAAATGTACTGAAAATGAAGCATGTAAAACAATTTTAGCCAGAGTAATTGTCCTTTATTAAACTAAAGCAGCGTAAAAAGCAAAAAGATATAACAGTAATATAAGTGATTGCATTTTTATTCATTCTTACACTGCCTTACTTTGCTATTTGACTGTTACTCTGGCAGGGAATCCTTTATGGCTGGACATTTCTTTCTCAGCATGTGTTTCACAAAGGAAAACCATTAGTGGCACACTTCCTCCTACATCTATTTCATGTAGAATCAATCAATCAATCAATCATTATAGAACACTTTATACAGTCAAGTGCAAGATAAATTGCTTTACAGAAGTTAAAACAGAAAGACAGACATTTAACCACTGAAGACACAAATAATGAGATGATCACCTCCTTCCTCACTATTAACTGTCTAATGCAAACATAATAATAGTTTGATCATTTTTTTTGAAAATAAATCTCTGCTGAAAAGTCCTAAACTATCATTTTAAGGTGAAAGCACACTTGGATATTGTGTGTAATCTGATACTTGTCAACTTTTGCCATGTACATGCTTAACAGATCACTGGACCTCAGCTATTGTCAGAGGTCAGCTTCCAGACTGCTGTTTTTTTCTTTTTTTCAAATCAAATAATCAAATCAGACTTTATTTATAAAGCGCTTTTCATACAACAATTGCAGCTTTTTTAAATAATAGAGGCCTAATTTTCATGTCACATAGTTTTGATGTTTTTTTTCTTCAATAGAAAGGGAAATAGCTGACATACAGTACATTTCACCAACACTTCCTGTGCTTCGATGATCATGGATCATGGTCATTTATTAAAGGTCACATCTCCACTGGATGTGGGTGGATTGGTTGAGGATTTGTAAATTAACACAGGCAGAATAAGAGGAGTCTTTTGCTGCTATATGACTTGCTTTGTGAAAAAGCTATTGTTAGCAGAGTTTTAGTAATTAAAGATCTAATGATAACCACTCTTAAATGACAAAATGACTCAGCAGTTTATTGATTCTAGTGAATATATTGCATTGGTTGATTTTGTTCAGGCATCTGTGTTTGTTTTGCTTGCTTTCCCTGTTAATATTCTATCAGAAATCAGAGCATGCTATAGATGAAGAGAATGTGAGTGTAATGAAGTGTTGAATGTATCTTCACAAACCTAAGCAAGTTCTGCTTATGCTTAAAGACAAAGTTGTTTTAGAATTATTCAAACAAACCAATCAATGGGAGATTGACTGTGTCTCTTTGCTCTTTCTGTTCTCAGGTGTGGGGGGGGCTGCAAAGCGCAGCACTTCAACCCAGCGCTGGTTCATCGGGACCCTGTGTGCGGTGGCCTTACTCACCCTTTTCGCAGTGATTGTGTGTTTTGTGATGAAAAACAAAGGTGGCAAATATGCAGGTATACTGTCCTTCCGGCAACAAGACACTCTCTCCATGAAAACAGGTCAGTTAGTCTTGACTAGAAAAGAGTCCCTTTATCATTTTGCTCAGGGAAGTAAATCAAAAAGTTAATCAGTAGAAAAAAAATCCAGTCTGCTTAAAAGCTGACTAACTTTAACCCTAACCGTGTTTGGTCATGCTTGACATACAGTGCCTTGCAAAAATATGAATCCCCTTTGGAAGGCTTTTATGTTTTGTCACAAAACAACCACAAACTTTAGCGTATATAGTGCAAAATAGGGTGGTGACAGCATCATGCTGTGGGGATACTTTCCTTTAGAAGAACTAGGAAGTAAGTCCACATTGATGAGAAGATGATAGAACAAAATACAGGGCAATACTAGGAAAAAAACAGACATTAAATTGCTTTAGACTGAGGCTGAAGTTCTCCTTGTAGAAACACACCTAAATCTACAGCCGCAGCTCCAATAGAGTTGTTTGGATCAAACCATGACCTAAATTTCAATCTAATTCACAGTCTGTGGCAAGACTTCAAAGTCACAGATGCTCTTTATTCAATCTGGCAGAGCTTGAGCTATTTTGCAAAGAAGAATGGGAAAAAGCTTTATTTTTATCAATGGGCAAAGCTGATAGACAAAAGATGGTTTTGACTAAGTATTGACTAAGGGGGTCTAAACTGATAAGCATGCCACACTTTTCTGATTTTAGTAGTAAAATATTCAAAAAACATGCAAAGTTCCCCCATTATGCAGTACTTGGAATATTGTTTTGTGATTTTATGTGAAAGACAAAAACAGCCATTTGTAGTTGTTACATAAAAAAAGAAAAACCAATTCAAGAGATATTAATACTTTTGCAAGACATGGTACGTGGGTCACCATTCATTCGTCCCAAGACCAAGATCATCCACATGCATCTGCTATAAATTGAACACTAGAAGTTGTACGTTCCTGTTAGTTCTGCTTGACAAAAATGATTGCATTCTTTGTCCAGCTTGGGAAGTGAGAATAAGCAGTCTTTGTTCCCCTGACCCCTACCCCTCACCTATGCAACCTTTTGTGGCTCTTACCTTGTACCGTTTTTCCTGCCCTGTATCAAAGCCAGTTTCCATCTCATAGCGTTTTGTCCCTGTAAAGTGTATTTTCCATTCCAACCTGCCTTCCCTACTTCTCCCCACTATAGTTGCTATGCTTCTTTGCCTGCAGTAGTGTTTGACAAGAAGCACTGAATATTTCATCAGGTTCTTTGGATTACCTCTTTGTCCATCTAGCTCTTTTTACGAAACCCCCTTCTTTTGTCTGCCCTCATGTGCAGCAACTGTTATTTTCAGAGCGTGTTTACACAGGGAGCAGACAGCACTTTGTGCACACATGCTGAAGTGATGCTCTACATGTTAAAGCTTGATGTAATGCGGACACAGTATGTCAAACTTGGTATGAATTTGTGATATATATATATATATATATATATATATATATATATATATATATATATATATATATATATATATATATATATATATATATATATATATATATATATATATATATATCCATACTTCATCTAACTCAGTGTGATTCAGTGAGAAAGTACTACATATCTATGATCTTATCTGATTTATTTCTCTTGGTAAAATGCTAAAATACATACATTTTTGCATAAATAGTGAACATCATTACCTCAAATTATGAAAGTGAAACAGTAAAGGTAAACAGTTTTCCTGCCCTTTTTCAGTAAAAGCAATGGAAGTCACTGACACGGAGTCACAAGGAATGCACGATGACACCTATGAATACAGGTGAGCAAGATTAAGTTAATTCATCTCCTTGATATGTTTGATGTTCTAGCAACACTTGTCAGTCTCAAATAACCACAAATACGAATAGGAAAGATAAGTACTCACAAATCAGTTATTTTCCCTTCCCATTCTAAAAGCAAACCTCGCACTCATGACGTTTACCAGGATCAACCTGAAAGCCGCTGTACTCATCATTTAATGGGCTAGGTAATCACAAAGTGTACTTAAAAGTAGTGGATAACCCTCAGCTTAAGCTTTTTTCCCTTTTAGCTGGAATTATGTGTTTTCACTCAGTAGTTAGATTTTGATTGTGTGTATGTTTCTGCTTTTCAGACTGTTACCTAACTTGTGCTTGTAGGCTATTTTAATATTAGAATGTGTGTCTGTGTTTGGCTTTTGGAATTAGTCTAGAGGGGTGCTTATGTACTTAAACAAATAGCCAAAGTTTCTCTACTGCTGGTATATGAAAATGTCATTGTTTTGACAGCAACTTTTATTTTAGTAGTTGTGAGTTTTAAATGAAGAGAGTGATGGGGTAATGAAAAGATTGTAGACTAGATCAGATTTATGTAAAACTAGATAAAGCTAGCAACTCCACATTACTATTAGAGAATATAAAACAGCCTTTAATTACTTATTTATTTGGTTCACTGCTGAGACAACCTTACCTTCTTCTTACTATTTCAATGTATTTTTCCACAGGAGGAGCCAAGATGGTATTAACTTAAAATTTTAGAATAATGAGAGATGAAGATACAATTAAGCCCAAAGGCATTCATACCACCAACAAATATAGATGTGAAATTATTTTCATTTTACCAAGATGTTTGTTTCTGAAATAAGACTGGCATTTCTCAAAAGTTGATAAAACAATATAAAAGGAGTATCTGTTTTAATTTAAGTTTGATTTATTTCCTCCTCAATTATCAAATAAAAAATATCTATTGGGATTACAGCCAGGACTTCACAGCAGTGCAGTTGGTAGCACTGTTGCCTTGCAGCAAGAAGGTCCTGGGTTCGTATCTTGGCCTAGGGTCTTTCTGCATTGAGCTTGCATGTTGGAAATGTGTTTCTCTAATAAAAGGGAGTTTGCTTCAACTCTTCAAGGCCCTCTCAGAAGGCCCTGAGTGCAAATTAGCTTGTGCACCTGCAAATGCTGATTAGAACCAAAGCAAATTAATACCAGGAACTTCTGGAGAGTCATGTGATATGAGTCAGACTTCCAGTTAATCACTTTTCCATTGTGCTCAAAACCCAGATGTTAGGAAATATTAAAATGATTTTGACTTATGGTTTTGGGGTTTTATTTTAGCTCACATTCTTATAGTGTACATCAATAATTATGGGAAGTTCTTCAGAGTTGGATGAGATCCCCATTTGTGAACTGTTTCAACAAATTACTAGATTACAAGATTATTAGATTTAAATCCAGTAAAATCCATAAAATACCTAGTGCCTAACGTGTGTGTGTGTGCATATATATATATATATATATATATATATACACTACCGTTCAAAACTTTGGGGTCACATTGAAATGTCCTTATTTTTGAAGGAAAAGCACTGTACTTTTCAATGAAGATAACTTTAAACTAGTCTTAACTTTAAAGAAACACACTCTATACATTGCTAATGTGGTAAATGACTATTCTAGCTGCAAATGTCTGGTTTTTGGTGCAATATCTACATAGGTGTATAGAGGCCCATTTCCAGCAACTATCACTCCAGTGTTCTAATGGTACAATGTGTTTGCTCATTGGCTCAGAAGGCTAATTGATGATTAGAAAACCCTTGTGCAATCATGTTCACACATCTGAAAACAGTTTAGCTCGGTACAGAAGCTACAAAACTGACCTTCCTTTGAGCAGATTGAGTTTCTGGAGCATCTCATTTGTGGGGTCAATTAAACGCTCAAAATGGCCAGAAAAAGAGGACATTCATCTGAAACTCGACAGTCTATTCTTGTTCTTAGAAATGAAGGCTATTACATGCGAGAAATTGCTAAGAAATTGAAGATTTCCTACAACGGTGTGTACTACTCCCTTCAGAGGACAGCACAAACAGGCTCTAACCAGAGTAGAAAAAGAAGTGGGAGGCCGCGTTGCACAACTGAGCAAGAAGATAAGTACATTAGAGTCTCTAGTTTGAGAAACAGACGCCTCACAGGTCCCCAACTGGCATCTTCATTAAATAGTACCCGCAAACACCAGTGTCAACATCTACAGTGAAGAGGCGGCTGCGGGATTCTGGGCTTCAGGGCAGAGTGGCAAAGAAAAAGCCATATCTGAGACTGGCCAATAAAAGAAAAAGATTAAGATGGGCAAAAGAACACAGACATTGGACAGAGGAAGACTGGAAAAAAGTGTTGTGGACGGATGAATCCAAGTTTGAGGTGTTTGGATCACAAAGAAGAACGTTTGTGAGACGCAGAACAACTGAAAAGATGCTGGAAGAATGCCTGACGCCATCTGTTAAGCATGGTGGAGGTAATGTGATGGTCTGGGGTTGCTTTGGTGCTGGTAAGGTGGGAGATTTGTACAGGGTAAAAGGGATTCTGAATAAGGAAGGCTATCACTCCATTTTGCAACGCCATGCCATACCCAGTGGACAGCGCTTGATTGGAGCCAATTTCATCCTACAACAGGACAATGACCCAAAACACACCTCCAAATTGTGCAAGAACTATTTAGAGAAGAAGCAGGCAGCTGGTATTCTATCGGTAATGGAGTGGCCAGCGCAGTCACCAGATTTGAACCCCATTGAGCTGTTGTGGGAGCAGCTTGACCGTATGGTACGCAAGAAGTGCCCATCCAACCAATCCAAATTGTGGGAGCTGCTTCTAGAAGCGTGGGGTGCAATTTCTCCAGATTACCTCAACAAATTAACAGCTAGAATGCCAAAGGTCTGCAATGCTGTAATTGCTGCAAATGGAGGATTCTTTGACGAAAGCAAAGTTTGATGTAAAAAAAATCTTATTTCAAATACAAATCATTATTTCTAACCTTGTCAATGTCTTGACTCTATTTTCTATTCATTTCACAACGTATGGTGGTGAATAAGTGTGACTTTTCATGGAAAACACAAAATTGTTTGGGTGACCCCAAACTTTTGAACGGTAGTGTATATATATATAAAGCTATAAGCACTTCTGTAATGAAAATAAATTTGCATAGCTAAGGACTTTTTAACTTAAAAAATTTATATTGCAGCCTTTGTGCTTTTGCATTAGTCAAGGGTCAAAGCTTTCCATTTTCTTCACACTAGGACTGCATGGGTGTCTTTCAGGATAGTCCTGTGTTTACAGCAACTGTGTCCCCGTTGAAGAGCATTATCCCCACACCATTATGCTGCCACCCCTAAGATTAATTTTGGAGCGAGTGTGTTTAGGATAATGGTGCAGTGTTAGCATTTAGCATGTAGGCTAAAAATTTATACTTTTTGTCTCATCTGACCAAAGCATGTTATCAAGCAAAATGTGACTTGTAGCAAACTTGTTCCTTTCCACAATGGCTTTTGCCACTCTTCCATTAAAGCCAGATTTGTGGAGAGCACAACTTATAGTTGTTCTGTGGATCTCTGCATCCTCTTGACTGTTTCTCTTGCAGTCCAGCCTGTCACTTTTGATAGGAGGCAATCTCTTAGTAGGTGCGCAGTTGTGCTACATTCCTTCCCTTTTCAGATGATGTGTTGAAAAGTGCTTGGTGACATGTTGAAAACTGAATACAATTGTCTGCCACACTGGTCAGATTTTTATTTGAAAAAAATAAAAAACCTTCCTTTATAAGAATGTGCTACCTTGCGTTGGCCTATCACATGAAATCCAAATAAAATAAATCGAGGTTTGTGGTGGCAATGAGACAAAATGGTAAAAGGTTTCATATGAATACTTTGGCAAAACACTGTGTATGAAGAAACAACTCTAAAAGTGTGACATTGCATTATAAAGAGCTGCTACATGCTCAACACACAGCAGAAGCCAGAGCTTTTGTTAGTGACCATGTTCAGATTTTTGTCTCCAACAAACTGCTTAGAATGCTTCTCATGGTTGGTTTCATGAGGGTGTTTGCAGTATTGTCCCCCCAGAGTGCCCTTAGCCTCGCTGTGATGTTGTTTGGCTGCCTTCAGAGCTAGTTTCAGGGCTCTCTTGTGCCCTTTGAATCTCTGAAGGCAATAGACCACCCACTGGCATCCCATGTGTATAGGGAGCTGACAAGTGGTAATTATGCTTCTCATGCTTTCTCTTTTGAGACCGCCATCTACTCCTTTCGCCCCTCCATCCCCTGTGAGAACAGCAGGTGTCACGGCTGCGCCAGGTTGTTTGACTCGTATAATTGTTGTTTTTTTCCCTTACCTTTGAATAAATATCCTTCTACTTAATGTGCAATTTGGCAAAAAGAGTTGCATGTGTAGAAATGTTTTTTTTATGTTTTTATACAAGACTAATGAAAATTTTAAATGCAAGACGAAGAAAAGGCTGCTGAAATTCCTACCGTAGACCCAAATCGAGTCAAAATGTATTTTAGGCAAGACATAAAGGATTACTTTCTGTCAGTAATGTTAATCTAGAGGCTCTCTTTACCTGTTTGTGAAACAACTTTTTTATTCAAACAGGAGCAGGATACACAAAATAGAGGTTCTTAGTAATCTGGGGCTCAACAGCTCTCAGCCCCATTTTATCGCAGTATTCAAAGTCACTGTGGGCGGGCAACTGCGGCAGTGGCATTTCACCGCTCTTAGATAACAGCCACTTATCTACAGCGCTCTGGAGACGTCAGAGAAAGAAGGTTCGATAAGGAAAAGCCAGGGAAAAGAAGGTTGTAATGTGGACTTTATGTGGCTTGCATCATAAACGGCTTCACAAAGTGGGCTAAGATAAGATTGGTTATTAAAAGTCCCCGTGAAGGTGACTCAAAGTATAATCATTGTCTTTGGTGTGGCTCTGGTACTTGGATCTCTACTCGCAATTTTTGACTTCTTTTTGACTCAGGTGTCAACTGCAATATGCCTCAGTAAGCACTATCATGTATGAACCACCAGCGTTTTCTTGTGTTGTGAATACAAAAGCAAAGTGGAAGAGAGGTGTTACTAAAATTGATAGTTTAGAGGACTTAGAAAAAAAGGCAAAGAGTAAGAATATCGGTGGTTTGAGGTGACCCCTTGTTTTAAAGAGAGACACCTGCGAGTTGGCCACTTGCCCAGCATTAAATTGGCATCTAATCTCCTCGGCTCATGCATGAGCCCCTGGGAATACCAGGAATGACAGGCTGTTTGTCTGGGATTGCATACGCGCCACCTCTTCTCTCCCCTTCTGCCTTCCACCAACTCAGCCTTTTCTTCCACAACAGACACAAACCTTCCACTTGGTTTCTTTCTCACTGCAGTCTGGCAATTTCCATCGCTGACTCTAAAGAGATTTGAAATTGCCTTTGGTCTTGGAGCCCTGGCAATTAGCAATTAGTGAACTGATTGTTTAAACCCTCCCTGCCCCCGTGAGCTCTTTTTCCTGCTGTGCATCTTCCGCTACCTTCTGCAAGTAGCTATATACTGTATTTTGTATTTTGTTGTTTGTTAGTGGGCTACTAGTGCTGCTAAAAATACTATGCTTACTGGGATTTCTCTCTTTAGTTTTTGATTATACTGTGTGAAATGCACAGCAACCTCCATGTTTAATGGCATCCCTGGTAGGGATATGTGAAAAGACTTGACATGAGTTCATGTTTTATTGCATAGATATAATCTCACACTAAATCTTTTTTTTTAATTCAACTTTAATTTCAATGCATTTATTCAGTGCTTAAAAAAAATTGCACAATTATTGAGTGTTACCAAAATCACCAATGGCACACTTAGTGGAACCTGTGCTGTCAATACTTTGTGTAAGTCTCTTTTGCCACAGCTTTTTCCTATAACATTTCACAAGGTTACTATTTTCATAGAGGGATCTTTGACATTCCTTTTTGCACATCCCTCTAGAACATCCAGATTCCTGGATCCTCTATGCTCTCCTCTTTTCAGCTCTCCTCATAGATCTTATAGAGGATTTTGGTCTGGAGACTGACATGGCTGTACAAAAAGTCCATGACATATACTCTATCATACTATATAAGGCCTTTTATATAGAAAATCCAACCTTTTTTGAGTTAATTTATTTATTTATTAATGGCTCACCTAAGTATTGCAATTAAATGAATGCAACTAAATAATTTCTTTAAAGTTTTTTTTGCAGATTTTTTTATTTCCCGAATTTTTTCAATTTGTAAGACTAAACGTTCTGTTTCCCTATAGATCTAAATTAACCAATACACAGGGCAATGGGTCTTTTTCAAAACAGGAAAGATAGGAGTACATGAGAAATAAATGCTCTGACCAGGAAAGTCAGAATATGGCAATAAAATATAATTACTTACCTAAACCTGTCCTTATCAACCCTTCAAGGTGTTTTTTTGTTGAATAGGACATTGAAAATTGCACTGTTGCCTAATTGTGTTTGAAAGATGGTTAAGGTTGATTTAATGGACTTACAAAACATTCTAGTTTTATAGTCTGAATTTGGACCTTTGGTCCAAAAAAAAAGTCACATTTCAAAATATTCTTTGTGGCTAAATAATGACAAGAACTTGCGCATCTTAAAAACATAAAGACAGATATCCTTGAAAGTCCAGTGTTTTGAAGGTGCATTGAGAGCAAGGTATAAACCATTTAAAACAACTGTAACTGTAACAAATAAGGCTGAATGACAACCCAAAGTTTTTTTATTCCAAGATGTGTTTTTCACAAAATTCAGTTTTTATTTCATAACAGTGTTTTTCCCACTGCTTATTTATTTCAAAAGGACACTTTTTTTGAGTTTATCTGCCAGTCAGGGTCAGTGGGTGGGACCTGAACACTCATTGGCTGGTACGAACATTGATCTTCCTGGATAGGCATTCTCACTCTGTGAGCAGCCTGCTGTACAGCCTAGCATAACATGCTAAATCATGGGTTGTTGTTGCAGGAACTTCACCCAGCTCCGGTTACTCTACCTAATCCAGTTGAGATACATAATTTATCAGCGGATGGTATCTTGCGTCGTTTGTGATATTTTTGAAATTGTCCCAGGCCCAGCACTCAAAACTTTAGAAGTGTCCGACATAGCCATTGGAGTTATTGCTGATATTTCATTCAGCACAATTCGGAGGAGAATGGCGGAAGAAACCCTGCACCTCATTAAGGGTTTGAACTATAATTTATTCAGCTGATTGTTTCTGTAAAACAACTAAGCATAACACTGCATCACACTCCTTAACACAATTACAAAGCACCCCGATCAAATCAAACAAAACACACATTTGAAAGAGATTTATATTTTTTAATTAGGCCTAGCTTATTTTAAGAGAAGCTCACTCCTGTGACTTTTCTGGGATGCCAAAAGATTAAAAATCACCTCTTTAAAGTCAGGTGATTGATGGATGTTAATTGTGGACGCCGCAATAGTATCTATTCTATCTACGCAAGAAGGAGAAGGATTTCTCTCCACCTCCTACACCAGAGGACAGATATGAAAGGGAGGGATGTTCTGTGGGGAGGCGTGGGCGGAGACTCAGCTTGTTTTATACTCCACAGCGGCAGGATGGCTGAAGTCAGCCCTCACCGCAGAGCAAATAGCAATGCCCAATTCAAGTGCTGTATAGAGTTTTAACCTGAAGAGGGCGCCCCCCTGACTAATATTTTTCTGCTAAGATACACTAAAATTCCAAAATAACGAATAGACAAGTGCACATCACTATTAGACACTCATTTATAGTTTCTCTGAAAAAAGTTGATTTGGGGGTGAGTTGCTCCTTAAGCACCAGCCAATGAAATATGAGGTCCAACCCATTGACCCTGATTGGCAGGTTGGCAGAACTCAGTCAGTTGAAAAGTGTCCTTTTGAAATAAATAAGCCACTGAGAAAAACATCATAATGAAATAAAAGCTGACTTTGTGAAAAAGTCATTTTGGATAAAAACTGAGGTAATTAAATAGAAATGGCAAAGAATAAAAATAAAATCAATTATTTTAATTGTTTTTACAGTTAAACAACGTTTTATATTAATACATACATTTTTCAAAGAAAATTAATATTTCATACTAATGAGCTAAGAATTTTATATGAATCTAGTTTTTCAAAATTTTATTGTCACGTTATATATTTTTCAATTATTTATTCATGTATACATTTATAAAATAAGATTTTGTTAATTTTTTTAATTTTGAGCTTTTTGGCGTTCCATATTTTGCACATTATTTCCAAAGGTGCCAATAAATTATGAGAGTGCTTTATGTGTACTTGCCTTACATTGTGTCAAAAAGTTATATAAATGTTTTCCTCATTTTACACTTGCTGTGAGATGTTTTCGCTTTTTCAATTCAACACTGACCACAGTCCTTCTGTTGTTACTGATGACAGTAACAGCGACGAAAAGCCACTGAAAGGAATGAGCTTGGATTCCAGAGAGGACATTGTCGGGGACAGCATCAGCAGAGACAGCTTGGGTGATTACGCAGATGGAGAAGAAGAATTCAATGAGGATGGCTCATTTATTGGAGAATATGCTGGACCGAGGTACAGAGATTCTATCACTGAGCCCAGTGGACCTCACACTGTCACTGCATAAAGCCAGGATCCACTTTAAAATAGCCTTCATCAGTTTCTGTCACAAAACATTTTAATTTATGTTACAACTACTTTAAGCCTAGTCTGATTGATAAAATATGGTCAAACAAATTATACTCAGGTCTTAACTATTTTATTGTTGGGAGATTTTTTTGTCCATGTTTTTAAAAAAAAAGAGGAAATTACTATCATAAATATAATTGTATTGTCACAATTGATTCTGTACATACTGTAAAAGAGAACTATATTATATTAGAGTTGTTTAATTTTGGCATTGACGATAAATTGCTTTTAAACCAACTCTATATAACTAACTATATATACATACTATATCAAAATTTTTTACAAGCAGTTTTTTTCATGTCCTGTTTTTTTTTGTTTTTTGTTTTTTGTTTTTTTACACACTGTATACAGCATATATAATGTTCCTGTATTGCCACAAATGCTCCCTCATTCATTTCTTTTTTTTGTTCTCTGTGCTTTCTAAGCATTCAAAAATTGATTTTTAATATGCAAGTGTGTAAATACTATAGATTTGCAATTTTCTACTGTCCGAATATTGCATTTTTAACAAACAGGACAAAACAGAAACGTAAGAATAATGTGAACTCAAAAATAAAGTTATTTCTAAATTCTTCAGAACAAATTATTTCATTTGTTATTGAATTTCATTGGGAATATCAGTTTGCAACCAAGAGAGTACTCTCACCAGCCACTTTATTAGCTTTGCCTTTCTTGTCGCAGGTTGTACCCTCATTTATCTTCAGAATGGAGTTAATTTTTCTGTGCTTATATTCAACAAGGTTTCAGAAACATTCCTCATAAATGTGAGGTCATACTGACTAAATCACCTGAATGTTGCAAATTGTTTTTTCAATCTCTTATTGTCCAGGTTTGGTGAGGCTGAGAACGCTTTAGTTTCTGTTTCATGTTTCCAGCTGACCCCAAGTTTCGTTTTCTACTGCTATAGACAATCTGCTTCAATATTTGACTTTTCCATTTACACAATGTATTTTGCATAGCTTAGTTTGGTTGTCACAAGTGGTTATCTGAGCTACTCCAAGGTTCTTTCCCCATCTCAAACCAGCCTGCTTAGTCTGACATAGACAGTCCATTTTCAATGGAGAGACACATTCTTCATGAACATTTTAGCTCAGAATTTTTTTAAATACTTTAAAACCAACAACCATGCTGCTTTCGAAGTCAATTAAATTCCCTTTCTTCCCGATTTTGATCCTTGCTTAGTACAAGTTTTATGGGCCAAAACTGACTGAGAATAATTCAAGTGGTGTTAAATTAAATATTCAAGGAACTTTTCAAAGTCAAATGATGAATTAGACTTTCACCTTTTGGCCTTACCCACTGCCGAGTGATTATGCATCAGTTGTTCACAGCCCTACTTAGAATTCTCCAAACTTTTTACATTAGCTGGCTTTATTGTGTAGAGTATGGCAGGATAAATCAGATACAGTTTTTTATCTCTCGTTATTTAATTGATTTCTGTTCAAATTGCCTCCTGTTCTCATATTCCAAGAGCTCAATTCCAAATTCATGTGCAAAGCTCTTTTCATATATCATATTATTAACAAAAGAATCTTCCTATGCTAACCTGTGTGAAATAAAGCAAATCATAGAGACAGAAAAAAAATCTAATACATTCTTACACAACATGATTCAGTTACATGTTTTATCTCACATCTCTGTAATACATAGGGAAATTTTTTATGTTGGTAAGGTGTGTTGCTAAAATTTCTTAGTGTATTCCTCAAATCACATTGAGACCATTCACGAGATGGAATTAGTCAATCACTAAAAGGACACCAGTGGTTCCAGCTGCAGTGCTTCACTGGGGAGAGGCTCATTTATGTACCTTCATGATTCACTAGATATCTCTTTTAAAATTGAAGGACCATTTAGAAGTACAAGACAGCTTTTAAGTAAATCACCTCAAATTACTTTTGATATTTCGGAAAGAGGCTACTTGGTTTTTAGAAGTACATACCAGACATACTTTAAAAACCAAATTGCATTTACAGTGCCCTCCACATTTATCAGCACCAGGGGTTGTGTTAACTGAATATTTCCCATATTTAACAGTTTTTTAAAATGTGACTGAAAAATCTGAAGGCCATCAGTCATTTCGACAGATTGCAATTCACACCCTTGACCACTTGGTGCAGACTAGCTGATATTTTCAATTTTCAACACAGTTCATGTAACTAATCATACAAAACAAGATTCCCATGAGAGCATCTGAGCATCATCTCAGACATGGACATGGACACCAAACTCAATGCATCTCGCTACCTGGGAGCTGACAGCAAGTTGTAGAGTTACAGAGGCATGGACCACATCTGTGAGGGCCCCGCACACAGACTGACAGTGACAGATCGCTGCAGCTTGACCTAACGACTGATGAATGCAGGGATTTCCTCCCTCTGAAGTGATCTGAAAAGCTTCCATTGAGAGTCTTGCCGAATTCTGATCGCTTCAGTTAAATAATTGTTACCTGTTTTCAAAACGTCCCAGTTTCCAGTGTGGCAACAGAGCATGGATTAGGCCATCATTACGCACAGGAGGAGCACGTTCAGCTCCAGCCCGAGCGTTCAGGCCACAGCAGGTGAAATGTTCATAATTAATGCATGTTGCCTATTAAGCTGCTCAGTGTGTGATTGCATGGTGTGGATTATCTGTTCAGTTTGTTTGGATTGAATATTGATTAAAATGAATGAAAATTAAATACTACTGAATAGGTCATTATTTTAATTTTGAAAAGTGATGGGTAAAAATAGATTGACCAGAATCTTTTGACCATGTCAGTCAAAATGACCAACAACTTCTTCTCAATTTATATTTAAGTGTTAATTTTTACTCTATCTAAACATGTAACATATTCTCAAAGGTATTTGTTAACCTGTCCAATCCTTGAATTCAGGTACTTCATTTCCATGGACACAAGCATATGGAATCCAACACCTGGACTTGTAGACTGCTTCTACCAGTATTTGAAAGACTGGGTCGCTCTCAGGAACTCCGAGATCATCCTGATACCATTTTAGGATGCCATTTGTGCAATAACTTCAGCTGTAAAATTTGCTCACAACTAAATATCCATCAGTCAACTGTTAGAGGTATAATGACAATGTGGAACTAATGGGAAACATCAGCAACAAAGTTGTATAACATATACAGTCATAGAGCTGAGTTGGTGGATACTGAGGTGCAGATTGGTCAGAGGGTGGTAAGCTTCTGCAGAATCAATAATTACAGACCTCCAAACTTCCTGTGGCATTCAGATTAGCCCAATAACAAAGCATAGAGATATTTATATTTATGCAGCTGGATAAATCCCATTCATCACCAAGTGAAATATAAAGCATTGGATGCAGTGGTCTAAAGCATACCCCCACTGGAGCAGTGAAGATGTGTTCTCTGGAGTGAGGAATCATGCCCCTCTGTCTGGCAATCCAAATGAAAAGTCTGGGTTTGGCAGTTTCCAGTAGAACTGCACCTGCCAGACTGCAGTGTGACAACTGTGAAGTTTGGTTAAAAGGGGATGCTCACCACTACGTAAGAAAGTAGGTAAGTTAGTAAGTAAACTTTATTTTTAAGTACAGTACACAAACCAAGATCCATAAAATCATAGATGAGAGAAGAACTTGACTGGTCTGCATAGAGTCTGGACTTCAACCTGATAGGAGAGCTGTGGGATGAATTAGAGTAGAAAACTGTGAGCCAGGTCTTTTTGTCCAACATCACTGTCTGACCCCACAAACGCATTTCTGGAAGAATTTACAAAACAATCCCATAAACACATTCATAGACCTTTCCAGAAGAGATGAAGCTGTTGTAGCTGCAAACTTTGGGCCTACATCCTATGTATCCCCATGGATTAAGAATGGGATGTCTCTTAAATTGTGTGAAGGCTGACAAGTGAATACTTGCAATGCAGTTTTTATATGTCTTTGTTGCTTCACATATTTGAATGAGTTTTTTATTTTTATATTCCCAATAATACCTCAATTTGGAGGGGTCAGTGTGAGATTTTCATTGTATAATAATCTTAAGTAAAAATACCACGGTTTTCCAGTTTTTACACCAAAAGGTAAGAGAGTCATGTAAACTAGGAGAAAATTGTTTCTGTTTTAGTTTTTTATGGAAAACTGACAAGCATTTATATTCATGCTAAAATAATTACTTGTTAATTATACCACTAGAACAAAATAGCTTTTCTATCAAAGTTACTGTATTATTTTATATTTTGGTTTTAATACTTAGATTAATCAAAATGTAGAACTTCTAATAATACTTGTAGTAGGTTTTACTATGGCTCAGGTGGTAGGAGTTTGTCTGTCCAGTAACCAGTGGGTTGCCAGTACAAACCCTTCTGCCTCTATCTCGGTCTTCTTGGGCAAGACGCTTCACCCACCTTGCCTGCTGTTGGTGGCCGAGGGCTGGTGGCACTTGTGTATAGCAGCCTCACTTCTGTCAGTGTGCCCCAGTTAAGCTCTGGCTACAATGTAGTTTATCACCATCAGCATGTGAATGTGTGCGTGAATGGGTGAATGACTGAATGTAGTGTAAAGTACTTTGTAGTCCTCTGACTGAAAAAGCACTAAACAAATGCAGGTCACATACCATTTTCAGTGGCTTGTGTAGAATATAATCCTTTTTTCCTTTTTCCCTTTGTAGACCAACACAAGTCATATTAGCTGCCTAATTTTACAGGCCATCTGTGCTACTAGACTCTTCTTGACTTTAGAAACAGACGTACAACTAGAGTGATGGATGGTGCTTTAGTTTCCAATTATTGGTTGTATGAAATTTTTTTAGGAATGAGCCATTGCAACATTGCTTTCCTTTGAATCTGTAATATCCTAAAAACACCTCACAGCCTCCCTAAATTACCTAGAAAAAAACAGTTTTTAGCTCGTCCATCACCGTATCATTTCAAAAATATATTATTGTTATGATCATAGTCAACATGGTATAGGGATGTTAAAAGCTCATAGGGCCTTGTGGCAACACAAAGGTTATTTAAAGAGATAATCCCTGTATTTTCCGAGATTATGCATTCATCCGGTTTAAAGTTGCTTTCTCTGCACAACGTTAAATCCTCTGAGCAACAGGATTACTACCCCCCCCTCCTCCCTCCCTTCCTTAAAAAAAAAACTCAATTAGCCTACATCTATTTTGGGGACATACAAAGTTGACCATTCTGGAGGTCAGATTTTGGAACAATTAGGCCATCAACTATGTTTACATAGAATGGCCCTGCTTGTTGTGTTTCTTGTGCTCATGTCATCATGCTAGACGGCCCCACACAAACACATCTTAAATCTGAGTTCAATCAATCCCTTCCATTCGATGTGATCGGAGCTGATATTTAGGCCAAGTGCCCTGGAAATTGCCTGGTGGGAGGAAATCGATAACATGCTTGCACATGCCGGGAGCTCGGGTCAGCTCTGGATAAATTTTTAAAGTAACTGAGGCTACAAGGGCAGTTCGCTGTGTAGACACACAGAGGGAGGTCTGGAATTTTCTCAGGGTGCCACATACTGCGTTTACACCCAAGAGAGGTGGATGGTAACAACTTTGGCCATGAAGATCTCATCAATATTAAACATGCTTGGGTTCACAGAGAGGGGAATTGTGACAGGTGTGTCTGGAGGTATACTCTTCAGGAAATCCCTCTTCTCTTTCAGTTTTTCAAAGTCTTGTCTTTAAGCTGCATTTTGCTGAGGAACCTGAGTTAAACAAACATTGTGATTTTAGCTTTTTAAATATTTTACAGTCCTTCAACCAATCCGCAAAAGGGGTTCAGAACAGGTGAGAAAGAGAGGGCTGAGAATTAAACTTTGCTTTGCATGTTTCAGCAGTTATTTATTCTAATAGATTTTAATATATTAACTCATAGACTTTCTTCTAATTGATTTTCCTCTGTAGAAATATATGTGTGAAGAACACCGCACTTATCCTATTCTTTGGAGCAATCTGATTTAAAAAAAATTAGCCATTAGTGATATCGATCTTGCAATTGTTGCGAATCATTAGAATATATACAGAAAAGTATTTGCAGGCACTTAATGTGTCCAAACCTGTCAAAAGGCCCATGTTTTCTAGTCTGAAAATAGCTGTAAAATGAAAAACTGCCACAAAAATACCTTCACCAAGCAAATAGCAACTCTAGCTGATGCAATTTGCTCACATTTACATAAGGCATTATGCATGCATTTAGGGGAAAGCCCACCCTTATTTATTTATATTTGTATAAATTAAGCAAGCAAAAACTTCTTGGCCTTGTCAAACACCAGAAACAGAAATGGAAACAGAAAAAAAAAATCAAAATCATGGGTTAATTCCAAAAATACAGGGACAGAAGAAGAACCAATCTGGTTAATTAGTTTCCCACTGGAGTGGGAGCAGCTGCGGGAGAGGACCAGGGAACAGAGACAGAGGAAAACTAATGGACTAAATGAAACAACAGAAACACACAGAGACCAGAAACTAGAGAACAGTACACAAACAGAACATAACTCAACTTGAACAAAGACTCCACACAAACTAACAGCAGGAAAGCTTATCGGACTAAAATTATGACAGCTTAAAATGAAGAAGGAGAAATATAAGCATTGTAAAATATAATTGTAACTGAAAATATGAAAATGGATAAGGATAGAAAATGTTTTTTCTCTTTCTCTGTTTCTGCCTGAAGAGAAGATAGAACATGCTTTCATTGACAGGGTGCTATGTTTGCACATCCATGAATTAAAAATAAATAAATAAATAGGGAATATTGTAATGTTTTGCAAATCACCCCACCCCAAACATACACTGCTCCTGGAACAAGCGAAAATAAATTTTCTGATTAGAACTTCTCAACGCGTATTGATTCCATCTTTAAGATAAAACAAAACAAAACAAAAAAATCTAATTCAAAAATCTCTTCTGTAAAAGCTGTCTCCACACCTGGAAAAAATATCCCATTTAGTTTGTTTCTTTTCTGTTTCCGCTCATTCTCTTTTCATCTCAACATGGTGCGACACTCCCCCTCTGCTAAAATTTAATTTGTCTCACCAGAGTTCAAATGGAACAGAATGATTCTGCATACAGAGAATCCTTTTAGAGGGCTATTATTTCCCCAGTAAACTGTTTTAGATGCAAGCCCAGACACTCTCAAATGCCAGCCAGCGACTGAGTGAATGCTTGTGTGCATGTGTGCGCCTTTTTGTGTGCTTGAGCAGGAGGAAGAAGGGACATTCAGCCATGGCAGAAACTAATGAGACGTGCATCTGTAATATGATTACCAAGTCAGCATGGCTATGCCACTGAACAGAAGTCTGCTTTGGCAGAGATATCTGCACAAGACTGCATGGTTTACCTGTAGGTGAGTGGGCAGCAGGTACAGATGAAGAAAAGTCAGGAGTGGCTTTGGTTAACCTAATGACAATACTTAGAGCAACTCTAAAGAGCTTTATGAATGATAATATCAGACTATTCGGGTGTGTGTTTCATTATAAAGTGCCGCTTTGGTGTTTTTTTTTTAAGGTCAACACATTCTGGTTTTGATCCAACAAAAGATTTCATCTAGAGTACTGCTGCAGAATTAGATAAGAGACTTGTAAGTGCTGTGTGGGTGGAAAATTATTCTCACCTTCGTTGCTTAGCTCAGAGCTGTCAAAGCAACACCTTGGCACAAACCAGAATCTGTACACAAGTGTTTGATCAAACTCCTCATCGTGCAGCAAACGGGACTCTTAGCTTGCACAGTTAAGGCAAAAACTGTTTGAATACTCCACCTGCTCATGGGCTGAATGTTAGATTTTTTACTGATTCAGTTGATAAGGATAGTTTCGCTTTTTCTTTGCTCTGTAAACATGTATGTATACATATTATGTTATATTGTGTTCGAGTGAATTAAACAGGATGATATTTTAATTATATTTGTGGGAAAACTAAGCGCCCCACAGTTGCTCTTTTTTCATAAAATGAATAATTTTGAATCTAAACCAGAGATGAAAACCAAAAAACCCCCTTCAATTTATTGCCATATTGGAATTGCAGTGCATAGCTATATCTTACAGTGTTAACATTAGCCAAAACTGGTAATGCAAATAATAATCTCACTCAGGTTCTAAATTAAAGATAACTTATGTTTTTGTTGTTGCTGATTTACTTGTGACACTCCTTGAATAAATACCACCCTAGGTAGTTAGCTAATATCACCAATATCAAAACCATGTGTTTCTTTGATGTGCTAAAATGTATTGCATGGTCAAATGATAGTAGATGTCAGAAGTCTCTTTCAGTGTTTTTAAAGGGTTCCAAGTTTGATTGAGAGTAGCAAATTAACCTATCATACATGTTTTTGTTCTAAGGAATCAACCCGGAGTACCCTGAGAAAACCAAAGCATGTAAGGAAAAAGTATGTGAAACCCACACCGAGAGGTCCAGGAAGGGATTTAAACCCAGGAACCTTTTCCTGTATGGCAGCAGTGCTAATTAATGTACCACCGTACAGCCCGGTAGAAACATATTCTGATATGTTTTTCTTAAGTTAAAATAATAGTTAGAAGCATAGGACAAACTGAGTGAAACAGAACGAGTGCACCTCCTGTACATCACAAGCTAATTAAAAACACTTTTTTTCCTCTTTGTTGGTGTCTGTTAATTAGCAAGTGATGAGCAGTTCTTTATATCAAAAAGACCCTCTAACATCAGTTCCTATTTTTCTAAAGTAATTCTTTTTTCTTCTTTGAGTGTGTTCATGCGGTGTGTCTGCTGTGAAACATCGTTCCTGAATTATTCATACAACCTTCATTAAAACACCTCAATTTGCATAACACACAGGGCCGCATAGGAAACATTAGGGCTTTTGATCCTGGTGTACATGTCAAATTATTTAACACAGATATGGACCACCAAGGAGCCATGGAACATAGAAAGCTTGAAATTTCTTTTAAAAGATTAGAAATCTTAGTCAGCTTGGGTTTACAAATGTGAAATTTACATGCAGCGTGGTATGTGGGTCAGTTTCGTTCCCTTTGGTGCAATAAACTAATAAAGTCTGAAGAAGGATTTGTGATTTGTGAAGACAGTGTACAAGATATTCTGTTTGATGGAACTAACTACAGTTAGTTCAGCTACCCAGATACAGCTTTAATTTTAGTTGTTAAGAACCAATTTAATTACACTCCCATGTCTCTGTATCTTTTGTATTTTATTCACTTTGCAATCAGTTTCTCCTTTATGGCTCCAGTTAGGCTAATGAGGCTACCCTAAAGGTTAAATGTATCAGAAAAGCCAGGTCTAAGGTTGTCTTTCAAGGAAAATTATGAAAGTAAAATGTGTTTGTGCAGAAAGGGACAAGTACAAGCAGCTATCAGACACCCTGTGAGAGCAAATGCTGCAGATATTCACAAGTTAAAATATATGTTTAAAATGGTAAGTTATGAAATGGTGTTTTGATCTATACAAGCAGAATGTCTTGATATCCCTCATGAAGGGTCAGGTGAGTCACTAAAAATTGGTCTTTCCTCTTGGTTGTGCTGCTAATTCAACCCGTCCTCATACAAGCAACAGAAAAAGAATGGATGGATTATGGTGAAATTACAAGCTATTGTCTATTACTGTCTATTTGGTCAGTGCCCCTAATGCATAACTGATAAAGAATTTACATGACATTTAATTTAACATCGGCTGCACAGTGGAGCAGTTGGTAAACTTAAACCCAATCGAGAATCTGGGAAATCCTGGAAGCTTGCTCAGTTTTGCTAGTCTGATTAAGTTTGAGCAATTCATCAAACAGGAGTTGCAAAATTGGGCTGCACGGTGGCGTAGCTGGTAGCACTGTTGCCTTGCAGCAAGAAGGTCCTGGGTTTGAATCCTGGCCCAGGGTCTCTCTGAATGGAGTTTGTATTTTATCCCTGTGCATGTGTAGGTTCTCTTGGGGTACTCTGGCTTCCTCCCACTCTCCAAAAACACAAGTGGTAGGTTAATCGGTCTCTTCAAATTGCACTTAGTTGTGAATGAGTGTGTCTGTGTTGTCCTGTGATGGGAGACTTGTCCATGGTGTACCCCGCCTCTCACCTAATGACTGCTGAAAATAGGCCTAATTTTGAAATTACAACAAAATAATTCTAATCTCTAAAAGTAAGACAAAAGCCAAAAATAAGTTTTTAGTTTGCTTATCGAGTCATCAGTTGTCTCTAATGCCCTCAGGTCATAATGTGAATAGCGTATATTATAAACGGACATCTGATAAATACATGGGACCTCAAAATCTATTTTAAAATGTGCAGGCCTACAATGAAAAGACACCTACATATGACTAATAAGAGCTATGTAAACAATGAGAAAGGCTCCTACATTGATACAGAATATTTTGATTTATTGATGAAGTGGTGGCAGCTTACTTGTTCAGGTGGGAAATTCTTTTTATGTTGGTAAAAGTAAATATATAAAGTATAAAATGATTAATGTGAGTTATAAACAGCAGAGGACAGAGCCCACTACCACTAAACCAGCTATATATTGTAAAAAAGATGAATTACTAAACAAGCATAAAGAACCTGGAAGCAATGTTTTAAAGTATTCACTCTGTTGTAATCCTGATTAATTCAGGGGTCTTCCCTTCATACAACAAAACCAAACCCCTGCACACGTTTGCAAGGTTTCAGTGACATTCATTGCTAACCAATCCTTATTTTGACAGGATGAAACTGGACTCCCTGTCAAACTTTACCTCTAATGTTAGCTTTGATGTCTCTACTTTCCATGATAAGAAATTAGGTGCATTTAGTTTGACTTGTCTGAGCTCATAATACCCAAGTTCTTATAACTTTTCACACTCCAGCAACTACAAGATCCCCCAAGGAGCTGTGTCCTCTGAATCTTTCATCCTAAATCACTTCATCCCATTTGCCTACATTATACTCTATCATGCCTAAGATCTGCTGTATGGCTTTAAGAAACTTGAATTGCCCTCTATTTTCTCTGGGACTTGCAGTCAGACACAATGCAGGTACCTTTCCTCAATTAGCGGTCAGTCATCCCCCTACTGGAATCAATCAAGCCCTGCCTACCCTGTTTGTCTGCTTTTCACTCCTCGTCTTAATTCCATATTTTCTGCCCGAGAGAAATCCCTTCTGACACGCGTGATTACAAGAAAGCCTTTCACTGTCCTTTCCCATCATACTTACTCAGCTGTGATGAAGCCTAATTTAGCTCAATAGAAGATGGAGTGTGAAATTTGTTATTATCTATGTCTTTTTCCCTGTGTGGTGGGATATTTGCTTGACAAAACCACATGTTTTCCCCAGTCAGTCACTCAGATGGTCAATGAATCAGTCATTGCATATGGGGGAAAAAGGGCAAATCAGTGGCACCAAGCTGAGAAACTTCTTTCTCCAATTAAGGACTCCACTCTTACAAAGAGGTGGTTTAATCATAAATTTCTGATGATTACTTCGTAGAGGCAGCATTTTTTAAGCATTAATTGAGACAGCACTTGACATTTATGAGTGTACAATAACACATCAGCATGGTGTTGTGTACAGTAAATGAACATTCTTTTGCACTTTGATAATGCTGCTTGTGTTCTCATCAAACAGTTTGTTTATAACTGCCTCTGTATGGATCAGGACAGAAGAAGAACCACTTGTCATGTTTTAAGGTAGAATTTAAAGACCCAAATCCAGTAAAGTACAAATAAGGATGATTTAATAACAAAACAAGGAACAAAGGAACTTACATGAACTAGGGAGGATCAAAATGGAGCACAGGAAGGAACAGGAACCAGGCAGAGGATGACAACAAACCAGCGAGTTGTGACTGAGTGAGAACCGAATATATACTGAGGTGAGAGTAAGGATGTGAAAAGAGAAGACCAATTAGTGAAAGCAGATGCAGGTGAGGGCAATGAGTGAAACTGGGTAAGGAGCAGAGTGGCAGGGAGACAAGAAAGGCAAGGAAAACAGAAAACTCTTAAGAAACTAGAAACTATCTAAAGATAAGACTAAGGAGAACTCTAAGGGAAACTTAAGGAAACACTGGAGAACAGAAGGAAGAATTAAATAAAGAGATAAACTAAGGAAACACAAATGAGAAGGTGGACATAGACAGAGGTGAAAACATCTAAGAGCCAGGAGAAATACAGAAACAAGGAAGTGCCAGAAATAAATACATAAATATAATAATTAAACTGAATAAAGAAAACTACTAACTTGAGACACAAACAGGAGGAACAAAACAAGAGGGCACCTTGGGGTAAAAAGGGGAAGAAAAAGTGGAAGGAAAAACTACAAACTTTAAACACCGAATCCCAAGACCATGACACCACTCCTATAAAGAGGAACTGTTAAAAGTGTATGCATAAAGTCTGCTATGAGATGTTTTAATTGAAAAGCATCTTCTCAGGAAGGCTCTTCATTGATTGTTTTGGTAATGTTTTTCATAAAGAGTAGTTTATAGCTCCTTAATAACACAAACAGCAGTAACCACAAAGCACAACTGCTGGGAAGCATCTTATTAATTGTAATAAATTACCAGCTTGCTTACATAAGTGGAATCTGGAGGATTGTGGATTGGCCTTTTCCCAGTATGCTGAAGACAGTAATGAAGCAGATGAATGAACATGGTAAATCTTATTGTCAACCTTGTCTTCGCCTTTTTCCCACGGAAAGGTCGCTCAGCTGCAGTTTTTGGAAAGCATCCACGATACACAGAAAATAACACGGCAGAACGTAAAACAACATAAATGTGTATTCTGTGCTGTTATGCTTCCACTTGTTTCATATGGTGGAGGGAAAAGTATTTTACACTATAACAGATTGTGAGAGAGCTCGGCTAGATATCTCACTTTTAAAAACGTACAGGCACATTAAAAAATTAAACCAAAATGGATTTAGATCATTAAGTGGGAGTGAATCCTGTTGTGTTAGGCAGAGCTTCTAATGAAGAAGTGGTAAAATGCATTTTTTATTAACTTGTGCAGCACTGTAAGAGAACATTTTCACTTTAATAAAAGCTGTTTTAATAGCACTTTAACACTTTATTTTAAGCATGGATTTGCACATTAATAATAAAAATTTGCGCACAAGAAGTCTTAAATATTTATTGAATATTTATTGGGAATTGTGATCATTAGCATGTAGCCTTGTGTTCAAAGCCCTGCACAAGTGGTCCATGTTAAGCTAACAAGCAGTTGCCTGTGTGTGGAGGGAAAAACTGTTACAAGGAGGAAGCGAAGTCAGCGGATTGGTTTAAATGCATGAACAAAGTTCACGTATATAAAGTCATTTTTAACAGCATAACAGCGTAAAAAAGGTGAAGGCAATGTTATATTATTTACTTGTTTTTTTTTTCTTTGCATCCTCTCCTAAGTGATTAAGCAAATACTTCCCCATAAGTACAATTAACAGCCTTCTGGAGAAAATATGTGATAACACAGTTTGTGAGGGGATCTTTAAGGGCTTTGAGTGTTTCATATTGGTTTATTGAGTATAATGTGTTAAAAATGTTAGAAGGTTAATTTCCATGTGAGGAGAAAAATCTTTTCATCAGACAGATGGAGAGACAGACAAACAGACAGATTAATAATTAATAAAGTAATATTAATCATACCGAATAGGGTAATTCACATATCCAGTTACACCAACCACACATGCATCCACAGACATGCAATAAATATCAAAAAACAGTATTAACAGTATGATTGCTTGAACCCTATCTGTCCATTATTGCTGAGAAATCCTTTGTAGTAATAGTCAATAAACGATCAACCTTTGTTTTTCTAAAAAACTGTGGGACACAAATTTACTGCCCAAAGCATATGGCTCTGACGCTGCAGAAAAATCTGCTTGTCATAGTGTCACTTGTTTAATAAATCCAGAAAGCAGTTTATTTAAGCAAAAATAAGGTTAGCAGCCAGTGCAAACCATAAATAACTCTGACACTAAATCAATTACATTATCTCTTGCACGCACAGCACAGCAGTAATAGAACGAACAGTAACAGTAATAGTTTGGGGCGACAGCTGCTCGCTAGGTAGAGTCGTTGGCTTGTAATCAGGGGGTTGTAGGTTCAAAATCCAACTTCCACCTGTCACATTTCAATGTGCCCCTGAACATGGAACTTAACCCTACCGATCTGCATGTCAGTGTATAAACATGTGCATGTTTGTGAGTGCAAATGGGCAAATCTGGCTTTAGTGTAAAGTGCTTTGAGAGGTCAGCATGACTAGAAAAGCTCTAGAGGGATTCAGTTCATTTACCATTTGAATACTTTAGAACTTTCAAATTTTCTTTGTTTTTCTTATTTTCCGCACACAGTCACATTTTTATTGTTATAATCACCTGAGGGTTAAAGTAGGCTTCAGTCTTTTTGTTCCTGTTTACAAACATGATCGGCCATCATTCATAAATGAGAAAATTATTTATGGATCATGGAGGTTTTGGGATTTGCTTTGCAGATCAGAAAAAAGATACAGAAAATACATAGGCAAAGTACTGTTTATGTAGGCCAGCTGATTGTTTTAGGCTATTCTAAAAGATTTGCAAATAAAACTATCGGACTAGAGTGTGCAGCTTTTACAAGCAGTGCAAACACAACAGGAGAAAAATTATTTTTTTAGGATCACCAAGCAGATAATCTTATTCAAGTCTTCACTTTGATGTCCAATATTTTTTAGGACAAAAAAACGTCTGGGTTGTGAATTGGAATGAAGAGACAGTGTTCACCAGCATCAACATAGCCGGCTATCACAGCAACTGTGATTTTGGACATGCATTATTCAGCAGAGTGGGTGATTATTTATACTTTGAAAAGCAATTGGAGGGCAGCTGCTGGCATGTCATATAGGGGCACGATGGTAATATCTCAGCATTTGAGAAAAACAAATTAGCAAATTTGAGCCAGCACAAATCTGAAGTCAAATGTCAAAATATGTGGTCGGATTCAAGTGAAATGATCATCCAATGTCAGATATTGCCCTGTCTTATGTTTATCTTAAGATGTCAGCAGTCATGTGAAGTGGCGTATGTGTTTAGGCTATTTTTTGCATTGAGGTCTGCATGTCAGGGGTTTTACATTCATTATGGTAATTATCCATGGCAGCCAGTGTTGATTCCTGCATGGTGTTTGTCCACTGAGCTGGCATCATAGGAGGGGCAGGGCCTACACTCACACAGTGCTTCCCTCATATATTTGTGAATCTATGCTAAAGGCGTTTCCTGCAAATATTTTGGTTCTGTATGCTTCTTCTCTTCTTCCTTTTCCTCTCTTTATAGTTTCAGTGTCTTTCTGCGTTGGGGCGTTGGCCATAATGGTGGAGTTTCTGCAGCTGTAAGCATGAACATCACTCCATCAGCACATCAAGACAGACAGAAGGGCATTATCAGATGGAGGGATAGACTTTGCATTCAGTCTATAAATAACCTCCAAACACACGGACATTCACGAAGTGAATGTGTACCTTTGAAAAGAGCTGCCATTCTGTTCACATCCTGTTTTTATTCTACTTGAACAAATCCAATATCACTGCGTTAAAGTCAGAACTGAACAATACTAATAACGTCTGTTTTTGTCTTTACATAGAAAGGTTTTCTTGAAACACACAATAGTACAGTATATTTATATGTATGTATTTAGATACATTTTTTGGTCCTGATTATTATAATCAGTGTTTTGAGATGTTAGGCTAAAACTTTATTTATTTTCTGTTTCGATATGAAATTGTTAACATTTTGGTTCCAAATATTACAGTACTGGCATCAAGTTGAGTCTTTGAATATGCCACTACAAAACCTCCTTTTTTACTTATTCAGAGTAAGACTTGCTGGTGTTTTTTGGGTCATTATCCTGTTGCATGACCCAAAGGAGTTTGGCTTAAGGGGGATAGTCTAATATTCTCTTCTAGGTTTTTAAAGTCAAAAATCAGAAAATTTAAATCAGTTATGGTAACTTGTCCAGGCAAGCAACACGTCAGCGTCAGACCATCACTGTATTACCACCAGGTATAATGTTTTATTTCCTGATATATTGTGTTAGTTTTTCATATGATATAACATGACACACATCTTTCAAAAAATACCACTTGTGTTTGGTTAGTCCACAATTTATTTTAAAGAAAAATACTTGGGGATTTTAAAAATGATTTTTGTTTTGTTTTTGGTTTTTTGGAAATGTGAGATGAGCCTTTGAGTTCATTTTGATCAACAGTGCTTTTTGACATTGAATTAAATCCTGGATGCCCACTTTTTTCCGGACTGTTTCTTGTAGCTGACAAATGAACACTGACCTCAACTGAGGCAAGTAAGGCATGTATTGCTTTAGATGTTGTTATGAGTTATTTTGTGACCTCATGAATAAATTGCTGATACACTCTTGGAGTAGTTTTGGTAGGCTCACCACTCCTAGGAAAATTCACCACTGTTCCATGTTTTCCCCCTTTCTGGATGATGACCTTTACTGTTACTATTCTCAAATACTGTGTGACAGTTCCCAAGCTGATAGATGCCCTAACGTAGTTTCTTATCTGTTCTTTGAGGCATGCTGTGTTGGTTTTATAGATCTTTTAGCCTCATTCATGTTGTCAGACAGGTTCTGTTGAAGTGATTCTTAAGGCCAAGCAGTAATCAGGTCTGGATGGTTCCAGTGAAACTGAACTCAGCTTTATACAGACTACTGACAGTTGACAACTATTGATTCATGAATCTTAATAAATACAGTAATTATTTGAAAACTGCATTTTATATTTACTCAAGTTATCTTTGTCTGATGTTAAATCAGGTAAATAAGACAGACAAAATGCAAAAACAGAATAAATCTGTTAGGGGGGCACATATTTTTTCACAGCATTGCCTATATTATAAAACATTGACAATGAAATCAGTTTTAGCTTTAGAAACAGAGACTGCCAGCATTCTGCACCATAGTTATATTGCACCTACTAACATCTCCTGGGTTTTACCATTGAATAAATTATGTGCATACTCATTAAGCTAGTAATGGTAGAAGTCACCCAGGTGATTGGAGTTTAAGCAGTTTTTAAGTCATCCTCGAGGAGCAGTTGCAATGCAATAGTCTCTAATGTTTTTAATAGTGAACGAGTGAAAAAACTGTCATGACTTCAAGGGATTAAACTGAAAGAAATGTACAGAGAAGCCATTAAGACAATATATTTCATTTAAATATATTTCTCACATGTGTTTACAAAATGTAGTGTGACTCGAGTTATGCAAATATTTGCTGTAAGCTTCAGAAATAAACCAATGAAAACCTCACACATGAGGAACACATTCTAGGAGTCAAACTAGATCTCCAAAGAATTACATAGAATAGTGTAAAGGGGATTGTACTAACCACCAGCAGATAAATATATACAAATATGCAAACGAGTTTCACAGTTTATTTTATCTGACTTAAAAGTTTACATTTTACCACTGAAACAAAAAACTATTACTGTAGAAACTATAGTAAATTAGTAAAACTCTGTCTTGAAATAACAATCATTTAACATTATTCTGGAATTACATGTTATCCATAAACAATGCCTAAAGGTTTAACCTCTGTTTTGTTATTAATGTGGAGATGTCAGCTATTACGATGCATTAGTTTCATGATATAATAAACTGTAGACATGTATCTGCAAGGGAAACACAACAGGAAAGGAAATAACATGACAAAGAAAATAGACACTTCTAGAGTGGACTTTTGAAGGTGCTTTGTATCCGTATTGGCACGCCTTTCTCTGTTCAGTTGGTAAAAGATTGATAGACATCTTTTCTTATGGACTTAACATAAACATCTTTATCAGTGGACCAGTCCCTGAAGGGAATGATGAAAGATACGTTAGACTTTGCTTGCTCCATACATGGTTGAAGAAAAAATCTGTTGAAAAATCAATCTAATGTATTAATTGTTTTACAATATGTGGATGTGCCAAGCATCTGCTCATGGAAAACCAATGTTATTCCACAAAGCCAGAGTGAGACTGATGACCTCAAACATGTTCTGTTATCTATATCAGAAAGCTAAACACTTGATAAAGCACCTGAGGGCTGACCTTGAAGCACAGCCTGTGGATACTACCAGAGAACAAACCCTTCCCCAAACACACCAAGTCAATGTGACACCACCAGCCCAAACAGATGCACGACCTGCAGAGATTAACAGAGAACAAACACTTTCTAGCTCATATGACCACACCAGCGGCGGACAAAGACATACAGCACTCACCACAGCATTCTTCAAGTATTCCAACGCCATCCGACTCATCTACACCAAATGATTCCCCCTTTAGAAACTTCTCTGACAGACTGAAGGCACAAATTAAAATTGGAACACAACTATCACCGAAACTTGGACTACATCAGGCCCCTGGGACTAACACTAGATGTATTTTGCCTATGCCCCAACTGGTAATGACAGACATGTGATATGGAAAGGGACTAATCATTGTGGGGGACTTCAACATCCATATCAACAACCCCCAAGATACGTAGACGAGCAAAAACATTAGGTGATATTCGGTGTGACCCAGCTTGTCAAACAGCCAACACACAATCGAGGACACACTCTAGACTTCATTATCAGCAAAGGTTTAAATATATCCAAAATCTTGGTAATTGATATTGCATTATCTGACCATTTCTGCGTTTTCTTTAAAAGTATCCATCTCTGATAAACTATCTAACCACAGTGAGACCACTATAAAAAAAACATTTTCTCGGGGACAGTTCAGTTGAACCTTTAAACGTATTTACCCTCCCACCACATCCCCCTCATCTCCCAACCCCAACTCAGTAAACAAGCTAGTAGATAATTTCCTCTAGAAAATTTCAGACATCATTGATTTCATTGCTCCAACTAAAGTGATAGTAGTCTCAGATAGAAAAACGTCTCCATAGACTAGTGATCCACTGATAAATAGTGAAACAAGGGAGTGTCGACAAGCTGAGAGAAAATGGCGTTAAACTCGACTCCAGGTTCACTGTGAGATCTACAAAGAGAGGCTGAACAGATATCAAAAAACTTAAAAGATGCAAAGAAGTGGTTCTCTGAAATCATTAACAGAAACATTAATAATCCACAGACTCTGTTTACAACAGTGGAAAGACTAACTAACCTCCCAGTGACAGTAGCCACTGAACTAAATTCTACCAGGGCTTGAAGATTAATTTCCCAGCTTTTCACTGAAAAGCCTAACAGTTAGACGGTCAGTCTGTACTTTAGTACTGAACCTTCTACCAATGTCATTCCCAATCAACACCAATCTAGAGAAAATGTCTGAATTACATGAATTAAACCAAATATTCCTTGATGAAATCATAACCCAATTAAGATCCTCCTCTTGCTGCCTTGATATCTTACCTACCGCTTTTCTAGTTCTTCTTCTTCTAGTCATTAGGCCTGATCTAAATCAAATAGTTAACTCATCCCTGTTATCAGGTGTCTTCCCCAAGGCTTTAAAAACAGCAGTTATCAAACCACTACTAAAGAAGAAGAACCTGGACAACACATTAATGCAGAACTTCAGGCCAATCTTTAATCTTCCCTTCATCAGTAAGATTAATGGAAAAGCTGTGTTTCAACAGTTAAATAGCTTTCTAACAATGACCAACCATTTTGATGTTTTTCAGTCTGGTTTCCGTGCTCACCACAGTACAGAGACTGCCCTCATCAAAGTTTTCAATGACATCTGCATAAATACAGACTGTGGTAGAACCACAGTGTTGGTACTTTTGGAGCTCTGTGCAGCATTTGACACTGTTGATTATGATGTACTATTGGAACGACTGGGGAGCTTGGTCAGACTCTCTGTTATAGTACTTGGCTGGTTTGAATTTTATCTAAAGAACAGCGACTTCTTTGTTTCAATAGGAAACTTATCATCAGAACGAACAGAAATCACATGTGGGGTGCCCAAAGGCTCCATCCTGGCGTCCCTCTTATTTAATATCTACATGGTTCCACTAGCCCAGATTATAACAACCAATAAGATTAGCTACCATAACTATGCAGATGATACTCAGCTTTACATTACAATGTCACCAGGTGACTTTGAACCCATCCACACCTTGCATCGTGCAAATCAATGGATAGACCTTTTCCAGATGAACATAAAACAAAACTGAAGTAATTATTTTTGGACCTAAAGAGGAATTATCAAAAGTTAGCACACAGCTTCAATTAATAAAGCTAGAAACTTCTGATCCGGTCCGAAATCTAGGTGTAGTGATGGACTCAGACCTGAACCTCCAGGGTCACATAAAGGCAATAACAAGGTCAGCCTTTTAGCACCTGAAGAACATTCCTAGGATTAAAGGACTGATTTCACAACAGGACCTTGAAAAACTCATCCATGCGTTTATCTTTAGTCGGATAGACTACTGAAAAAGTGTCCTCAAAGGTCTGCCTAAAAAGTCAATTAGACAGCTGCGGCTAATCCAGAATGCTGCTGCTCATATCTTCACTAGAACCAGGAAAGTAGAGCACATCACCCCAGTTCTAAAGTTCTTACACTGGCTTCCTGTAGCTTAGAGAATAGACTTCAAAATACTTTTACTAGTTTATAAATTATTGAATGGCCAAGCACCAAAGTATGTTGAAGATCTACTGTCACTGTACAAACCCCCCCAGACCACTCAGGTCCTCTAATTCCAGTCTACTCAACATCCCTAGAATTAAAACCCAACATGGAGAAACAGCATTTAGTTTATATGCTCCACTAATCTGGAACAAACTTCCAGACAACTGCAAAGCTGCTGAAACACTGAGTTCTTTTAAATCAAGGCTAAAAACCCATCTTTTCAGAGCTACCTTTGAGTAATGTTTTCATGTAAGATATGTTTTGTGTGTGTTTCACGTTTTATTGGTGTTTTTTTAATCCTCTATTCATGTCTGCTTTTGAGTAATGTTTTTACGTGTCATTAAACATAAAACACACACAGAGTGTATGTGTTTTATGGTTTATTGCTGTTTTTACTTCATCCCCTAATTATGTAAAGCACCTTGAATTACCTTGTTGCTGAAAGTGTGCTATACAAATAAAATTGCCTTGCCTTGCCTAAACGCCAGTATGTATCAAAGTACTAAGCTAAACAAAAATAAATTTTGACATAAAAGCTTGTTACAGTGGAGAGCCAATTTTGCATGGCACATGCAGTACATATTAATATGTTTTAGCACCCAGTGCCTTCTTTGCCAATTGTGCTCTTCTGATTTCATCCTTCTGTAAAATCTAATGGTAAAACATTTTTAGTTTTCTGGCACAGGACACTAGATTTTTAATTAAAAGATCCTTAAACTTCAGTGAGTTCATGATACCATGCATTCTAAAATAGGTCCCCAGGGTTTTTGGAATAGAAAAAATCCCCACTGTATCACAGATCTACAACAATGCTTAACACTGATAGGCGTGGTAGGTCTATCCCTGGTTAAAAAAAGGGCTGGACAGTGGTGCAGTTGGTAGCAGCGTTGCTTTGCAGCAAGAAGGTTCTCGGTTCAAATCCCAGCTTGGGCTCTTCCTGCACAGTGTTTGCATGTACTGCAAGTATGGGTTCTTTTTGGGTACCCTGCCTTCATCCCACACTCCAAAAGCATGACTGTTTGGTGAATTGGTCTCTTTAAATTGTATTTGAGTGTGCATACCTCTGTGATAGACTGATGACCTGCCTGGGTGTATACTGCCTTACACCCAGTTACCTCTGGATAACCACCTGCCCTACGCTGAAAAGCTAAACAGGTGTAGAAAATGCATTGATGCCTAGCAAATAACCACTTAGCATGTACACATTCACAAATTGATAGGTTGAGTTTCTTTAAAAGTCACTCACTGTGCAGCAAGATAAACTTTGATCTTCATCAAGTCTTTTGGTTAATATTTCCAGTTTTTAGAAATGTTTTTATTGTTGCTCTGATATTAGCATATTGATATTTAACCCGTATTTCCCATTTTAAAAGGGAGCATGAAAGAATATTACCTTTGTGTCAATTTCATATTTAAACCCCAGAGAAACAGAAACTTAGAGATTACTTGTCAGACATTTCTAGAAGTAGTGATCAACTTTGCTTAAAGTAAACTATGAATTTAAGAATTGCTTCAAAAACATCTAAATATTGTTAGTGGTATAGACAATTCTGGCACGCGTGATTAAATTTAAGTCAAGCAAAAAAATTGTCAATGTGTGATTTAATTAGTAGAGCAAACAGTCCCACATTGATTGTTATCATAATCACCCGAATTAATGTTATGTTTTGATGAGTTGTCTTGTGGGAATTAACTGCCGGAACAACAGTTGAATTTGTTTTAAACTTTTTCCACATCTTTTTCCGGAAAGCTGATAAGAGGACCCAATTAGGTTTTTGTTTAAATAGCAACCCAAATCACTTGGTAAAAGAAAAGTAAAAGTGTCTGAAATAACTCTTCAGTTTTCTTTTTTACTAATGTCTCTAGTAAAAACTTAATATAAAATAGTAAAAAAATCTATCCCCAAACCTGCTAAACCCACTGCATATAATAATCAACGTTCAGTCTAGAGATCAGTTCTCCCCCAGGACAATTATGTTTCCTGCCAGCTTCTGCTGGAAACTCAATCTTTGCAACAGTGAGCTGTGAAATTTGCAACCTGTGAATCCTCCAACATGAAAAATTTATAGATGAGTTGAGAACTTACTTAGTTTACGTCTAAATTTTAAAGATACAACTCTCTGTGCAAATAAGCATTTATATACTACAAATAGTCTTCGCAGTAGCTGTTCTATGATAGTTTCACTTGAAAAAAAATGACAAAAGTGTTTTAGTGCAACATATTCATTACCAAGACAGAATTATTATCTGCTGTTTTGAAAAAAAAAAACAGGACAAAAAAAGATGCTCTTGAGTTCTGAAAAGAGACAAAATGTATGATTTATAGACATGAGCTCTTTGTTCCATCTCCTTTTAATTTCAAATCACTCTTTTTATATGATTTTTAGAGAAGCAAGGTCAGAATTGCTGCCACAGATTTTCATCTCCTCTTTTCAAGTTTTTTGTATTTTTGTCAGCTCTTTGAGAGCAGATGACTAACGACAAAGAAAGATCGACAAGCTGCAGCCTCAAGTGACAAGAAAAATTTGATTTATCCCTGTTATTAACCTGTACAACTTCCCTCTACACTTGTTCTGATTCACTGCTAAATTTATTGCTTTTCTCCTGCCATTTTTCTTCACTGCACCTTTGCGTTTTCTCATTTTTTGATATATATTTCTGGATTGAGGGTTGCCATTTATAGAAAGGAGTAGTTTTGATAGCTTACTGGAGTGTATGGAGGGAATGGATATGGATCTTAAATGACAATTAAAAGCAGCATGAGGTAAGTGACTGAAAAAAAGACTGCAGGAAAACACACTTACAATACACATGCCTATTGTAGTCTTGTAGGTTAACAAACCAATAGAAACCTTTTAGCTACCCACCACAAACATATTGACCTTTTCCCACAAGAACCCACAGTTTTGTTCAAATTGAATTTTGTGTGCTTATAACAATTCATTTGCAAAGTATTTGTCTGTAGAAATGAAAATAGTGCTGTTTTTGTCACAAATTGTGACAGACAGTAATATAAGCTTTATTGCTGTTTTTGCAAAGGAGTTATATCAGGCATCTTCAACTGCCACTGCCACCACTACTTTCAACTCTTTATTTTCCTCTTATCTCTATATTTAGCTATCAAGGCAAGGCAAGTGAAATTGTTGAATTCTTTCAAAACAGAAAGAATCTAAATTACCTTAATATTGATTATTGAAGAAATAATGGAAAAAATCTTTGATTAGTTAAAATGCTTCACCTAGAGGTATAAAAGATAGAGCTCTTTTCAAAAGTATTTATGTAATTTCAACTATTTAACATTTTTAACACCACAACCTCTCTCTAAGGTGTTTATTGGGATTTTATGCAAATGTAGAGCATATCAATGCAAGGGAAAGGAAGTAGGATACATGGTGAAAAACAGTTTTGCAAACAAAAAAAAAACTGAAAAGTGTGGCGCCCAAATCTGCCCCCAGAGTCATTCAATGCTTTGTAGAACCACCTTTCTCTGCAATTACACTTACAAGGTTTTTGACAAAGGTCTGAAACAGTTTTGAACCTCTCTGGAGACAGAAATGTATGTCCATTCCTCTTATTAAAATAGTTAAATCTCAGTCATATTTAATTTAGAGTGAGTCACAGTTTCAACGTGTTGCCAGATGCAATTTATTTGACTTAGGTGTGGACTGTGACTGGGTTTTCTAGGGCATTAATATGCTTTGATAAACACTTGCAGCTCTAGTTATATGTTTAGGGTCATTGTCCTGCTGGCAGGTGAACCTCTGCTGCAGTCTTTCAGGATTGCATTGTATACAGCTCCTTCTGTCTTCTTATCAACTCCAACCATCATCGTGTTCCTGCTAAGGAAAAGGATCCCCACAGCATGATGCTTCCAGCAGAAGTTTTCTTGGTAAGCTCGGTGAGTTCAGGGCAATGAGCAGTGTTAGTTTTCCTCCACACAGAGTAAATGTAGACCTATAATTTCAGTCTTATGCTCATTTGATCTTAGCACATTCTTCCAATTTTTACTGCATCAAAATGCACACATAAGGTCTTATATGTGTCCCTCAAAAATTGCCTTTTTTGCAACTCTTTTAAGGTGTTGTTCCCTGAAGCTCTTCCAGAGTTCAATAGACCTTTTCTTGCTTATGTTGCAGGTTTGTGGTTGTGCCATACTCTTTCCATTTTCAGGTGATGGATTGAACAGTGCTCAGTTCAATGATCAAAGCCTGGTGACTAAGAGGTATTTGGTCTTCATGATGGCATTTATTCACTAATGTTTTCTAACACACCTCTGAGGCCTTCAAGAAACAAATGGACCTATACTGACATTAAATAGCATACAACTGGACTGTATTTACTGGTTAGTTTATATCTGAATGGATAGGATTTCACTGTATTGTATTAAGAGATATCAAAGTGGAACGCTTAATAAAAGTGTATTCCATACCTCTCAGATTGTTCTATGTAAAATGTTTAGGAAGGCAAAGATTTCAGGCAACTTTACTTCCAATGTGCATGGAGAAGGCTAATGATCTGATACTATGAGATTTCCAGCAACACCTGAAGCACTGAAAACAACTTTATAAACTGACCAGTGTGTGCTTCATGAGGGTTATCAGTAACAAGCAAAAATGTTTTCTCTTTAAGTGAAGTTATTTCTTCTTACTTCAAGTATTGCCCTTTTAATATCTAGATCTTTTTTTCTGCATTTTCAAATATACATACCTTTCTCAAATGCAAACTGAAAACCTAAATCATCTAATCATATGTGTCTGCTCTATTTCTGTTTACCAGAGAAGAGTGTGAGCCCTGATATATCACTGCTAGGAGTTGATATTTGGCTTGCTCTTTGCATAATGCAGTCTCAGGTTACATACATTGCTCTAAAGCGAGACTGTGTTAAGTGACAAAGGTCTTCCAAGCTACACCAGAGGCTAAGTGGTTGTATTGATCAAGGTTGCATGACAGTTTCTCAAAGTGCTGCATCAGGGCTAAAAGGTCATACTCTTCCAAAAGGGGTTATATTGAAACTCTGCACATGAAATGCATTTTGTAAATCCAATACAATTATTTAGTTTTGGTGAAGCCCTAACAAATCAGAGTTAAGATGGATGGATGGATGGATAATGGTAAAAGTTTTAAACTTAGGAATCATGCAAAAGGTACATTCCTATGCACACTTATTGCAAACCTCACCCCCAATTTCCACTGCATGCGTTCCGTTCCGGCACGCACTCCGCAGCAAAAACGCTCCCATTGTAGTCAATGAGAGCATTTCCAGTGCCGCCGCAGAGCGGCGCAGGGCGCCGGCCGCTGTTTCGCCATCCGGAAAAAATAGCATCGATTCTATTTTTGCTGGACGCCGGATCAAGTCCGCAGTCAATCTACACAAATAACTAGCACCAACCGGATATAGAACAACCACATTTCCGGGTGTTTTCAAATAAATCAATAAAGACGGACTAGACATTTTTTGTATGAATGGCTATATTAATATAAGCCTGCGTATATTTATACATATGTTGTGCAAAATATCTTGACACAGAATAACAGAGAATAACTGTTCTTTTCTGTTTTTGTTTTCCACGGAATGAAGAATTTTGTTTTGACTTCCGCATTTATTACTGGCTTTTATCGTGAGATCTCGCAATTCCCGCGCATGCTTCTTTGACCACCTCTGGGCTGCTGACCGGAGCGGAGCGGATCTAGAGCGCATGCAGTGGAAATTGCGAACGGCTGCGGAGTGCGTGGCGGACCGGAGCGGAGCGGAGCGCATGCAGTGGAAATCGGGGGTCACTGTCTTGTTAGTGCACCAGTTAAAGACAGAAACTGCTTACCAAGGATGACTGCCAGTGTAGTATAACTAATTTTATTTATAACTTTTCAGAGTAGAATGAAAACTACGTGTTCTTCATATTGATTATTTGATTTTTCTTTTTTTTTGGAATTGTATTTATTATGATAAAATCCTTTCTTTGTGTATTCTGAATTCAGCCTCTTTTATTACTCCATAACATATTTTGCCTTGGTAGTTACCATTTCCTATACATAATTCCATTCTAAGTCCAGCCTGGGTATTAGAGGATTTTAAAGAGTATAGTTAGAAACTCCTAGTCTAAGAAGTCCCAATATGCCTTAAATTGATGGAATATTGACAAAGTCTTTGTTTGTTTGACTGGTAATATGTAATTGATTTGTGGACAAGACAGTCGATGAGAACTGTGTGGTATAAAGTGTAAGCTGTTTTCTCCAAACCTTTTCTGACTTCAGGGAGTCTTGCAGACTGTAAAGTGTTTTTACAATGTCTGACCTTCAGACAGCAGTGCCTTTTTCCAAAACAGTTTAAAGGAATCATAAATTCTACCAAGAAACTAGTGGTAATATAAATCATTGTTTTATGCTTTTTGAAGTCCACTAGCTCCATCTCTCATCCACCTCCAACCAGTTTTGAGTTGTTCATGGTGACTGTAAAAATCTGTAACATGTCTTGAAAACTGAAAGCAGATATTTTGTGCTACTATAAACCAAATGAAAGAGTGTTTATTTGCTGTTCCTATTTGGTTTGGTTTATTGTTTGCATTTTAGTTACTCCAGACTTTTCCCAGCAAGCTTCCAACATAGGTTGGTTAAATGCTTTAAATGATCACTAATCAGAATCAGAAAGGTTTTATTGCCATATATGTGAACAGGTTCACAATATTAGGACATTTCTGCAGTACTTTGTGCAAACAACTTGAACACTTCTAAGCATAAAAATAAAATGGGGTGAACAGATCAATATATACATGAGTGCAGGTTTTGATCAGTGCAAAATCCGACAGGTGCAAAAACACAACACAGGGTCATGTGACTCAAACAGAGCAGGTGGCGGGAACAGTCTTAGGGTTCAATTCAAATTCAAATTCAAAAATACTTTATTGATCCCAGAGGGAAATTAAGTGTTGGTATAGCTCATATAATTAATTGTTTAAGGAGCTGTTGTAGATGATGATAGCTGTGGGCAGGAAGGATTTCCTGTAGCGGTCTGTATTGCAGCGAAACTGAAGAAGCCTCCGACTGAAGACGCTCTGTTGTTGTATGACAGTTTCATGAAGAGGATGCTCGGGGTTGTCCATAATCTTTTTGATTTTATGAAGAATCCTTCTTTGCATTATCATCTCCAGATGTTCCACAGTTGTCCCAAGAACAGAACCAGCCTTCTCTATCAGCTTGTTTAGCCTATTTAAATCCCTGGCACTGATGCTGCTACCCCAACCGATGACGGCTGAAGAGATTACACTCTCCACAACAGACTTGTAGAAGATCTGCAGCATCTTGCTGCAAACCTTGAAGGACCTAAGCTTCCTCAAGAAGTACAGTCTGCTCTGTCCCTTCTTGTAGATGGCTTCACTATTCAGTCTCCAGTCCAGTCTGTTGTCAAGATGAACTCCGAGGTATTTATACTCCTCAACCACCTCCACTTCTTCTCCTATGATGGAAACAGTGTTTGACTTATCCCTGTTTCTTCTGAAATCTACAATCATCTCCTTTGTTTTGTTCACATTCAAGGTGAGACGATTGTTTCCACACCATCTCACAAAGCGGTCCACCAGCTCTCTGTATTCAGATTCTTTTCCATCTCTGATACACCCGACAATTGCAGAGTCATCTGAATATTTCTGCAGATGACAGGTCTCTGATTTGTACTGGAAGTCTGAGGTGTACAGAGTGAAAAGGAATGGTGAGAGTACGGTCCCCTGTGGTGTTCCTGTGCTGCTGACGACCTGGTTTGACACACAGTTCTTCAGTCTCGCAAATTGTGTACTGTTGGTCAGGTAGTCATTGATCCAGGTGATTGTTGAGGGCTCCATCTGTGTCTTCAGGAGTTTCTGACAAAGCAAATTAGGCTGAATTGTGTTAAATGCACTGGAGAAATCAAAGAACATGATCCTCACAGTGCTGCCTGTTTTGTCCAGATGACAGTGGGTTGGTTGAAGCAGGTGTATGATGGCATCTTCAGGTGTATGATGGGATCTTCAACTCCAACTATTGTTATTATATTGTTATTGTTCATGAGTCCAACAGCAGAGGGGAAGAAACTATTCTCTTGTAGAGAGGTTCTGGTTCAAATGGACCGGAACCTACTGTTTGAGGGGAGCAGGTCAAAAAGTCTGTGTCCATGGTGAGAAGGGTTGGCTGTGACCTACATGCCCAAGTGTCCTGGATGTGTACAGGTCTAGCAGAGATGGGAGTCTATAGCCAATCAACTTCTCAACAGAGCGCACAACACGCAGCAGTCTCTTTTTGTCCCTGATAGTAGCTCCACCATACCATGATGATGCAGGAGGTGAAGATGGACTCGATGATTGCAGTGTAGAACTGCAGTCACATTAGCCATGAAGTCTGTACTGTAAGTCCACTGAGTCTTGCTTCAGTTTATTCTCACAATTCTCACTTTCACACATGCCATTTGGAGTGTCAAAATACCCCCCAAAAAAGACAGAAATATGATTTACAAGTGATGAATTCCATATTTTCACGACATTTCTTTGTATTTTGATTAACTGTTTTTAAAGTACTGTACAAGCAGCATAAATCATAGTCAGGTGAGGAAAAAAATATAAAAAGGAGACAAATGTTTCATCAGCAGCATCAACATCCTTTTCAAAATGAGGACAAAAGGGACAAGAAGTTTTAGAACCCCATACTAAATGCAACTTTTTTTACAGGTAGTGTAATCATAGCGAACATTTTCTTGCAGATCTCCAACAGTGAGGTTGGTTTTCCCTCCTCACTGTGCATGGTTACAAGTCTAACACTTGGGACGTCTTCCAGCCTTGTTTGTTACAGTTCAAGTTGTTTTAAACCAGAAGCAGTTATTGTTTTGAGTGTGGATATGAATGAGTCTGCTGCTACCAGCAATTTTCTTGAAGCCATTTTCTGACTTATGAAGATAAGCACCCGTCTTCCACATTTGAAGCATATTTTCTCTTGTCTTTTTCATTTTACATATGTGAGAGAAATTATAGCAGGAGAATGCATGTTAGTTTTACATTCCATAGAAGAGTAAAATAATGTTTACATAGAGGGGAAGATCAGGGGAAGCAGAAGTTTAGGAGAAGAATCTGGAAAAAAACAGGTTGCAAGCGGAGCCATGAGGTGCTACAACAAGGGCGTAACTTTGATGTTCACATTGGTGGGGACACAATTTCGCGTAGCGCCCCGGCCCCACCATCCAACCGGACCAAACTAGTTTTGTCCTGTGTCTTTGTACAGTATAGTCAAGAGTTCACTTACCAACAACAAGTTGGGTCACCCTATGGCAGGAAATAGGTCAATTGACTTTGATAAATATTTATATTAGGCTGTATGACAAAAAATTGTACAGATAGTTCTGGAGGGGTTGGGGGGAAAGGATTTTAAATGAATAAGGAAACGCACACATGCTGTAACGGTCTATTCTTCGTATTTGACACACACGTTATACACGCTTGCAGCCACTGCGCACAGACTACACGCATGGCATGCACAACATGCTTCTTGTAGTTTTATTTTTTAGCACACGTGCGTTTGATGTCACATCTTGCCCTTTTTCCTTGGCCTAGTATTGTTGCCATGCTGAGCCCGCTTGGTGGTGGTGACAGCCGGGTCTCGGATGCGCTCACCGTGCAGCTCAGCAGCTGCAGAGCTCCAGAATAAACGCACGCTGGGTCATTCAGGATTGATGCCGCTCGGTTAGAGGACCCACACATTCAGTCCAGCAATGTCCAAAATCTATAATATAATCTGTACGGTTTTTCCATTCATAATAAAAGGCTAAATCAAATAAGCTAAGTTTTATATGTCATTTATTCTCACCAAAACCCGGTTGCTTAGCAACGCAGACGCCGCGAGGCAGCACTCTCTTTAAAACCATTCATTGTAGCGTTTCTACGAGTTGCTGCAACTATGTATGGCACAATATGTGACAGAATATATATATATAAATCAATTTTTCCATCGTCAAGTTTGGGAGGCGGGAGCTCTTCATATAGGAGATTGCGAGTTTGCGTATGTTCTCAGTCTAAAAACACCCAGTAACTGTGCTATCTGGAAGTTGGCAAAAGCCAACAGAACAGCCCCCGTGTTCTGGCCGTGAAACTTGTATATACTAGGCTATATAATAGGCTAATGGCTGGCTGTTGACATCGGATATAATGTATGTCCCTTCAGGAAGAATAAAAAAAATCAAGACTGGTCTGCTTCTTGTCACCGGTGTCCCGTTTGTCATGTCAGATCTTCCAACAACAATACATTATCCCTTAACATAGGTATAGTGTATGTCATCGTTAGTTTTAAAATTGGCATATGTTTGTCTGACTTACAGTCCTAGGACCACTGGGGCCCTTAAGCATCCACGCCACGTCTGGGCAGAGTCCTTGTGGAGGTATTTTTTTTTTGTTTTTTTGGGTTTTATAATTTTTTTTTTTTTTTGAAGTTTTTATGTTTTTATTTAAACAGCACAGGAACTTTTTTATGAACATGCGTGCTAACAAAAAATAAGAAGCTCTACTGATTGGTCAGAAGCATTCTCCTCCTATACCTAAAGGCTTTTAATGTCCGGGCTGGGATTGATTCTGCCTCGCAGGAGGCCAGGTAACGCTGGTATGCCAGCTTATGGGACAGTTCAGGGTCAAGATCTATCAAAAACAGCTCCTTGGCAGACCAGGGAATGTTTTTGGAAGCTGCAAGGTACACCAGCGTGTTCTGTGTGACACCAGATAGTCTCTCTTTTGGGTCCACCGCTTGCAGTGCCTCTTCTGGAGGCTCTTCCTCCTTCTCCTCCTGGAGACAAGGCTTCTTTGGGGGTGGTGCCGTTGGAAGAGCTGGCATTTTGTATGGTATGTCCTCATGGAGTCTCCACACCAAAAACCCTGACCGTTGTGGAAGGGAGAAGCGTGACTGCAGATGTAGATCCTGCATGGCTTTTTGCGTAAGGGGCAGTTCTTTCACTAGGTCACGCAGGGTCTCGTTCTCCACATACGCGTTGTTCTCTATCATCTCAATGCATGATAGGAATGTTAGGGTCTTAAAGAACTTGTCCCCTTTGATATTTGCAGTGACGCGAGCCATACACATAGGAAGCCAGGGTAATCCCTGCTCCCTGTACCACTCCAATCAGCTTGCGAAGCAAAGCCCCCTACGCTCTATGTCCTCCAGGATCGCATTCTTTACGAATGCCAGCCACACCTCCCTGGTTTCCATCATTGCCTTAGAACACAGCTGCAAGAAGTGCTTCTAGTCCCAGAACAGCTTTTGTTTTTTTACAACAAAAAACCTGATGTCTGGGACCCAGCGCAGCTGTAATTCTTGCAGACCCAGCCGCAAGCAGGCAAGAGGGTCATGTCCAGCCTGTATGACCATTGTTTTGCAGTGGATGTATGTTGCAGGGAAGGGCTGATGTTCAGGCCGCAACAACTTTTTAATGAACATTTCTGCCTGTACCAGTCCCTTTACCATACCTGGACTTTCCTGTGCCTTGAGCTAGGCCAGAGAAACCCTGCTGTGACAGTATACATCTCCCAGAAATGCCATCCACAGCTTCACCCCCACAACTGATGCCGTCGCCCCCAGGGACTCAGAAAGCGCAAAGACCTGCTCCACCCTTAGTTTCTGTGTCACGTCCCTGGTCCAGTTTTCGAGTGCCGGGGGGTACACATCAGATGTAGCAGATGAGTGTGGCGTCAGCCCAAGAAATCCCCTCATCCGCGTCAGGGTCTTTTCCTTGCTGGCAGAGGTACCTAGGCTGACGCTAAGTTGGCCATCCAGGGGTGAAAGATGCCCATAAATCAGCTCCTCTAAGGCCAGCTCAGCCTGGTGAGCCTTCCAGGTGGGGTCATAGCCCCCCTTTCCCACACTGCTTTTGGCACAGTGGAGGACATCATTCAGGTGCACCACAATGCAATTAACAACTGCAACTATCCAAAGTGAGTCATCATTCCTGTCCAGAAATGGGACCAACATTGGTTTTTGGGCAAGCAGTTGCCAAAGACAGGGTACACTGAATAAGTCCTCTGCTTTGAGGACAGGGGGGCAGTCGTTTCCATCAAACAGGGGGACCTGTTCAATACGACAGGTGAGGGGCTTTGCCATCTTCACCTCCAGATCTTTAAAATGTGCCAAGTAGCGTTGTGCATTTGCGTACATTGCACTATGCACATTTTTATGGAGCAGACCACAGACAGCAATTAATCCACTTACTGGATGCTTGTGAAGCTGGTTCATGTGGGTGTGGGGGGAGTCTGTGTACACCTGACGGAAGTTCAGGTTTCCACGAGACTCCTCCCCACAGAAAGGAACATCCAGCAGAGGCAGCTTCACAGTGAGTGGCCTACCATCCAGATTGGTCTGGTAGTTTGCTGTCTGGGCCATGCTCAAGGTAGGGTAGAGGGAACCACGATCACCCACCACCTCCTGTAGACCCCCCCTCAACTACAGCAGGTGCAGCTTCCTCCTGTCAAACCGATGTAAAGGCCCCAGGGTACATGCAGCATGTATGGAGACTACCTTTACCCCACCTGGCTTTACCCGATTTCTCAAATTCAGTGGAGTTTGACTCTTCTGACCAAACTGGAACAGGGTTAGGAGCACTGACAGGTCAGGGTGGGTTATTGCCTCAACAATGGCTTTGTCCAGTGGAGCTATGACGAACTCCGGATCCTTCTCCAGGATATATAACCAGGACGGGTTTGAGAGAAGGTTTTTCTGCACAGAGTCTCTTGCCATGTCCTCCATGTCCAGATCTTTTAGCTCTGCTGTAAAACGTCCCCTCACCCGGTTCAGGAGTACTGCAGCATTCAGTCTAGCTAGGGACTCCCAGTGGCTGCTCTTCTTTCTTTCAGCCGGGTAAGAGGGCACTACCGTCAAATTCAAGAAGGCCCCATTAGCAGTCTGGGCCAGGCAGTGGCTGAAGCTGTGTTGCCAGCTGAGTCTCTGTACAGGGGTTGAATTGACCATCTGGACATGTTTTTTTATGTTGTGGTAGTGGGGCTTTACTACGTAAGCCTGGAAGGGTGGTAGAGCGAGGGACGCAATGCGGTCACAGACTGAGCTGACAGTGTTTAGTTCAATTACCACCCCGTCGATGTCAAAAGGGGTCCTCAAGATTCCCAGATCGGGTTGGTACTGGGTTGGAAAGACTGGCACTCTCAAGTCGGTGTTTGCCAGGAAGTCCCCCACCTCAAAGTGAGCCTCGAAGGCCTGCGTAAGGTGTTAGTTGTTCTCAGCAGCAACCAGAAGGATGTTGTTGATGTTGTCTATTTTGATTAATGTGCTGTAAGGTCTGTGTGAATGTGAGCGTATGTGTTCAGTCAGAAATCAAAGTGTTTGAATGAAAATGAATGTGGTGTGCCTGTATTTTCAATGAAAATGTTGTGTCTGTAATTGAAATGTAATTAATTTGTGTTTATGTGTTGTAGGTGCAGAGGAAAGTGAAGGAGAAATGATGAAAATGGGCTCTGGAGACAGCAGCTTGTGAACAGGTCCTTGTTCAAAAGCGGATTGACCTGAAAAGCTAATTTTCCTCCTTATACGTCTATTTTACTATTTAAGTTAAAGCAATGTAATGTAATTTACCATGTTTTCTGGATGTAAAGGCCTATTGGCACTTCCCCTTTATATGTAAAAATAATAAAAAACTTTGTAAAGTCAATCAGTACACATTGTAGTAATAATTTATGAAATTACGGTAGGGCAGGGTTAGGGTAGGGTTAGGGGTAGTGTAGGGGAACTGATTCCTTCTACGGGGTAGAAGGAAGGTGCATGGGCCATCCCGCGGGAGAGCTCCCTCTCCCAGTTCGGGTTGTCACGGAAGGGGCGCTGGCGCCGCCTTCCGTAACGCACCTGTTGCCACCCATCAGACATGACGCGTGGACTTTATTTAGTTTAATTTTAATATAAATGTGTTTCTAAATTAAAATGAATTGTTTTTAAATGAATGTAAATAAAGTCAAATGAAATAAAATGAATGACCTTTTAACAGAAAGAGAAAACCCAAAAGGGTTTCAAAATCCTAAAAATAAAAACCCCAAAGGCTTAAAAATACAACCAAAAGAGAGCCAAAATGGCTTAAAATCTGCTTGAAAAGAAAAAAAAACCTTAATTTAGGTCGAAAAAGAAAAAAAAGATCTGTGCCTCAGGCAACGTTTCGACCTTAAAAAGGTCTTCCTCAGGCCTATGAGGCACGTCAGAAACAAAACCGGAATGTAAAACGGCTGGCTTCGTAGAGATGTGTCCTGCTCGGCGGTCTGAAGCAGACTGAGCTCCAGTGCTGGAACGCTCCTTCTATAGCCTCCAATCCGTCTCGTCTTTTTTCCGTGTTGTTTTGTGTCTGTGCCCAATTTAAAATGTATTTGGTCTTTTTATACATATATCCACCATTAATTTTAACAACCCGCTTTTTAGATGTTATAGTAATATTAAATAAATTGTTTTTAATTGACTTAAAATGTTCCTTTTTATTGATTAAAAAAAAATGTTTTAATGTATTTATTCTATTTCTTTGTAATATGAATTTTTTTTTTTATTGTTATGTACTGTCCCATGTAATTGCAAATGTGTGCTAATATATTTATTGAAATGTTAATGTTTGTATTGTATTTTTATTAGATTTTTAAAGTTGGTTTAAATTATAGATTGAGGGTGGAACTGGGCAAAAACTTTAGGTCAGATTTGTGTTTAGGGGTATGTAGAAAAACCAAATTGGGAAATAAACAAGGGTTAGGGGTCAAAGATCGGGGAAGTTAGGTTTAGGGGTAGGGACTGGGATTGCGGATAGGTTAGGGGGAGGGAACTGAACCCTTCTCCCGGAGGAAAAGGAACGTGCACGGTCCATTCCCCTGTCGGGCCCCCTGTACCCCTCCCAAACTTGCTGGCGGTTGCGCTGGCGCCTTCGGCCGTAGCGCACCACCGTCCATCCATCGTCCATCATGATGGGATGAAAAAGAAATGTATATGTTTTTTTTTTAAAAGAAAAAGAAAGCGCTTTCCAACTTGGAAAGGAAAAATTCTCTTTCAAAAAATGCCCAAAACGTTCTCGTTTTTAAATTTTTATTAAGTCAAAAGTAAAAAAAAATTAAATCAAATCCAAAACTTTTTAAACAACTAAAGAAGGTTTGCCATAAAAACAACGTTTTGACCTTATGTGGTCTTCATCAGGTCAAGGCACACTGAAAACAATCTGCGGCTGGCTAAGAATGGCTTGCAGTCAAGAGATGTGCTCTCTACGAAAATCAAGAGAGAAATGAGCTCCCTTCTTGAGCTGGCCTTTATATAGTGTTCGGTAACCGTCTTTTTAACGTGTTTTTCGTCCTTTGTAATGGTTGTTTGCCAATAGGATTTTTTTACTGTTATGATGAATTGCACTATTTCTTAACCATTTTTACCCATATTTAAGTAGTCTTCTTATATTGTTTAACACTTTTTAACAAATTTATAAACTCATGAATTGGATTTTTTAAAAATTGTTTGTATTATTTTTATCATGAATTGTACAGTTTCTTGGCCGTTTTTAACCTTAGTTAAGGAATCCGCCAGGATTTTTGAAGCCATTTATCTAATTTATTAACCCATTAATTGCCCTTTGAACCCAATCCACCCTGGATTAAATTTTTTACTCTATAATCTATTAAATCAGACTATTGTTAAATTTAGGGTTGATTAGGGTGGGGACTAAAGGGAATAAAGTGTGACTCCCGCTTCATTCCATTCTTTCTGGATCTCTGCCAGGTTCATGAATCTTCTCTGTTTTATAATCCGCTGAAGCCCACAGTCAGCTCTTCTGCTGGTGCATCTTCTCCTGCGACATTTTGCCCTTCCACTAGACTTTCCATTGATATGCTTGGACACAGCACTCTGTGAACAGCCAGCCTCCTTAGCTATGAACTTTTGTGGCTTACCTGTCCTATGGAGGGGTATCAATGATGGTCTTTTGCCAGTTGTCAAGTCTGCAGTCTTACATACATTGCTCTAAAGCGAGACTGTGTTAAGTGATGTTGTGGATTAAAATCACCACCCCGAATTCTCAAAGACTCCCTATATCACTGTTAACCTATAAAACAATAAACTCTCAAAGTCAAAGAAGAGGCAGAGACGTCCACTAAGTTTCACTGTTGCAACAGGAGAACATTACAGCCCAATGCAGAACTCCTGTCTGCCCCTGCAGCTGTCCAGTCGTGCTCTGGAAAATGTTCTGGGGTTCTCCCGTTCGCTAGCTGGTTTTATTACAATTTGCAGGGTGTCAACATTTTACACCATGGCACATAATATCAAATCTTAGAACACAGTGATTAATGAAACATTTAGAACCTTGAACAATGGCAGAATAAAGGGAGGAATAGAACATCCTTGGAACCTTGAACAATCACAGAAATAAGGGAGGATGGAACACCCTGTTCTGAATACTCCTTCCTCTCCTATCTCCTCACTACATATTTCATGATGGTTGCATATTCCCACGGCCTTGGCCTCCATTTCATACACAACCAAGCAACATAGAACTATATTACTGTAAGCATTATTATTTGATTAAAACAGTTTACATTTACATATTACAATTCCCCCTTTTGAACTCTTATCAGAGTTCAACACCTTCTAAGCAATGTAATCTTCTTCGGTTTCCTCTTCATTGTCATCTCCTAGAAGCAAAGGCATCATATACAATTGATCTTTGGGTACAGGAGCCATGGCAGTGGTAATCATTCTGTTTATCAATCCGCGCAGACAGGGAATGCAACAACATCCACAAACTGTCAATATTGATGCGAAGACCGCGAGAGACACTAATATTGAGGCCACAAGCGCTTTATATTTTCCAAATGCTCCGAGCCAGGAGTCCCACATAGCAGTATCCACTCCTGAATGTTCCTTCATTTTATCTGTTAATGCGCGCAGTCCATCAATTGCTTTAGTCAGGCTTCCATCTGGAGCGGTGTTATTAGGGATAAACGTGCAACATTGATCGCCAAACATCGAGCAAACGCCCCCTTTTTCTCCTAAAAGCATATCAACTGCAATCCTGTTTTGGAATGCCATAAGGGAAGTGGAAGTGAAAGTGGTTGGTGAACAGCTTCAAAGCCGTTCCTGGTGTAATTTCCCAATACCTGTATGTTGTAGTGTATATAATTTATTCTATCCACGTTCTTGTTCGTGGTGCACCACCAGCAGATAGAGGATTCAAAACCTGCTGCCACTTGATCCACCAATTTATATTCATCTGGAACCCCTCTGGGTACTCCTATTGCATTGATATACGTGGGATTGTGTATTGACTGCCAGGGATCTTCTGACGCGCGTTTTCTGCGTGAATGAGATACAATTAGATCATGTTTTTGAAACAATTCGCTTTCGGTGGCAAGTATCACTCGGGTGGGCAATAACAGAGTGACAATGCCACATAACCCTGATGAGTTCATTGGTAGTCTGTCATGAAGATAAATTCCCCCACACCACCACCAGATGTCAGCACGGGAATGTGTTTTAAATTTTTCATCCATAGTATATGTTGTGTTACACCATCCATCCTGCATATTACCTAAGAGGCGACCTTTACCTGTTTTGTTAACACAAACAAATGGGCCTTGTGCTACCTGTGTCGAGAATAGAGGCCTTCCCTTTGCGGGCACCATTTTTTGGGAATACAGAATCCCAATGTTTACAGTCTGAGTCTTTGAATGTGGACTTTATAAGTTGTATAGCACATGTTGCATTTGGTGGTGCCGGTACGATCCGTAGTATTGGTCTTGGACCCATACAGACTACGCATGATGCTTGAGCCGCACTCGCAGCTTGTTCTGTTAGTAAGAGCCAATTATTTGTTTGTCCCGAAATGCCTGTGGCTATTTGAAAGAAGTCATCTATTTTTGGTTCTCTAGGGACTACCACCCAACCAGCGGTAACAGCTGCCTGGCTAAGTAGTGGTTGATTAGGGGTGTCTTGAGTTTTATTAGGGACCGTGGCGCTTCTCTCACAGATAGATATTGGAAACCACGCATCCTTTGCTGTTCTTCGATAAGCCCAGAGCCTAAAATTCCAACAACTATTACCCTTGGGAGCAGAGGTTGAATCGGTACTGAATAATAGGTGATTTTGGGTGAAATTAACTGTAAACCAAAGGCCTTCGCCTGTTCTGTTTAGAGAGATAATTTGCCGAAAATGTACTGCTAAATATGTGGTTCCCCAATTACGCCACTTGTTCTTCTCGTCAGCTATTAACGTTTCCCACCCAGCATTAGGGCCGTGATTGTGCGTCATGTACCAGTATTGGTGTCTCCAACCAGTTCCTGTCCATCCATGATCTTTGTTTTTTAATGCGTTCCATGGAATCTGGACAATTGCAGAGGTTTTTAGGGGTACACATATTGTTGGTATGGTTAAACAGACTCCACATGGGTTCGGAGGGGATTTAGATGTTGCCGCTGAGATAAACAGGAAACCACTTATCAGATAGAGAAAGTTTATTAAGTTCATTTTGCTTAGGCTTGAAACTGCAGTTCTTTAAAGAGATATAGAATTATTGTGACTATTATTAGTCTTAAAATGGCAAATCCCAGGAGTAACAAGGTGCGCGTCATTTATTTATTTCCTAATGCGGTTGTGCCGTTTATAGTCAAATGGATTAACGCCCAAAGAAATACTGCCAAAACTCCCAACCCGCAGATCACTAAAAAACACACTTGGCAAATATGCATTGGAACAGGTATGATTATGTATTACTAAGTTTGTTACTTAGTTGGTTATGCAGAAATCATAAAACAAACATAGGTTTACTGTATGATGATTACCACTTACACAGCTCCTTTCAATTTACACTAGTGCACCTAGGATAATACAAAAGTTTTATATAAAACAATCTTAACGGAATACTGTTATTAAAACGGAAATGTTATTTCAAGCAATAATACTTTCAATTATGATACTTGTGGGTAAACATTCAAACAGTTTTAAGCTTAATAATGAGAACTTATAAGTTGTACATATATCTCGCTGTACTTTGTGTTTTTTTTTTTTTTAAGGTCAGTTCAGTTCAACTCAGCTTTGTTACTTCTTTTCTTTTCTTCAGCCCACTGGCTCGGGTCCTTCTTCGTACGCAACAGTATGTGGTGTATTGTCACCTGGTATTCTGGTTCCTTCTTCTGTATAAGAGGAACTTTACTGCTGCTGTACTAGATCCTTCCTGGTCTCATACAGGTTCCTCTGCGGTTCTCCAACTCCCACACACTGATTCCAATGAAACCACGTATCCCCCTTTCCTCTTAAGCGAACTGCATGGCTGGTTCTTTCAATCACTTGGAATGGTCCGGTCCACCTTGGCTCCGCCCACTTCCTTTTGATGACTTTTAGCAGGACCCACTCTGCGGTTGGAATGGCTCCTCCTTTCACCTCCTCTCTGCTCTGGACCTGCTTAGAGAAATATGAGAGCAGACTATGGAGAGCATTATAATAGGCCCTGGGGGTTAATTTTTCATCCCCGTTTTCTTTGTACAGTGGCAATGCTGTACTTGGACCCGGAAAAACTCTTCCTGTATGTAACTCAAAAGGGGTGAACCCAGTGGAGGAGTTTACTGAGCTTCTGATAGACAATAAGGCCAAGGGCAATGCATTTACCCAGTTTAATTTAGTCTGTGCACAGATTTTAGCCAATTTGGTTTTCATTGTTTGATTCATTCTTTCCACTTTTCCCTGAGACTCAGGATGTTATACTGTTCCAAATTTATGCTGGAGCCCCAACATTTTTTCAACTACTTGTAAGTCTCGATTTTTGATCCGTTGTCTGACCTTATTTTTAAGGGAAAACCATGTGTGGGGATATAATGGTTAATGAGACATTTAATCACGGTTTTGCTGTGAGAACACACATGCCACTACACTGTGCGATGTGAGTATTTTTAGAGGGTGTTCCATAACTAAATGGGCCGTTTTAGCTATGATTTTTGCTGATCCTGCTGCATGCTGTGTACACAATGGATGTCTTTTTTTCCATGTTATCCAACATGACACTGATGTACATAAGTACTTTCCTATCACCCCCTTTTTTCTGGAACAAAACTCCGTTTGTGCATAGTTTTGTACCAGAAACATCCAAGTAGAACGGGTTCTCATAATCTGGTGTTGCCAGTTCGGTGGCGGTGCTCAGCTGTTGCTTAAGTGAAACAAAAGCTTGTTCAGACTCAGTGTTCCAATTCAGTTTACCTGTTAGGTCTCTCATTCCGTGTTCCCTGATCATGTCGCGGAGAGGTGTAGTTAGATCTGAGTAACTGGGGATAAAGTTCCTACTGTATCCTGTTAAACCCAAAAATGACAACATTTCTTTCACATTTAGTGGTTTTGGGTGGTGTAAGATGGTGGACCTGTGTTCTGGGGAGATGGACATGCCCGTCTGTGTGACAATTCTCCACAGAAAGGTTACCAGTTTCCTACAAACCTGAATTTTGGGCCTACTGACTTTGAAACCAAGTGTCCCTAGTAGCAGCAGAAGGGTCCTAGTGGCCTCCAAACATGTTTGTGAGGTTGGAGCCGCTAGAAGTAAGTCATCTACATACTGTATCAGTGTGCATCCTTCAGGCAGGGTGCAGTCTGTCAGTAGTGTTTTTAGGACCTGATTAAAGATCCCTGGAGAAAGGACAAAACCTTGAGGTAACCGAGTGTACCTGAGTTGTGTTCCCTGAAAAGTGAAAGAGAACAAGTCCCTAACATCTGGATGGAGTGGTAAACAGAAGAAGGCATTAGCCAAATCTATGCAGGTAAACCACTGATGGGTGGGATTTAAGGTGTTTAGAGCAACGTAGGGGTTAGGTACTGGTACTGTGGGGGTAGAAATGATTTTATTTATGGATCTTAGGTCATGTGCCATATGGTATTTACCTGTTCCTTTCTTTTCTATAGGTAATATTGGGGTGTTCCACTGAGAGGAGGAAGGTTCCAGAACCCCAGCAGTCAAAAGACCATGAATGGTATCAGCAATACCTGCTGTGGCCTGAGGTTTATGTGGATACTGTGGGATCCAAATAGGAGAAGTAGAAGTGACCTTAAAGGTCACTGGAGAGCAATTTACATACCCCACGTCAGTTGGCCCAGTAGACCATAAAGAAGAAGGAAGTGAGCTCAATGTGTCATGGGTGTCAGGATGATCGGTTCTTTCTCTTCCATGTGATCTGCTAAGTTCGACATGTTCCAACACAGCCGTGTTGATTGATTTTGACTTAATTTTGTAGGTGTCGGTATGTTTTCAATACCATACACCAGGTATTGATGACGGCTCCCAATCCCTGATGTTAATAGACCTTTTAACCATACCACCCAGCTCTTTAGCCTGGTGATTTGGATGTAAGGCCAGGGAAATATGTGGAACAGCCTCATCACTCATTTGGTACCAGTTATTTTGTTCTGGTGATAACATAACGAGTGCTGCCACACCCTCTGGAGCCACAAAGATATCACCTGAAACAACACTCCAGTCCTTCCCCTCCAGTTCAGCAAGAAAAAGTTCCCGGTACCAGTCTGTTTGGTTCCTATCATAGAACAATGTGACGTGTGGAGGATCAGAGGGGGAAACGTAAGGGTGCACCTGGGATATCCAGGGTTTCCTCAAAAAGTATTGGTGTAAAAGTCCAAGCTCAGTGGGTGTTTCAGGTTTCAATAATCCCCAATAGATGTCTGCGCTTTGATCACACACAGGAGACATCAGATATTGTCCATGTGACGTAGCAGAGCTACAAGGAAATACACTTCCATCAGGTAATGTCACCAATAGTCCATCAGGACCACACAGAATAGTGGCTCCCAACTTTATCAGCAGGTCTCGTCCCAGAAGATTGAGAGGAACAGTTTTGGAGTTCACATAACAGTGATTTAGGCAGAGTCTGTGGTTCCCCAGAGAAACCTGTCACCGTGATGGTATGAGAGGAGAGCTGATTGGTACCCAGTGGCCACGCCCCTCACAGTAGTAACACCTGTCGTCTGCAGGGACCTGTGTTCCTCCCCTTCCACGCCCAGGCGCCCATTGTCCCCTTCCTCTGTAACCTCCACGCCCACCACGAGGTGCAAGTCCTCTATTATACCCCTGATTATTCATAGCTGGGGGTGGATAGGGCTGGTATTGCTGCTCAGGTGGGGGGCTCCATGGGGGAGCGGGATACACTTCAGGGGTAGTCATTGGCATCTGTTTTTTACCTTCAGTTTTAGTTTTACTGAGTTTCTTTAAGCTGCATCTTTAATAATTGTTTTTGCAGTTTAGTAATTTCCTCACTTGACTCATTAGCAACATCCTGTAAGCGGGAGAGGTGATGTATTAAATGGGCCTCCCAATGTGTGGAGTCACTGCCAGGAAGGTCTGGATTGTCTTCCATGGTCTCTCTAGCTTTTTCTGGAACACCCTTTAACACTGCTGCCCTGAAATATATGCTTTGTTCTCTATCTTTACCTGGATGGTGGCCTGTATGGCGTATCCAGGCCTCTTTGCACTGATCTATGTAATCTCTGGGGTTTTGTTTTGGGTCCCATTTTAATTTAGGAACTGCTGTTCGTCGTGGGAGGGGATATTTTTCACGCAGGACACGTGCCAATTGTTGTATGACCTGGGTCAGGGGAACTTCATCCACTATTTTATTGGTTCCTGCCTGGCGTTCTACTGCTTCTCCATCACTCATTGGCATGCAGCGTGCAGCTACTGCCCTATAATCACCCAGAGCCAGAGTTACACCTGCTGTGAGTCTGTCTAATTGTTCCAACCATCTGCCACCACCCTCACTCATAGGTGGGAGTTTATCTACCAGGGCCTGAACGTCCCCTAAGGGGAAAGGACGATATTGAGGTCTAGCATTGCCTCCAGTTGCAATGAGTGGAAATTGATTGGCAGCCTGCTTTTTAGCTTGTGAACGAGTGTACAGCGGAACGGATGATGTGGCAAGCTCTAAATTATGGATAGAGCTATCCAGCATGTCCTGTGTTTGTTTAACGCGATTCAGTAATGTCTGAGAGCGGCCAAGAATTTTCTCATGACGTGATTGATCTTGCTCTTCCTCTGAAAGTTCGTCTTTCAGGGAATGCTCACTTGGTGGGGGGGACTGCGGTGGATTAGGAGAGCGCTGAGGAGGGTAAACCCTGACATACGGCCCATACTCTGTGTCATCTAACACATCTTGTTCTTCCCCTGCCCAAGTTCCTTCTGCTCTCAGGTTAATAATAACCATAGTTTTGTCCGTCTGATGTGTTTTGAGACCTGTGCTTGTTTTCAGTGGCTCACCCCCACTAGCTTCTTCCTCTGTGTCATCTGCCTCTGACCCTGACAACTTCCTGCGTCTGTTCCCTCTTTTTTCTCTGTCTGCTCTAGCAGAAAACGGCATGGCAGGGCGTGGGTCAGGTTCCTGTTTGATAGGTCTCTTAGTTTTGGAGGATTTATGTTTGAGGAGATCAAGCTCCTCATCTTGGGGTTGAATTGATTCACATGCATCTAACTCTAATTGACCTTTATGTATGTTTAGTACTGGATAGAGTCCAACCGGTGGATTTCCACCAGGTGGACAACCGCTCAGTGGGGGTTGGGGAGCTGAGGGAACATATGGTGGAGGCATATTAGGCTTCATCTGAGTTTTCGTGGGGTGTCCCTGACCTTCCGGACGCCTCATTAAATGTTTAATACTTCTCCATAACAATACCCACTTGGTAAAGTTTGTTTTGTGTTTTTTAGCTTTTTCGGCCGCCTTCTGGTGGGTTCTGCGGTTTAACAGACTGCTAGTTTTTGCTTGATCTGATTGTTGTTTCTCAGCTACTTCAGCTTCAACTGCTGCCTGAGACCATATTAATCCCAGGTTTCCTTCTCCCTCTAACGTTCTATTTTGTTTTGTTAAAACTTTGCCAGTCCAACCCTCCAATCTTTTACACTCTTTTTTCGTGTTACCGTCTGTTGTTTGACATAATGTACGTTTTACAATGTCCAATTGTTCTCCTAATGTTAAATAGGGTCCCCAGCCATCATCATGAGTCTCTCTGTCAAATTCACCCTCCATAATTGTAAACACACAAATAAACAATTTTAAACAAAGCAATTCTGGAGATACAGCCAACGTACTTCAACAGTCCACTATGAAGTGCTGCTGCTTCAGTTGACCAATCTGTCAGACATTCAACAGTATTCACTCATTCGTTACCCTTTATCAAGCGGGTGAGATGTGCCGCTCATGTGGCTTTAGTATTAACCCTTTCTATCTACTCTAAGAAGCTCACGGTTTGAACGGTCTTGCTTCTCTTATGTTCTGACGGCTAGAAGAACTCACTCTTTCAGAGGTCTCGTTCTCCTTATTATATTACCGTTGTTTCATGTGTTTTTCAGGGAGGGTGTTACGTGATGGGTTCTAGCCTCTGATCTTGTCCGCAGGTCTTTATGTAAGCCCTTGGACTCACAGTTATGTTGTTATGCTAGAATGTGTCTCACTAGTGGGGTGAAAACTATTTATTTCATAGTCTCCACCACCCTCATTATCAGTATGTGATCCTCTGATCCCTTACTCCACTGAACTCAACGGCCTGAGGTCAGTGTGTCTTCAGGGCAGAAGATTCACCAGTCATTCACAGTGTTTTCTTATTCTCTTATGTTGGTTCTTTAGAGGTTTTCAGCCTCAGGGACTCCAACCCATGGTTCTTTAGAGGTTTTCAGCCTCAGGGACTCCAACCCATGGTTCTTTAGAGGTTTTCAGCCTCAGGGACTCCAACCCATGGTTCTTTAGAGGTTTTCAGCCTCAGGGACTCCAACCCATGGTTCTATAGAGGTTTTCAGCCTCAGGGACTCCAACCCATGGTTCTTTAGAGGTTTTCAGCCTCAGGGACTCCAACCCAGCCCCTTTTAAACTCTTTCTCTCCAGAATATGGGGTGCCAACCCTGAATCCTTTTTGCATGCAACACTTATTTCCTAGCGCTTAAAAATGTCCCTTCTTTGACCTTCTTTAAATTATTCTTTAAATTTACTGACCTCAGTTACTAGGGATCAGGACACAATCATTTAGTAATAGTCAATGCAGAAGAAAAGGTCTGCTTACCTTTGTTTTAAAGCCGGCTTGTGTCCGTCACCTTTTCACTGTAGTCCAATAATTTTCCAGATTGTTGGAGTCCTTTGATGTTCTTCAAATCCCGGACACGAGCCCCCAAATTGTTGTGGATTAAAATCACCACCCCGAATTCTCAAAGACTCCCTATATCACTGTTAACCTATAAAACAATAAACTCTCAAAGTCAAAGAAGAGGCAGAGACGTCCACTAAGTTTCACTGTTGCAACAGGAGAACATTACAGCCCAATGCAGAACTCCTGTCTGCCCCTGCAGCTGTCCAGTCGTGCTCTGGAAAATGTTCTGGGGTTCTCCCGTTCGCTAGCTGGTTTTATTACAATTTTGCAGGGTGTCAACATTTTACACCATGGCACATAATATCAAATCTTAGAACACAGTGATTAATGAAACATTTAGAACCTTGAACAATGGCAGAATAAAGGGAGGAATAGAACATACTTGGAACCTTGAACAATCACAGAAATAAGGGAGGATGGAACACCCTGTTCTGAATACTCCTTCCTCTCCTATCTCCTCACTACATATTTCATGATGGTTGCATATTCCCACGGCCTTGGCCTCCATTTCATACACAACCAAGCAACATAGAACTATATTACTGTAAGCATTATTATTTGATTAAAACAGTTTACATTTACATATTACAGTGACAAAGGTCTTCCAAGCTACACCAGAGGCTAAGTGGTTGTATTGATCAAGGTTGCATGACAGTTTCTCAAAGTGCTGCATCAGGGCTAAAAGGTCATACTCTTCCAAAAGCGGTTATATTGAAACTCTGCACATGAAATGCATTTTGTAAATCCAATACAATTATTTAGTTTTGGTGAAGCCCTAACAAATCAGAGTTAAGATGGATGGATGGATGGATGGATAGTGGTAAAAGTTTTAAACTTAGGAATCATGCAAAAGGTACATTCCTATGCACACTTATTGCAAACCTCACCCCCAATTTCCACTGCATGCGCTCCGCTCCGCTCCGGCACGCACTCCGCAGCAAAAACGCTCCCATTGTAGTCAATGAGAGCATTTCCAGTGCGCAGGGCGCCGGCCGCTGTTTCGCCATCCGGAAAAAATAGCATCGATTCTATTTTTGCCGGACGCCGGATCAAATCCGCAGTCAATCTACACAAATAACTAGCACCAACCGGATATAGAACAACCACATTTCTGGGTGTTTTCAAATAAATCAATAAAGACGGACTAGACATTTTTTGTATGCATGGCTATATTAATATAAGCCCGCGTATATTTATACATATGTTGTGCAAAATATCTTGACACAGAATAACAGAGAATAACTGTTCTTTTCTGTTTTTGTTTTCCACGGAATGAAGAATTTTGTTCTGACTTCCGCATTTATTACTGGCTTTTATCATGAGATCTCGCAATTCCCGCGCATGCTTCTTTGACCACCTCTGGGCTGCGGACCGGAGCGGAGCGGATCTAGAGCGCATGCAGTGGAAATTGCGAACGGCTGCGGAGTGCGTGGCGGACCGGAGCGGAGCGGAGCGCATGCAGTGGAAATCGGGGGTCACTGTCTTGTTAGTGCACCAGTTAAAGAGAGAAACTGCTTACCAAGGATGACTGCCAGTGTAGTATAACTAATTTTATTTATAACTTTTCAGAGTAGAATGAAAACTACGTGTTCTTCATATTGATTATTTTCTTTTTCTTTTTTTCGGAATTGTATTCATTATGATAAAATCCTTTCTTTGTGTATTCTGAATTCAGCCTCTTTTATTACTCCATAACATATTTTGCCTTGGTAGTTACCATTTCCTATACATAATTCCATTCTAAGTCCAGCCTGGGTATTAGAGGATTTTAAAGAGTATAGTTAGAAACTCCTAGTCTAAGAAGTCCCAATATGCCTTAAATTGATGGAATATTGACAAAGTCTTTGTTTGTTTGACTGGTAATATGTAATTGATTTGTGGACAAGACAGTCGATGAGAACTGTGTGGTATAAAGTGTAAGCTGTTTTCTCCAACCCTTTTCTGACTTCAGGGAGTCTTGCAGACTGTAAAGTGTTTTTACAATGTCTGACCTTCAGACAGCAGTGCCTTTTTCCAAAACAGTTTAAAGGAATCATAAATTCTACCAAGAAACTAGTGGTAATATAAATAATTGTTTTATGCTTTTTGAAGTCCACTAGCTCCATCTCTCATCCACCTCCAACCAGTTTTGAGTTGTTCATGGTGACTGTAACAATCTGTAACATGACTTGAAAACTGAAAGCAGATATTTTGTGCTACTATAAACCAAATGAAAGAGTGTTTATTTGCTGTTCCTATTTGGTTTGGTTTATTGTTTGCATTTTAGTTACTCCAGACTTTTCCCAGCAAGCTTCCAACATAGGTTGGTTAAATGCTTTAAATGATCACTAATCAGAATCAGAAAGGTTTTATTGCCATATGTGTGAACAGGTTCACAATATTAGGACATTTCTTTAGTACTTTGTGCAAACAACTTGAACACTTCTAAGCATGAAAATAAAATGGGGTGAACAGATCAATATATACATGAGTGCAGGTTTTGATCAGTGTAAAATCCGACAGGTGCAAAAACACAACACAGGGTCAGGTGACTCAAACAGAGCAGGTGGCGGGAACAGTCTTAGGGTTCAATTCAAATTCAAATTCAAAAATACTTTATTGATCCCAGAGGGAAATTAAGTGTTGGTATAGCTCATATAATTAATTGTTTAAGGAGCTGTTGTAGATGATGATAGCTGTGGGCAGGAAGGATTTCCTGTAGCGGTCTGTATTGCAGCGAAACTGAAGAAGCCTCCGACTGAAGACGCTCTGTTGTTGTATGACAGTTTCATGAAGAGGATGCTCAGGGTTGTCCATAATCTTTTTGATTTTATGAAGAATCCTTCTTTGCATTATCATCTCCAGATGTTCCACAGTTGTCCCAAGAACAGAACTAGCCTTCTCTATCAGCTTGTTTAGCCTATTTAAATCCCTGGCTCTGATGCTGCTACCCCAACCGATGACGGCTGAAGAGATTACACTCTCCACAACAGACTTGTAGAAGATCTGCAGCATCTTGCTGCAAACCTTGAAGGACCTAAGCTTCCTCAAGAAGTACAGTCTGCTCTGTCCCTTCTTGTAGATGGCTTCATTATTCAGTCTCCAATCCAGTCTGTTGTCAAGATGAACTCCGAGGTATTTATACTCCTCAACCACCTCCACTTCTTCTCCTATGATGGAAACAGTGTTTGACTTATCCCTGTTTCTTCTGAAATCTACAATCATCTCCTTTGTTTTGTTCACATTCAAGGTGAGACGATTGTTTCCACACCATCTCACAAAGCGGTCCACCAGCTCTCTGTATTCAGCTTCTTGTCCATATCTGATACACCCGACAATTGCAGAGTCATCTGAATATTTCTGCAGATGACAGGTCTCTGATTTGTACTGGAAGTCTGAGGTGTACAGAGTGAAAAGGAATGGTGAGAGTACGGTCCCCTGTGGTGCTCCTGTGCTGCTGACGACCTGGTTTGACACACAGTTCTTCAGTCTCGCAAATTGTGTACTGTTGGTCAGGTAGTCATTGATCCAGGCGATTGTTGAGCCCTCCATCTGTGTCTTCAGGAGTTTCTGACAAAGCAAATTAGGCTGAATTGTGTTAAATGAACTGGAGAAATCAAAGAACATGATCCTCACAGTGCTGCCTGTTTTGTCCAGATGACAGTGGGTTGGTTGAAGCAGGTGTATGATGGCATCTTCAGGTGTATGATGGGATCTTCAACTCCAACTATTGTTATTATATTGTTATTGTTCATGAGTCCAACAGCAGAGGGGAAGAAACTATTCTCTTGTAGAGAGGTTCTGGTTCAAATGGACCGGAACCTACTGTTTGAGGGGAGCAGGTCAAAAAGTCTGTGTCCATGGTGAGAAGGGTTGGCTGTGACCTACATGCCCAAGTGTCCTAGAGGTGTACAGGTCTAGCAGAGATGGGAGTCTATAGCCAATCAACTTCTCAACAGAGCGCACAACACGCAGCAGTCTCTTTTTGTCCCTGATGGTAGCTCCACCATACCATGATGATGCAGGAGGTGAAGATGGACTCGATGATTGCAGTGTAGAACTGCAGTCACATTAGCCATGAAGTCTGTACTGTATGTCCACTGAGTCTTGCTTCAGTTTATTCTCACAATTCTCACTTTCACACATGCCATTTGGAGTGTCAAAATACCCCCCAAAAAAGACAGAAATATGATTTACAAGTGATGAATTCTATATTTTCACGACATTTCTTTGTATTTTGATTAACTGTTTTTAAAGTACTGTACAAGCAGCATAAATCATAGTCAGGTGAGGAAAAAAATATAAAAAGGAGACAAATGTTTCATCAGCAGCATCAACATCCTTTTCAAAATGAGGACAAAAGGGACAAGAAGTTTTAGAACCCCATACTAAATGCAACTTTTTTTAAAGGTAGTGTAATCATAGCGAACATTTTCTTGCAGATCTCCAACAGTGAGGTTGGTTTTCCCTCCTCACTGTGCATGGTTACAAGTCTAACACTTGGGACCTCTTCCAGCCTTGTTTGTTACAGTTCAAGTTGTTTTAAACCAGAAGCAGTTATTGTTTTGAGTGTGGATATGAATGAGTCTGCTGCTACCAGCTATTTTCTTGAAGCCATTTTCTGACTTATGAAGATAAGCACGCATGTTCCTCATTTGAAGCATATTTTCTCTTGTCTTTTTCATTTTACATATGTGAGAGAAATTATAGCAGGAGAATGCATATTAGTTTTACATTCCATAGAAGAGTAAAATAATGTTTACATAGAGGGGAAGATCAGGGGAAGCAGAAGTTTAGGAGAAGAATCTGGAAAAAAACAGGTTGCAAGCGGAGCCATGAGGTGCTACAACAAGGGCGTAACTTTAATGTTCACATTGGTGGGGACACAATTTGGCATAGCGCCCAGGCCCCACCATCCAACCGGACCAAACTAGTTTTGTCCTGTGTCTTTGTACAGTATAGTCAAGAGTTCACTTACCAACAACAAGTCGGTTCACCCTATGGCAGGAAATAGGTCAATTGACTTTGATAAATATTTATATTAGGCTGTATGACTAAAATTTGTACAGATAGTTCTGGAGGGGTTGGGGGGAAAGGATTTTAAATGAATAAGGAAACGCACACATGCTGTAACGGTCTATTCTTCGTATTTGACACACACGTTGTACACGCTTGCAGCCACTGCGCACAGACTACACGCATGGCATGCACAACATGCTTCTTGTAGTTTTATTTTTTAGCACACGTGCGTTTGATGTCACATCTTGCCCTTTTTCCCTGGCCTAGTATTGTTGCCATGCTGAGCCCGCTTGGTGGTGGTGACAGCCGGGTCTCGGATGCCCTCACCGCGCAGCTCAGCAGCTGCAGAGCTCCAGAATAAACGCACGCTGGGTCATTCAGGATTGATGCCGCTCGGTTAGAGGACCCACACATTCAGTCCAGCAATGTCCAAAATCCATAATATAATCTGTACGGTTTTTCCATTCATAATAAAAGGCTAAATCAAATAAGCTAAGTTTTATATGTCATTTATTCTCACCAGAACCCGGTTGCTTAGCAACGCAGACGCCGCGAGGCAGCACTCTATTTAAAACCATTCATTGTAGCGTTTCTACGAGTTGCTGCAACTATGTATGCCACAATATGTGACAGAATATATATATATCTCAATTTTTCCATCGTCAAGTTCGGGAGGCGGGAGCTCTTCATATAGGAGATTGCGAGTTTGCGTATGTTCTCAGTCTAAAACACCCAGTAACTGTGCTAACTGGAAGTTGGCAAAAGCCAACAGAACAGCCCCCGTGTTCTGGCAGTGAAACTTGTATATACTAGGCTATATAATAGGCTACTGGCTGGCTGTTGACATCGGATATAATGTATGTCCCTTCAGGAAGAATAAAAAAATCAAGACTCGTCTGCTTCTTGTCACCGGTGTCCCGTTTGTCATGTCAGATCTTCCAACAACAATACATTATCCCTTAACATAGGTATAGTGTATGTCATCGTTAGTTTTACAATTGGCATATGTTGTTTGTCTGAATTACAGTCCTAGGACCACTGGGGCCCTTAAGCATCCACGCCACGTCAAGGCAGAGTCCTTGTGGAGGTATTTTGTTTTTGTTTTTTGGGTTTTATAATTTTTTGTTTTTTGTGATGTTTTTATGTTTTTATTTAAACAGCACAGGAACTTTTTTATAAACATGCGTGCTAACAAAAAATAAGAAGCTCCACTGATTGGTCAGAAGCATTCTCCTCCTATACCTAAAGGCTTTTAATGTCCAGACTGGGATTGATTCTGCCTCGCAGGAGGCCAGGTAACGCTGGTATGCCAGTTTATGGGACAGTTCAGGGTCAAGATCTATCAAAAACAGCTCCTTGGCAGACCAGGGAATGTTTTTGGAAGCTGCAAGGTACACCAGCGTGTTCTGTGTGACACCAGATAGTCTCTCTTCTGGGTCCACCGCTTGCAGTGCCTCTTCTGGAGGCTCTTCCTCCTTCTCCTCCTGGAGACAAGGCTTCTTTGGGGGTGGTGCCGTTGGAAGAGCTGGCATTATGTATGGTATGTCCTCATGGAGTCTCCACACCAAAAACCCTGACCGTTGTGGAAGGGAGAAGCGTGACTGCAGATGTAGATCCTGCATGGCTTTTTGCGTAAGGGGCAGTTCTTTCACTAGGTCACGCAGGGTCTCGTTCTCCACATACGCGTTGTTCTCTATCATCTCAATGCATGATAGGAATGTTAGGGTCTTAAAGAACTTGTCCCCTTTGATATTTGCAGTGACGCGAGCCATACACATAGGAAGCCAGGGTAATCCCTGCTCCCTGTACCACTCCAATCGGCTTGCGAAGCAAAGTCCCCTACGCTCTATGTCCTCCAGGATCGCATTCTTTACAAATGCCAGCCGCACCTCCCTGGTTTCCATCATTGCCTTAGAACACAGCTGCAAGAAGTGCTTCTAGTCCCAGAACAGCTTTTGTTTTTTTACAACAAAAAACCTGATGTCTGGGACCCAGCGCAGCTGTAATTCTTGCAGACCCAGCCGCAAGCAGGCAAGAGGGTCATGTCCAGCCTGTATGACCATTGTTTTGCAGTGGATGTATGTTGCAGGGAAGGGCTGATGTTCAGGCCGCAACAACTTTTTAATGAACATTTCTGCCTGTACCAGTCCCATTACCATACCTGGACTTTCCTGTGCCTTGAGCTAGGCCAGAGAAACCCTGCTGTGACAGTATACATCTCCCAGAAATGCCATCCACAGCTTCACCCCCACAACTGATGCCGTCGCCCCCAGGGACTCAGAAAGCACAAAGACCTTCTCCACCCTTAGTTTCTGTGTCACGTCCCTGGTCCAGTTTTCGAGTGGCGGGGGGTACACATCAGATGTAGCAGATGAGTGTGGCGTCAGCCCAAGAAATCCCCTCATCCGTGTCAGGGTCTTTTCCTTGCTGGCCAAGGTACCTAGGCTGACGCCAAGTTGGCCATCCAGGGGTGAAAGATGCCCATAAATCAGCTCCTCTAAGGCCAGCTCAGCTTGGTGAGCCTTCCAGTTGGGGTCATAGCCCCCATTTCCCACACTGCTTTTGGCACAGTGGAGGACATCATTCAGGTGCACCATGATGCAATTAACAACTGCAACTATCCCAAGTGCATCATCATTCCTGTCCAGAAACATTGGTTTTTGGGCAAGCAGTGGCCAAAGACCGGGTACACTGAATAAAGTCCTCTGCTTTGAGGACAGGGGGGCAGTCGTTTCCATCAAACAGGGGGACCTGTTCAATACGACAGGTGAGGGGCTTTGCCATCTTCACCTCCAGATCTTTAAAATGTGCCAAGTAGCGTTGTGCATTTGCGTACATTGCACTTAGCACATTTTTATGGAGCAGACCACAGACAGCAATTAATCCACTTACTGGATGCTTGTGAAGCTGGTTCATGTGGGTGTGGGGGGAGTCCGTGTACACCTGACGGAAGTTCAGGTTTCCACGAGACTCCTCCCCACAGAAAGGAACATCCAGCAGAGGCAGCTTCACAGGGAGTGGCCTACCATCCAGATTGGTCTGGTAGTTTGCTGTCTGGGGCATGCTCAAGGTAGGGTAGAGGGAACCACGATCACCCACCACCTCCTGTAGACCCCCCCTCGACCACAGCAGGTGCAGCTTCCTCCCGTCAAACCGATGTAAAGGCCCCAGGGTACATGCAGCATGTACTTAGACTACCTTTACCCCACCTGGCTTTACCCGATTTCTCAAATTCAGTGGCGTTTGACTCTTCTGACCAAACTGGAACAGGGTTAGGAGCACTGACAGGTCAGGGTGGGTTGCTGCCTCAACAATGGCTTTGTCCAGTAGAGCTATGATGAACTCCTGATCCTGCTCCAGGATATGTAACCAGGACGGGTTTGAGAGGAAGTTTTTCTGCACAGTCTCTTGCCATGTCCTCCATGTCCAGATCTTTTAGCTCTGCTGTAAAAAGTCTCCTCACCCGGTTCAGGAGTACTGCAGCATTCAGTCTAGCTAGGGACTCCCAGTGGCTGCTTGTCTTTCTTTCAGCCGGGTAAGAGGGCACTACCGTCAAATTCAAGAAGGCCCCATCAGCAGTCTGGGCCAGGCAGTGGCTGAAGCTGTGTTGCCAGCTGAGTCTCTGTTCAGGGGTTGAATTGACCATCTGGACATGTTTTTCTATGTTGTGGTAGTGGGGCTTTACTACGTGAGCCTCGAAGGGTGGTAGAGCGAGGCACGCAATGCGGTCACAGACTGAGCTGACATTGTTTAGTTCAATTACCACCCCGTCGATGTCAAAAGTGGTCCTCAAGATTCCCAGATCGGGTTGGTACTGGGTTGGGAAGACTGGCACTCTCAAGTCGGTGTTTGCCAGGAAGTCCCCCACCTCAAAGTGAGCCTCGAAGGCCTGCGTAAGGTGTTGGTTGTTCTCAGCAGCAACCAGAAGGATGTTGTTGATGTTGTCCATTTTGATTAATGTGCTGTAAAGGTCTGTGTGAATGTGAGCGTATGTGTTCAGTCAGAAATCAAAGTGTTTGAATGAAAATGAATGTGGTGTGCCTGTATTTACAATGAAAATGTTGTGTCTGTAATTGAAATGTAATCAATTTGTGTTTATGTGTTGTAGGTGCAAAGGAAAGTGAAGGAGAAATGATGAAAATGGGCTCTGGAGACAGCAGCTTGTGAACAGGTCGTTGTTCAAAAGCGGAATGACCTGAAAAGCTTATTTTCCTCCTTATAAGTCTATTTTACTATTTTAGTTAAAGCAATGTAATGTAATTTACCATGTTTTCTGGATGTAAAGGCCTATTTGCACTTCCCCTTTATATGTAAAATAATAAAAAACTTTGTAAAGTCAATCAGTACACATTGTAGTAATAATTTATGAAATCACGGTAGGGCAGGGTTCGGGTAGGGTTAGGGGTAGTGTAGGGGAACTGATTCCTTCTACGGGGTAGAAGGAAGGTGCATGGGCCATCCCGCGGGAGAGCTCCCTCTCCCAGTTCGGGTTGTCACGGAAGGGGCGCTTGCGCTGCCTTCCGTAACGCACCTGTTGCCACCCATCAGACATGACGCGTGGACTTTATTTATTTTAATTTTAATATAAATGTGTTTCTAAATTAAAATGAATTGTTTTTAAATGAATGTAAATAAAGTCAAATGAAATAAAATGAATGACCTTTTAACAGAAAGAGAAAACCCAAAAGGGTTTAAAAATCCTAAAAATAAAAACCCCAAAGGCTTAAAAATACAACCAAAAGAGAGCCAAAATGGCTTAAAATCTGCTTGAAAAGAAAAAAACCCTTAATTTAGGTCGAAAAAGAAAAAAATGATCTGTGCCTCAGGCAACGTTTCGACCTTAAAAAGGTCTTCCTCAGGCCTATGAGGCACGTCAGAAAGAAAACCGGAATGTAAAACGGCTGGCTTCGTAGAGATGTGTCCTGATCGGCGGACTGAAGCAGACTGAGCTCCAGTGCTGGAACGCTCTTTATATAGCCTCCAATCCGTCTCGTCTTTTTTCCGTGTTGTTTTGTGTCTGTGCCCAATTTAAAATGTATTTGGTCTTTTTATACATATATCCACCATTAATTTAAACAACCCGCTTTTTAGATGTTATAGTAATATTAAATAAATTGTTTTTAATTGACTTAAAATGTTCCTTTTTATGTTTTTATCCTATTTCTTTATAATATTATTTTTTTTTTTATATTTATGTACTGTCCCATGTAATTGCTAATGTGTGCTAATATATTTATTGAAATGTTAATGTTTGTATTGTATTTTAATTAGATTTTTAAAGTTGGTTTAAATTATAGATTGAGGGTGGAACTGGGCAAAAATTTTAGGTTAGATTTGGGTTTAGGGGTATGTAGAAAAACCAAATTGGGAAATAAACAAGGGTTAGGGGTCAAAGATCGGGGAAGTTAGGTTTAGGGGTAGGGACTGGGATTGGGGATAGGTTAGGATTAGGGAATGGGCATAGGTTAGGATTAGGTTAAGGAAATGGGAGTAGATTAGGGTAAGGGAAAGGGTTTAGAGGATTTGAGATTGGGGATAGGTTAGGATTAGGGTAAGGAAATAGGAGGGGATTAGGGTAGGGAAATAAGGAGAGTAGTTAGGATTAGGGTTGGAGTTTAGGGGTTAGGGTAGGGTTAGGGTATATGGGGTTTATAAGGTCGTCACCAGCTGGTGACCAAAGTTTCTTTTGTTAATAACTTTTGATAGGAAGGTGGTACAGACATGGGACCAAGCTCTAACCCCCCCCGTTCGACGGGTCTGGCTGTCGATTTCTGACATCCGTTTTGTCCTACGTACTTCCGGTTCAGAAATACGCCCACTTTTTGGCTTCAGGCCGGCTGTATCTCGGGTACAGAAGGTCGTAGAGACATCAGAACACTTCAGGCGTGCTCAGAAAGGTCGAATTATTGGTTGCAAGTCTCTACGACCTTCCGTTCCAGAGTTACGGGTTGTTAAAGTTCGCCATAGAAACGAATGGGAGGCAAAGATAGTGAAAAATTGTCGGAGTTGAAAAAAACTCCTCCAGAAAGTGATTAGGAGCACGTTTCAGACCTTTTTGGAGTCGATTGGTAGTATTTTCTTGTGAGATTTCTCCGAAAGATGGCCAACCACTAGGTGGCGCTATGGTAACCAAATTATAGAATCAGCATCTGTGGCTTAGACCGCTCAGAATGTTACCGGTTTCGTGTGTCTGTCAGTTGGCTGGCCAGTCAAGCACTGTGATGGCATGGCCATCAAAGCAGGTTTTGGTGCTTTTGGCGGTATGGGAAGGGGTCAGGTCCTACTGGAAGATGAAATCTGCATCTCCATACAGATCCTTAGCAAAAACAATCATGAAGTCCCCTAGAACATTCTGGTAGACTGATGCGGTGACCATGGATTTAAGAAAGCAGAGTTTACCAACACCTGCACCGGACATTGCACCCCGAATCATGACTGACTGTGGATATTTCACACTGGACCTCAAGCAGCTTGGGTTCTGTTCTTCCCGTGTCTTCCTCCAAACCCTTGGACGAAAGGCATATTTTACTTTCATTGGAAAAGAGGACCTAGGACCACTGGCCAACAGTCCAGTCCTTTTTTTCCTTGGCCAGTTGAGACGTGTCTGAATGTGGTGGTTTTTCAACCTGTGACTCCCGCTTCATTCCATTCTTTCTGGATCTCTGCCAGGTTCATGAATCTTCTCTGTTTTATAATCCGCTGAAGCCCACGGTCAGCTCTTCTGCTGGTGCATCTTCTCCTGCGACATTTTGCCCTTCCACTAGACTTTCCATTGATATGCTTGGACACAGCACTCTGTGAACAGCCAGCCTACTTAGCTATGAACCTTTGTGGCTTACCTATCCTATGGAGGGGTATCAATGATGGTCTTTTGCCAGTTGTCAAGTCTTCAGTCTTACATACATTGCTCTAAAGCGAGACTGTGTTAAGTGACAAAAGTCTTCCAAGCTACACCAGAGGCTAAGTGGTTGTATTGATCAAGGTTGCATGACAGTTTCTCAAAGTGCTGCATCAGGGCTAAAAGGTCATACTCTTCCAAAAGCGGTTATATTGAAACTCTGCACATGAAATGCATTTTGTAAATCCAATACAATTATTTAGTTTTGGTGAAGCCCTAACAAATCAGAGTTAAGATGGATGGATGGATGGATAATGGTAAAAGTTTTAAACTTAGGAATCATGCAAAAGGTACATTCCTATGCACACTTATTGCAAACCTCACCCCCAATTTCCACTGCATGCGCTCCGCTCCGGCACGCACTCCGCAGCAAAAACGCTCCCATTGTAGTCAATGAGAGCATTTCCACTGCCGCCGCCGAGCCGCGCAGGGCGCCGGCCGCTGTTTCGCCATCCGGATACATATGTTGTGCAAAATATCTTGACACAGAATAAAAGAGACTAACTGTTCTTTTCTGTTTTCGTTTTCCACGGAATGAAGAATTTTGTTCTGACTTCCGCATTAATTACTGGCTTTTATCGTGAGATCTCGCAATTCCCGCGCATGCTTCTTTGACCACCTCTGTGCTGCGGACCGGAGCGGATCTAGAGCGCATGCAGTGGAAATTGCGAACGGCTGCGGAGTGCGTGGCGGACCGGACCGGAGCGGAGCCCATGCAGTGGAAATCGGGGGTCACTGTCTTGTTAGTGCACCAGTTAAAGAGAGAAACTGCTTACCAAGGATGACTGCCAGTGTAGTATAACTAATTTTATTTATAACTTTTCAGAGTAGAATGAAAACTACTTGTTCTTCATATTGATTATTCGATTTTTCTTATTTTTCGGAATTGTATTCATTATGATAAAATCCTCTCTTTGTGTATTCTGAATTCAGCCTCTTTTATTACTCCATAACATATTTTGCCTTGGTAGTTACCATTTCCTATACATATTTCCATTCTAAGTCCAGCCTGGGTATTAGAGGATTTTAAAGAGTATAGTTAGAAACTTCTAGTCTAAGAAGCCCCAATATGTCTTAAATTGATGGAATATTGACAAAGTCTTTGTTTGTTTGACTGGTAATATGTAATTGATTTGTGGACAAGACAGTCGATGAGAACTGTGTGGTATAAAGTGTAAGCTGTTTTCTCCAACCCTTTTCTGACTTCAGGGAGTCTTGCAGACTGTAAAGTGTTGTGATTGCATTTCTCATAAGATGAACTGAACAGACTTTTGGATGTCTGGGAGCTATTTCAAAGATGGACTGAGCAGACCACATTTCCCAGCAATCCTAGCAGTGACTCCCAACACACTCCTATTGGTCTGTGACCATCCACGGTGACATCAGCGATGACATCACGGCCAAAGGGGGCTATAAGAGTAGTCGCGCCCATTTTGAATTGTTCTCCAGCTGGAAGTTCTTGGATGAACTACTGCTGAACAGAGGACATCTCACCGGTGAAGATTCTCTTTTGTTCTGACCCGCTGGACCGGGGAAGAACTCATTTCAAAACTTCGAAGTGCGCACCCCGTCTGCGTAACCAGGGTGCACGACATAAGAACTGTTCCAAGACAGTTCATTAGACGTCGACCTACAGGCCATCCAGCCTGCCTTTGGGCCACACGGTCCTTAAAATCCTGTACAGGTTTTTTTTATAACTCTTCCTTTTCTTGCTCAACTACGGACACAATTCACTCTCCTCCTAGTGGACTGGACCTCCTTCCAGGCAAAGTAGGACTGAACCGGTTCATTTATACTAATAATGTGTCTGGGCATAGATAGACAGAGAAAATAGAGTTTTAACGAGTTAGATCTCGTTCATTGTTGGTTAAAGTGTTTTTTAAGCGCTGTACCTGTTTGCTCATTTTTGCGTCGTCGCACGTATAACTCAAGGCAAGGCAAGGCAAGGCAAGGCAATTTTATTTGTATAGCACACTTTCAACAGCAGGGTAATTCAAGGTGCTTTACATGATTTGGTGATTTAAAAAAAAAAAACATAAAAGAAGCACACATTACACATGATATACAATAAAGCAAGAGAAAAATAAAAAAAGCAAGAGAGCATGAACACATTTCATACATATGACATCAAGCATTTACTCAAAGGCAATTCTAAACAGATGGGTTTTTAGTCTCGATTTAAAGCAGTTCAGAGTTTCAGCAGCTCTACACTCGTCAGGAAGTCTGTTCCAGATAAGGGGGGCATAAAAAGTGAAAGCTGCTTCTCCATGTTTAGTTCTGAGTATAGGGATGTTTAGTAGGCTAGAGTTGGAGGACCTGAGTGGTCTTGGTGGTTGGTACCATGATAACAGGTCTTCAACATATTTTGGTGCTAAGCCATGTAATGATTTATAAACTAGTAAAAGTATTTTAAAGTCTATTCTCTGAGCTACAGGGAGCCAGTGTAAGGACTTTAGAACTGGGGTGATGTGCTCTACTTTCCTGGTTCTAGTGAGGACGCGAGCGGCAGCGTTCTGGATCAGCTGCAGCTGTCTGATTGACGTTTTAGGCAGACCTGTGAAGATGCTGTTGCAGTAATCAATCCGACTAAAGATAAACGCATGGATGAGTTTTTCTAGGTCGTGTTGCAAAATCAGTCCTTTAATCCTAGAGATGTTCTTCAGGTGATAGAACGCTGACCTTGTTATTGCCTTTATGTAACCCTGGAGGTTCAGGTCTGAGTCCATTACTACACCTAGGTTTCAAACCTGATCAGTAGTTTCTAGCTGTATTAATTGAAGCTGTGTGCTGACTCTTGATCGTTCCTCCTTGGGTCCAAAAATAATCACTTCAGTTTTGTTTCTATTCAGCTGGAGAAAGTTATGGCACATCCATCCATTTATTTGGTCAATGCATTGATTTAGGGTTTGAATGGGTTCAGAGTCACCTGGTGACATTGTAATGTAGAGCTGAGTGTCATCTGCGTAGTTATGGTAGCTAATGTTATTGGTTGCTATAATCTTGCCTAGTGGGAGCATGTAGATATTAAATAAGAGGGGCCCCAGGATGGAGCCCTGGGGCACCCCACATGTGATTTCTGTTCGTTCTGATGAAAAGTTTCCTATTGAAACATAGAAGTCCCTGTTCTTTAGGTAAGACTCGAACCAGCCAAGTACTGTACCAGAGAGTCCGACCCAGCTCTCCAGTCGTTCCAATAAAATATCATGATCAACAGTGTCAAATGCTGCACTGAGGTCCAACAGAACCAGCACAGTGGTTCTTCCACAGTCTGTATTTATGCGGATGTCATTAAATACTTTGACGAGGACAGTCTCGGTGCTGTGGTGAGCGCGGAAACCAGACTGAAAAGCATCAAAATGGTTTGTCATTGTTATGAAGCCATTTAACTGCTGAAACACAGCTTTTTCAATAATCTTACTGATGAATGGAAGATTAGAGATTGGCCTGTAGTTCTGCATTAACGTGTTGTCCAGATTTTTCTTCTTTAGCAGTGGTTTAATAACTGCTGTTTTTAAAGCCTGAGGGAAGACACCTGATAGCAGTGATGAGTTCACTATTTGAACAAGATCAGAACCAATAACAGGAAGAACCTTCTTTAGAAAAGCTGTGGGTAGGATATCAAGACAGCAGGAGGAGGAGCTTAATTTGATAATGATTTTTTTCAAGGCTGTTCTGGTTTAATTCGTGGAATTCAGACATTATCTCTACATTGTTGTTGATTGAGGATAGCACTGGTTGTGGGTTCAATATTGAGGTACAGATTGACCGTCTAATTGTTAGAATCTTTTCAGTGAAAAAGCTGGCAAATTCATTTCAGGCCCTGGTAGAATTTAGTTCAGGGGCTACTGTCACTAAAGGATTAGTTAGCCTTTCCACTGTTGCAAATAGAGTCTGTGCATTATTAATGTTTCTGTTGATGATTTCAGAAAAGAACGATTCCCTAGCATCTTTTATAGTTAGCTGATATCTATTCAGTCTCTCTTTGTAGATCTCACAGTGAACCTGGAGTCGAGTTTTCCGCCATTTTCTCTCGGCTCGTCGACACTCTCTTTTTTCATTACGTACCCGTGGATTACTTGTCCACGGAGACTTCTTTCTACCTGAGACTACTTTCACTTTAGTTGGAGCAATGGAATCTATGATGTCTGAGATTTTCGCAAGGAAATTATCTACCAACTTATTTACTGAGTTTGAGTTGGGAGATGAGGGGGATGTGGTGGAAGGATAAATACGTTTAAAGGTTTCTACTGAACTGTCCCCTAGAAAACGCTTTTTTATAGTGGTCTTACTGTGGCTGGATAATTTAGCAGAGATGGTACTTTCAAAGAAAATACAGAAATGGTCAGATAATGCAATATTAATTACAGAGATGTCAGAAATATTTAAACCTTTGCTGATAATTAAGTCTAGAGTGTGTCCTTTATTGTGTGTTGGTTGTTTGACATGCTGGATCAGTCCGAAGTTGTGGAGAGTATCATCTAATGTTTTTGCTTGTCTATCTTGGGGGTTGTCGGTATGGATGTTAAAGTCCCCCACGATGATTAGTTGGTCATAGTCGATACATATTACAGAAAGAAGGTCATTGAAATCATTAAAGAAGTTAGAGTTAAGTTTTGGTGGTTTATATAAACTTAGAAATAACGCTTTGTTAGGCTCATTTATCTGGGTGGCTAGGTATTCAAAAGAATCAAACGTGCCCAGAGTTACCTTTTTAAAGTTCATTGAGTTGTGAAAGATGGTGGCTACACCTCCACCTCGTCTGTGTTTTCTGTTCTCGCTTAAGAAATTGTAATTTGGAGGACTACATTCTATTAATGAAGTTGTTTCGTTATTTTCATCTAGCCAAGTTTCTGATAAAAAAGGGCGTGTAAATTATGCTCAGTGATGAAGTCATTGATAAGAAAAGACTTCCCGGATAGAGATCTAATGTTTAATAAAGCTAACTTAAGTATTGTGATGATGGGCAGCTGAACCTTCTGACAGGTTATCAATTTGAGATTTTGTTTAATATGAGAGCGTGTGGTTAACGGTTTATGTTTCCTGCTGCTGATAATCACTGATATAGCCTCAGGGGTGCCGGGTGAATTCTGGGAGACAGTAGGGGTGGATTTATTGCCCGGTTCCCTCAAATATCAAATATCTGTAATAATCAGTGGGGGGAAGCTCCCAGGCTTATTGACACTAGTCCCAGGCGTTTGGTGTAGTCTAAGTTTAGGTATTAATTTTGTCCCAAATTTGATTTGCTCGTTCAGTCTGTGTGTAAAGTTTCTAAATGGAGACTCATTTGATGTGGCTGAGTCACAGGAAGATGAAGACTTAATCTCTGATGGTTGTTTATCTGTTCGGTCCTGTGGTGTCATCATGACTTGCTGTTTTTGTTCTCTGATATCCATGGGCGCCTCAAGGTCAGCTTTTGGGAGCAAGTGTTTTGCTTTCTGATTTTGATAAGAAAAAGTGTTTGCTGCTAAGAGCCTTACTCTGGCCTTGTTCAAATAGCGCATCCCTTCTTTGAACAGATGATTAGCACTTCCAAATACTTTGAAATTATTAATAAATGTGAACGACTTCTCAGCTGATTGTTTCTTCAACCATTTATGGAGCATGCGTAGTCTGCTAAATCTTTCATCATTCCCTTCAGGGACTGGTCCACTGATGAGGATGTTTACGTTAAGTCCATCAAGTCTCTGTAGGAGATCAGAAAAGTCTCTCTTCAGAATCTCTGATTGTCTCATCGCGATATCTGCTGATCCAGCGTGAATGACGAGCTTTTCCAAAGCAGGATGTTGGTCCAAGATTTTAGGGATTTTTTCTGATATTTCTCTCACTGTATTTTTGTAGCAGCTATAAACTTTGGTATTCTTGCTACAAAAAGCCTCAGTTCCATTAATTGATCCGTCTTGTATGATAACAATCTTTGCTGGGGGGGCTCTTACTTTGTTATGTGTCCGTTTGATGCGGCTGGGTTTCTCCTGGTGGCTTTGACTGGTCCTAGGGGCTGTGTCATCTTTAGGGGAACTCAAGGCTGCGAATCTGTTTTTCAGCGGGATTCCAGGTGGAGAAATATCTCTTGTTTTTGGCTGAAACCTCTTTTGTTTACTTTTAGCAGAAGCGGCAGGTCTGGGTTCAGAGGTTTCTCTGTGCCGGAGTTTCTTTTGTTTTTTCTTCCTCGGAGAACAGGCTGGGGTTGATTTCATGCGTTTTAATGCTGGCCAGTTTTCATTATAGTGCAGAGTTCTGCCGCTCAGACGCGTGTAGGGAGTCTCTGTGACACGGTTAGACCGATGTAACACCGGGCTGATAGGCTGTTCCCTGTTTGTATTCACGGTAAAGTTGTGTCATTTTGTCCATAATCAGTGTGAAGATCAAAATTAATTTCCAGACGACGTAGCTTCGTTTCAATGCCCTCAATTCTGTCGAGCAGTTTTTCAAAATCCTCAGCTGAGCAAAAAAACATGTTAAGTCCATAAAAAAGTAATCCAAGAAGAGATCTGGTCTAATACAGAAACTGCAGGGGCTGGGTAGATAAAGTACCTAAGAAAAAGTTAAGAAAAGAAAATAAGAAAAGCAAACAGAAAATAAAATAAAGTGAATGGATCTGGAGAGAGACAGAGAGCAGCTCTGATAGAACCAGTAGCCGCAACCAAAGTATAAGTCTGAGCTGTGAAATTGCTGTCTTTGAAACTGTCTGTTTTATCCGGAGCAGATCACGCGTTTCTTGTTTCCATCCTCTTGTTCTCCCGCTCTCTCTTTCTCTCTCTCTCTCCCTCCCTGATAACTCCATCGGCAGTCGGGCTAAGTCTGGCCTGCGTTAGCTGGTCTTAGCTGAAAAGTTTAACTCCATTGTCTTTAGTCTGTCGCTAAAGCAGAGGCCTACCACATGGATGCTTCCCCCATGTGCTCCTTTAGCCAAAGCTAGTTTTATGATTCTTTTTTAGGCTCCATGTGCTCTCCTCCATCTTGGCACAGAGCTGAGATTTATGACTTTGTCTCCTAGGCTATCTGTGATTTGTGCTCCCTGGAGTGAGGCCCCCCCCTCCTTTTCTGACCCGAACCTCAGCTGTCTCACTGATTTCATTTCATGTTAATTGTGTTTAATGTTCACCTATTATTATTGTCTAAGATCTGTAGTAATTTTTGCATGCTTTAGAATAGATGGGATTTTCTATTTCCTAAATAAAGTCCCCTTATCTTAAAGAGAAGTTGTCTGGGATTACTTGGAGTGATGCGTACAATTAATGTCCACAGCGTTAGAACTTATTCCTTCATCTATTGTTTAATTATCTGAGACTGAACAATTTGGCTATTGATATTCCTGGAATCCAACAGGATGGTGCCCCTAAACTTGGTAATTTTGACATAAAATTATTAATCTTATTAATAATTGCCCTAAGCAATTATTCATAATTATTCATAGCCAAATCCTACCTATCTGCGGCACAACAAAAGTGTTTTTACAATGTCTGACCTTCAGACAGCAGTGCCTTTTTCCAAAACAGTTTAAAGGAATCATAAATTCTACCAAGAAACTAGTGGTAATATAAATCATTGTTTTATGCTTTTTGAAGTCCACTAGCTCCATCTCTCATCCACCTCCAACCAGTTTTGAGTTGTTCATGGTGACTGTAACAATCTGTAACATGACTTGAAAACTGAAAGCAGCAATTTTGTGCTACTATAAACCAAATTAAAGTGTTTATTTGCTGTTCCTATTTGGTTTGGTTTATTGTTTGCATTTTAGTTACTCCAGACTTTCCCCAGCAAGCTTCCAACATAGGTTGGTTAAAGGCTTTAAATGATCACCAATCAGAAAGGTTTTATTGCCATATGTGTGAACAGGTTCACAATATTAGGACATTTCTTTAGAACTTTGTGCAAAACACTTGAACACTTCTAAGCATGAAAATGAAATGGGGTGAACAGATCAATATATACATGAGTGCAGGTTTTGATCAGTGCAAAATCCGACAGGTGCAAAAACACAACACAGGGTCATGTGACTCAAACAGAGCAGGTGGCGGGAACAGTCTTAGGGTTCAATTCAAATTCAAATTCCAAAATACTTTATTGATCCCAGAGGGAAATTAAGTGTTGGTATAGCTCATATAATTAATTCTTTAAGGAGCTGTTGTAGATGATGATAGCTGTGGGCAGGAAGGATTTCCTGTAGCGGTCTGTATTGCAGCGAAACTGAAGAAGCCTCCGACTGAAGACGCTCTGTTGTTGTATGACAGTTTCATGAAGAGGATGCTCAGGGTTGTCCATAATTTTTTTGATTTTATGAAGAATCCTTCTTTGCATTATCATCTCCAGATGTTCCACAGTTGTCCCAAAAACAGAACTAGCATTCTCTATCAGCTTGTTTAGCCTATTTAAATCCCTGGCTCTGATGCTGCTACCCCAACCGATGATGGCTGAAGAGATTACACTCTCCACAACAGACTAGTAGAAGATCTGCAGCATCTTGCTGCAAACCTTGAAGGACCTAAGCTTCCTCAAGAAGTACAGTCTGCTCTGTCCCTTATGGTAGATGGCTTCACTATTCAGTCTCCAGTCCAGTCTGTTGTCAAGATGAACTCCGAGGTATTTATACTCCTCAACCACCTTCACTTCTTCTCCTATGATGGAAACAGTGTTTGACTTATCCCTGTTTCTTCTGAAATCTACAATCATCTCCTTTGTTTTGTTCACATTCAAGGTGAGACGATTGTTTCCACACCATCTCACAAAGCGGTCCACCAGCTCTCTGTATTCAGCTTCTTGTCCATCTCTGATACACCCGACAATTGCAGAGTCATCTGAATATTTCTGCAGATGACAGATCTCTGATTTGTACTGGAAGTCTGAGGTGTACAGAGTGAAAAGGAATGGTGAGAGTACGGTCCCCTGTGGTGCTCCTGTGCTGCTGACGACCTGGTTTGACACACAGTTCTTCAGTCTCGCAAATTGTGTACTGTTGGTCAGGTAGTCATTGATCCAGGCGATTGTTGAGCCCTCCATCTGTGTCTTCAGAAGTTTCTGACAAAGCAAATTAGGCTGAATTGTGTTAAATGCACTGGAGAAATCAAAGAACATGATCCTCACAGTGCTGCCTGTTTTGTCCAGAGGACAGTGGGTTGGTTGAAGCAGGTGTATGATGGCATCTTCAGGTGTATGATGGGATCTTCAACTCCAACTATTGTTATTATATTGTTAGTGTTCATGAGTCCAACAGCAGAGGGGAAGAAACTATTCTCTTGTAGAGAGGTTCTGGTTCAAATGGACCGGAACCTACTGTTTGAGGGGAGCAGGTCAAAAAGTCTGTGTCCATGGTGAGAAGGGTTGGCTGTGACCTACATGCCCAAGTGTCCTGGAGGTGTACAGGTCTAGGAGAGATGGGAGTCTATAGCCAATCAACTTCTCAACAGAGCGCACAACACGCAGCAGTCTCTTTTTGTCCCTGATGGTAGCTCCACCATACCACATGATGATGCAGGAGGTGAAGATGGACTCGATGATTGCAGTGTAGAACTGCAGTCACATTAGCCATGAAGTCTGTACTGTAAGTCCACTGAGTCTTGCTTCAGTTTATTCTCACAATTCTCACTTTCACACATGCCATTTGGAGTGTCAAAATACCCGCCAAAAAAGACAGAAATATGATTTACAAGTGATGAATTCTATATTTTCACGACATTTCTTTGTATTTTGATTAACTGTTTTTAAAGTACTGTACAAGCAGCATAAATCATAGTCAGGTGAGGAAAAAAATAAAAAAAGGAGACAAATGTTTCATCAGTAGCATCAACATCCTTTTCAAAATGAGGACAAAAGGGACAAGAAGTTTTAGAACCCCATACTAAATTCAACTTTTTTTTACAGGTAGTGTAATCATAGCGAACATTTTCTTGCAGATCTCCAACAGTGAGGTTGGTTTTCCCTCCTCACTGTGCATGGTTACAAGTCTAATACCTGGGACCTCTTCCAGCCTTGTTTGTTACAGTTCAAGTTGTTTTAAACCAGAAGCAGTTATTGTTTTGAGTGTGGATATGAATGAGTCTGCTGCTACCAGCTATTTTCTTGAAGCCATTTTCTGACTTATGAAGATAAGCACGCATCTTCCTCATTTGAAGCATATTTTCTCTTGTCTTTTTCATTTTACACATGTGAGAGAAATTATAGCAGGAGAATGCATATTAGTTTTACATTCCATAGAAGAGTAAAATAATGTTTACATAGAGGGGAAGATCAGGGGAAGCAGAAGTTTAGGAGAAGAATCTGGAAAAAAACAGGTTGCAAGCGGAGCCATGAGGTGCTACAACAAGGGCGTAACTTTGATGTTCACATTGGTGGGGACACAATTTGGCGTAGCGCCCCGGCCCCACCATCCAACCGGACCAAACTAGTTTTGTCCTGTGTCTTTGTACAGTATAGTCAAGAGTTCACTTACCAACAACAAGTCGGGTCACCCTATGGCAGGAAATAGGTCAATTGACTTTGATAAATATTTATATTAGGCTGTATGACTAAAATATGTACAGATAGTTCTGGAGGGGTTGGGGGGAAAGGATTTTAAATGAATAAGGAAACGCACACATGATGTAACTGTCTATTCTTCGCATTTGACACACACGTTGTACACGCTTGCAGCCACAGCGCACAGACTACACGCATGGCATGCACAACATGCTTCTTGTAGTTTTATTTTTTAGCACACGTGCGTTTGATGTCACATCTTGCCCTTTTTCCCTGGCCTAGTATTGTTGCCATGCTGAGCCCGCTTGGTGGTGGTGACAGCCGGGTCTCGGATGCGCTCACCGGGCAGCTCAGCAGCTGCAGAGCTCCAGAATAAACGCACGCTGGGTCATTCAGGATAAGTTTTATATGTCATTTTTTCTCACCAGAACCCGGTTGCTTAGCAACGCAGACGCCGCGAGGCAGCACTCTCTTTAAAACCATTCCTTGTAGCGTTTCGACGAGTTGCTGCAACTATGTATGGCACAATATGTGATAGAATACATATATATATAAATTTTTCCATCGTCAAGTTTGGGAGGCGGGAGCTCTTCATATAGGAGATTGCGAGTTTGCGTATGTTCTCAGTCTAAAACACCCAGTAACTGTGCTAACTGGAAGTTGGCAAAAGCCAACAGAACAGCCCCCGTGTTCTGGCCGTGAAACTTGTATATACTAGGCTATATAATAGGCTAATGGGTGGCTGTTGACATCGGATATAATGTATGTCCCTTCAGGAAGAATAAAAAAATCAAGACTCGTCTGCTTCTTGTCACCGGTGTCCCGTTTGTCATGTCAGATCTTCCATCAACAATACATTATCCCTTAACATAGGTAAAGTGTATGTCATCGTTAGTTTTACAATTGGCATATGTTGTTTGTCTGACTTACAGTCCTAGGACCACTGCGGCCCTTAAGCATCCACGCCACGTCAAGGCAGAGTCCTTGTGGAGGTTTTTTGTATTGTTTGTTTTTTGGGTTTTATATATTTTTTTTTTGTTGAAGTTTTTATGCTTTTATTTAAACAGCACAGGAACTTTTTTATAAACATGCGTGCTAACAAAAAATAAGAAGCTCTACTGATTGGTCAGAAGCATTCTCCTCCTATACCTAAAGGCTTTTAATGTCCGGGCTGGGATTGATTCTGCCTCGCAGGAGGCCAGGTAACGCTGGTATGCCAGCTTATGGGACAGTTCAGGGTCAAGATCTATCAAAAACAGCTCCTTGGCAGACCAGGGAATGTTTTTGGAAGCTGCAAGGTACACCAGCGTGTTCTGTGTGACACCAGAAAATCTCTCTTCTGGGTCCACCGCTTGCAGTGCCTCTTCTGGAGGCTCTTCCTCCTTCTCCTCCTGGAGACAAGGCTTCTTTGGGGGTGGTGCCGTTGGAAGAGCTGGCATTTTGTATGGTATGTCCTCATGGAGTCTCCACACCAAAAACCCTGACCGTTGTGGAAGGGAGAAGCGTGACTGCAGATGTAGATCCTGCATGCCTTTTTGCGTGAGGGGCAGTTCTTTCACTAGGTCACGCAGGGTCTCGTTCTCCACATACGCGTTGTTCTCTATCATCTCAATGCATGATAGGAATGTTAGGGTCTTAAAGAACTTGTCCCCTTTGATATTTGCAGTGACGCGAGCCATACACATAGGAAGCCAGGGTAATCCCTGCTCCCTGTACCACTCCAATCGGCTTGCGAAGCAAAGCCCCCTACGGTCTATGTCCTCCAGGATCGCATTCTTTACGAATGCCAGCCGCACCTCCCTGGTTTCCATCATTGCCTTAGAACACAGCTGCAAGAAGTGCTTCTAGTCCCAGAACAGCTTTTGTTTTTGTACAACAAAAAACCTGATGTCTGGGACCCAGCGCAGCTGTAATTCTTGCAGACCCAGCCGCAAGCAAGCAAGAGGGTCATGTCCAGCCTGTATGACCATTGTTTTGCAGTGGATGTATGTTGCAGGGAAGGGCTGATGTTCAGGCCGCAACAACTTTTTAATGAACATTTCTGCCTGTACCAGTCCCTTTACCATACCTGGACTTTCCTGTGCCTTGAGCTAGGCCAGAGAAACCCTGCTGTGACAGTATACATCTCCCAGAAATGCCATCCACAGCTTCACCCCCACAACTGATGCTGCCGCCCCCAGGGACTCAGAAAGCACAAAGACCTTCTCCACCCTTAGTTTCTGTGTCACGTCCCTGGTCCAGTTTTCGAGTGGCGGGGGGTACACATCAGATGTAGCAGATGAGTGTGGCGTCAGCCCAAGAAATCCCCTCATCCGTGTCAGGGTCTTTTCCTTGCTGGCCGAGGTACCTAGGCTGACGCCAAGTTGGCCATCCAGGGGTGAAAGATGCCCATAAATCAGCTCCTCTAAGGCCAGCTCAGCTTGGTGAGCCTTCCAGGTGGGGTCATAGCCCCCCTTTCCCACACTGCTTTTGGCACAGTGGAGGACATCATTCAGGTGCACCATGATGCAATTAACAACTGCAACTATCCCAAGTGCGTCATCATTCCTGTCCAGAAACATTGGTTTTTGGGCAAGCAGTGGCCAAAGACAGGGTACACTGAATAAGTCCTCTGCTTTGAGGACAGGGGGGCAGTTGTTTCCATCAAACAGGGGGACCTGTTCAATACGACAGGTGAGGGGCTTTGCCATCTTCACCTCCAGATCTTTAAAATGTGCCAAGTAGCGTTGTGCATTTGCGTACATTGCACTTAGCACATTTTTATGGAGCAGACCACAGACAGCAATTAATCCACTTACTGGATGCTTGTGAAGCTGGTTCATGTGGGTGTGGGGGGAGTCCGTGTACACCTGACGGAAGTTCAGGTTTCCACGAGACTCTTCCCACAGAAAGGAACATCCAGCAGAGGCAGCTTCACAGGGAGTGGCCTACCATCCAGATTGGTCTGGTAGTTTGCTGTCTGGGCCATGCTCAAGGTAGGGTAGAGGGAACCACGATCACCCACCACCTCCTGTAGACCCCCCCCCCCCCTCGACCACAGCAGGTGCAGCTTCCTCCCGTCAAACCGATATAAAGGCCCCAGGGTACATGCAGCATGTACGGAGACTACCTTTACCCCACCTGGCTTTACCCGATTTCTCAAATTCAGTGGCGTTTGACTCTTCTGACCAAACTGGAACAGGGTTAGGAGCACTGACAGGTCAGGGTGGGTTGCTGCCTCAACAATGGCTTTGTCCAGTAGAGCTATGATGAACTCCTGATCCTGCTCCAGGATATGTAACCAGGACGGGTTTGAGAGGAAGTTTTTCTGCACAGAGTCTCTTGCCATGTCCTCCGTGTCCAGATCTTTTAGCTCTGCTGTAAAAAGTCCCCTCACCCGGTTCAGGAGTACTGCAGCATTCAGTCTAGCTAGGGACTCCCAGTGGCTGCTTGTCTTTCTTTCAGCCGGGTAAGAGGGCCCTACCTTCAAATTCAAGAAGGCCCCATCAGCAGTCTGGGCCAGGCAGTGGCTGAAGCTGTGTTGCCAGCTGAGTCTCTGTTCAGGGGTTGAATTGACCATCTGGACATGTTTTTCTATGTTGTGGTAGTGGGGCTTTACTACGTGAGCCTCGAAGGGTGGTAGAGCGAGGCACGCAATGCGGTCACAGACTGAGCTGACATTGTTTAGTTCAATTACCACCCCGTCGATGTCAAAAGTGGTCCTCAAGATTCCCAGATCGGGTTGGTACTGGGTTGGGAAGACTGGCACTCTCAAGTCGGTGTTTGCCAGGAAGTCCCCCACCTCAAAGTGAGCCTCGAAGGCCTGCGTAAGGTGTTGGTTGTTCTCAGCAGCAACCAGAAGGATGTTGTTGATGTTGTCCATTTTGATTAATGTGCTGTAAAGGTCTGTGTGAATGTGAGCGTATGTGTTCAGTCAGAAATCAAAGTGTTTGAATGAAAATGAATGTGGTGTGCCTGTATTTTCAATGAAAATGTTGTGTCTGTAATTGAAATGTAATTAATTTGTGTTTATGTGTTGTAGGTGCAAAGGAAAGTGAAGGAGAAATGATGAAAATGGGCTCTGGAGACAGCAGCTTGTGAACAGGTCGTTGTTCAAAAGCGGAATGACCTGAAAAGCTTATTTTCCTCCTTATAAGTCTATTTTACTATTTAAGTTAAAGCAATGTAATGTAATTTACCATGTTTTCTGGATGTAAAGGCCTATTTGCACTTCCCCTTTATATGTAAAATAATAAAAAACTTTGTAAAGTCAATCAGTACACATTGTAGTAATAATTTATGAAATCACGGTAGGGCAGGGTTCGGGTAGTGTAGGGGAACTGATTCCTTCTACGGGGTAGAAGGAAGGTGCATGGGCCATCCCGCGGGAGAGCTCCCTCTCCCAGTTCGGGTTGTCACGGAAGGGGCGCTTGCGCTGCCTTCCGTAACGCACCTGTTGCCACCCATCAGACATGACGCGTGGACTTTATTTAATTTAATTTTAATATAAATGTGTTTCTAAATTAAAATGAATTGTTTTTAAATGAATGTAAATAAAGTCAAATGAAATAAAATGAATGACCTTTTAACAGAAAGAGAAAACCCAAAAGGGTTTCAAAATCCTAAAAATAAAAACCCCAAAGGCTTAAAAATACAACCAAAAGAGAGCCAAAATGGCTTAAAATCTGCTTGAAAAAAAAAACAAAAAAACTTAATTTAGGATGATTTGTGCCTCAGGCAACGTTTCGACCTTAAAAGGGTCTTCCTCAGGCCTATGAGGCACGTCAGAAACAAAACCGGAATGTAAAACGACTGGCTTTGTAGAGATGTGTCCTGCTCAGCGGTCTGAAGCAGACTGAGCTCCAGTGCTGGAACGCTCCTTATATAGCCTCCAATCCGTCTCGTCTTTTTTCCGTGTTGTTTTGTGTCTGTGCCCAATTTAAAATGTATTTGGTCTTTTTATACATATATCCACCATTAATTTAAACAACCTGCTTTTTAGATGTTATAGTAATATTAAATAAATTGTTTTTAATTGACTTAAAATGTTCCTTTTTATTGATTTAAAAAAATGTTTTTAATGTATTTATCCTATTTCTATATAATATTATTTTTTTTTTTATATTTATGTACTGTCCCATGTAATTGCCAATGTGTGCTAATATATTTATTGAAATGTTAATGTTTGTATTGTATTTTAATTAGATTTTTAAAGTTGGTTTAAATTATAGATTGAGGGTGGAACTGGGCAAAAATTTTAGGTTAGATTTGGGTTTAGGGGTATGTAGAAAAACCAAATTGGGAAATAAACAAGGGTTAGGGGTCAAAGATCGGGGAAATTAGGTTTAGGGGTAGGGACTGGGATTGGGGATAGGTTAGGATTAGGGAATGGGGATAGGTTTGGATTAGGTTAAGGAAATGGGAGTAGATTAGGGTAAGGGAAAGGGTTTAGAGGATTTGAGATTGGGGATAGGTTAGGATTAGGGTAAGGAAATAGGAGGGGATTAGGGTAGGGAAATAAGGAGAGTAGTTAGGATTAGGGTTGGAGTTTAGGGGTTAGGGTAGGGTTAGGGTATATGGGGTTTATAAGGTCGTCACCAGCTGGTGACCAAAGTTTCTTTTGTTAATAACTTTTGATAGGAAGGTGGTACAGACATGGGACCAAGCTCTAACCCCCCCGTTCGACGGTTCTGGCTGTCGATTTCTGACATCCGTTTTGTCCTACGTACTTCCGGTTCGGAGATACGCCCACTTTTTGGCTTCAGGCCGGCTGTATCTCGGGTACAGAAGGTCGTAGAGACATCAGAACACTTCAGGCGTGCTCAGAAAGGTCGAATTATTGGTTGCAAGTCTCTACGACCTTCCGTTCCAGAGTTACGGGTTGTTAAAGTTCGCCATAGAAACGAATGGGAGGCAAAGATAGTGAAAAATTGTCGGAGTCGAAAAAAACTCCTCCAGAAAGTGATTAGGAGCACGTTTCAGACCTTTTTGGAGTCGATTGGTAGTATTTTCTTGTGAGATTTCTCCGAAAGATGGCCAACCACTAGGTGGCGCTATGGTCACCAAATTATAGAATCAGCATCTGTGGCTCAGACCGCTCAGAATGTTACCGGTTTCGTGTGTCTGTCAGTTGGCTGGCCAGTCAAGCACTGTGATGGCATGGGCATCAAAGCAGGTTTTGGTGCTTTTGGCGGTATGGGAAGGGGTTAGGTCCTACTGGAAGATGAAATCTGCATCTCCATACAGATCCTTAGCAAAAACAATCATGAAGTCCTCTAGAACATTCTGGTAGACTGATGCGGTGACCTTGGATTTGAGAAAGCAGAGTTTACCAACACCTGCACCGGACATTGCACCCCGAATCATGACTGACTGTGGATATTTCACACTGGACCTCAAGCAGCTTGGGTTCTGTTCCTCCCGTGTCTTCCTCCAAACCCTTGGACGAAAGGCACATTTTACTTTCATTGGAAAAGAGGACCTAGGACCACTGGCCAACAGTCCAGTCCTTTTTTTCCTTGGCCAGTTGAGACGTGTCTGAATGTGGTGGTTTTTCAAGCTGTGACTCCCGCTTCATTCCATTCTTTCTGGATCTCTGCCAGGTTCATGAATCTTCTCTGTTTTATAATCCGCTGAAGTCCACGGTCAGCTCTTCTGCTGGTGCATCTTCTCCTGCGACATTTTGCCCTTCCACTAGACTTTCCATTGATATGCTTGGACACAGCACTCTGTGAACAGCCAGCCTCCTTAGCTATGAACTTTTGTGGCTTACCCATCCTATGGAGGGGTATCAATGATGGTCTTTTGCCAGTTGTCAAGTCTGCAGTCTTCCCCCTATTAAACCTAACTGAAACAACTGAACCAAAGTGAAGCAATTTAATGACACCTGGGAAAACCTGTGCAGGTGCTTTGAGTTTAGTAGATGAGTAGTGTGTGACACTCAGTTTAAAACATTCATGCCCTGTAAAATTTGGGCAGATTTCTTCACAGTATTAAAATTTTATGAATTCCTCTTTTCAAAGGTTTATATAGGATAGATATATATATATATATATATATATATATATATATATATATATATATATATATATATATATATATATATATATATATATCTCAAGAGAAGTGATATTGCAAAGGCCGTAATGCTCCACTTGTGAAAGTAAAACTGTTGAGCCAGTCTGTATCTAGAGCTATATGCACAAGGTGATCAAGGAAACACAGGACATCTGGGGAGATGAGCAACAAGCTACAGTTGAGATGAAGGACCAGGTAAGAGGCAGGTAAGGGCAAAAACATACTGACACATGAAGGAGGAGAGACAGGAACACAGGGATCATGACATAATCAGACAGAGAGTCATCACTAAATAAACATCCCTGTATACTTACAACTTTAAAAAGAGTTTTTGAAGCCTTCCCAGGTCTGGGCTCCAAACTCATTTGAATTTTGACTCCAAGGTTCTTTTGACATCTTTCTTTCCAGATAATTTGACTTCTTTCGGCAATTAATCTGGAGGTTACAAGGTTCTGATAAGAGTGTCATGATGAAATTGAATGTCAACACTGGCTGATTTTAACCCTGTTTAATATACATGTGATGATGCTTCACTGTTCACAGGTATTCTAGGAGGAACTGAGGTCCTCAACTTAAAAAGATAGCGGTGATGCATATCAATAGTTTATATATTTTATATATTCTAAGCAAAATGTTCTAAACTAAAGGGCATGTTGATGCTTGCTATGACAACAACAAAAAAAACTTTTACTCAGTCTGAGCTGAGAGAAAGAGTGAAGGACTTTAAGGCTGAAGTGATTTAGTTTGAGTTTTTTCAAGAGTTTAACAGAAAGACTAAACAAGCAAGATGCATTAAAGGCTATTTCAACCACTTACTTACATCCGTCTTTCTAAAGACCTCGAGAGGGTCATCGTGGTTTATTTCGCCGGAACATATTTTTTAATTATTGCCTGTCCCCTTTCGCTGATGGAGATACTTTGAGAGCAATAAAGTTGTGACATTTTAAGATGAGTGATCCCAGACAATTTAGGCTTACAGTAGGTTAATCATTTAATTTGTGACCCTGACTGAGATATAAACCTGTGCTTGACATGGTAAAAGGCTCTTTATGCACAAGTTTTTTTAAATGTTTTTGTTTGTTTTAATGTCCCACATTGCACACCGAGGTCAATGGTAGCAGTTTATCAGTTAGCCTGCAAATGTCAAGAATGAATAAACCTTCATCTGTTGTCGGAAACCTGATCAAAACATGAATTTTACAGAGTAAATTTTCAAGCACAGTAATTATGACTACCTATTTCTTTTTGGCACTATTTTCACAAACCAGAACACGAGGTGAGAGAAGAACGTTTGTAGACAAAGAAAGACTGCATATCAAGACATCTTGAGTCAGCTCCAGAAAGTAACACCAATCTACTTCCTCCTCCACACTGGCTGCATAAATAGCTGCAGAGATAGCTGATTGATAATTATCTGTATCTCCAAATGTCTTCTGTTACACGGAAACAAATAAAGCAAGAGGAAAGTGGGAGCTGGAAGGCAGAGGTCAATGGGAGGACTCCTACATTTCATCCGGAATGCTTTGAGAGACGGAAGTGCCACAGTGTGACAGTCACCGACCCCCAGGTGAGATCTGAGAGGAAAGATAAAGGCAACTGACGGGCAGAAAATTGGCAGATAATTACAAGGGCTAGAGGGGCACATTTTGTCTACCCCTGTGTCTTTCTCTCCATAATACAACACACACATACATCAGTACACAGACAATAACATTGTGGTATTTGAGAGGGTGTACAGTAAGCAGCATGCACAGGAAGGCATTAAATTACCTGCAATCTAATTTCTGCCACTATGCCAACAGTTGTTTTTTTTGGGGGGGTGGCTTGATTTTGAGAGAGCACTCATTTAAAGGTTCCATTTTGAAGAAACACACACCAAAGTCTTTAAATGGTGCCTTGCAAAATTGTCCATATCCCGTGAAGCGTCTTAGTATGTAGCTATGCTACAACCATGAACTTCAGTGTATGTTAGATTTTATGTGATAGACCACGGTGAGGCGAAATGAAAATGTAAAAAAAAGTATTCAAAAGTTTTTTTTACCAAAGAATGAATAAATGATTTGAGAAGTGTGGTCTGGTACGTTCAGTCCCTCTTGGTCAATTATTTGTAGAGCAGCCATTTGTTGCAGGTACAGCTGCAGATCTTTTAGAGCAGTGGTCCAATGAACAGCAGGTTACCAGGCTTTTGCCAAACTTGATGACATGCCAAAGAGGTAATCCCGTTAAAGTTCCGAGGGCGGGCCCAGCCCATTTTCTAGTTTAAATCCACCGATTTTCTGACTTCTAACTTCTATGAACCTATACATATTTTATATAATTGGAAAGCTAAGAGTCTTGTGATTCCAATTATGGCTGGCGATCAAGGATACAATCATAACTGAAGACACAGTGAGCACTTTTGCCAACACAAACGTTCTCCTGATGGAGGTATAAAAATATGGAACTCACCACTTTGTAGTCCAATAAACGTGACAAAACCGATCCATTTCGAACAAAAATTGTCTTTTTACATCAATAAGGGTCCGATTAAAGTCCTCCAATAAAGTTATTAGTCCCGGACAACAGCAAAACCGATAAAAAATATAAAACAAACATTGAAAATGCGCTCCCGAAATATCTATGGCCATTTTTGTAGTCTTTACGGCTTTGTTTCCGATTCACTTCCGCCTACAAAGGTCACTGAGCATGCCCAGAAGAAGAAAAAATAAAATAAAAAAATCATCCGGTTTATTCCTTACGTAGGGCACATCTCCAACCAATGGCGCATGGATGGAAAGTCACGTTATGGTAAGTAACTCGAACCAATCGCGGTCCAGAACTTTGATGATTGACGCATCGAATAGCCAATGTAATGCTGTAAACGCAGATATATAACTTGACCGGGCGGACTTATTCGCTGCCATAGTATATGACATGCGTAAAATGTCTTATTCATGAAGAGATTACGCACAGTGTGTACCAGTAACATACTGTTTAAGCACAGTGTCCAAACACCCTGTATAATCAAAATACAACATTGAAGGAAGCTGTGGAGCTGTAGCTATTAAAATGTGTGCAGAATTCTCATTTTTTGGTTAATTGCTGTCAAATTTGGTGTGGATGAAGGTAATACTTCAGGCTTAGACCCACAGTGTGTTTTAGGTCACCACCTCTTTTTAAGCCATTTTTACAGCATGTATTTATATAAAATAAATGATCGGACACAAATAAAATTATTTTTCAGTGTATTAAAATTCATATTGCTTGGTAACAATAGCACTCAGAGAAATTAACACAGTTCTGGGATACATTTCTGTGTTTGCTTTCTAAAGAGACCCCAGCCATGTCTCTACTCAAAATGGTTCAAGAACAGCTTTAAGTTAATTTTGGGTATGCGTTTTTTTAAAATGTAGGGCGGAAATTGCAGGAATTTCAAGGGGTTAATCCTTTGATTCCACTGTCTTGCAGCAGGGTAGCAGGGTATCATATAAAACCTGCAGGACAGTAAATCTTGACGACCAGGGTTGGGGACCACTGTTTTAGGGTACAGTATGTCTGTACCAGCTTAATGTATCTGGATACTGAAAACTTGACACATTCCTCTTTACAAAATCATTTATGTTCAATCAGATTTAATGAAAAACATCTGCAAACACAAATTTCCAAGTGCTGCTACAGATTCAAAATTAGGTTAGGACTTCAATTTGGCCATTCTAGCACATAAATGTCTTTTGATCTAAACCATTATAGTACTATCTATATATTTTAGGTTGGTATCCTGCTGGAACCTCCTCCAGTCTCAAGATTATGTACCTCCCAAATTGCTTTCTCCTATATTTATTTCAGTATTTACTGTAGACCCATCCATCTTTGCCATCTCGACAGCATGATGACCAACATGCTTCATTGCTTGTGGAGAATTGTAATGTCTTCTGACCTAAGCATGCGCCACAGTTTCCACAGTAACCTTCTACTGGCTGCTCTTTTACACAGGCCAGGTTTGAATAGAGGATAAAAAATAGTTGTATTTTTCGATAGATTCTCTCACTTACAGTACAATGTGTATCACTGGACTTACTTTAGTTCCATGGCCCTCTTGGCTGCAGACTGTCAGCATATAGATTGATATGTCTTGGTAGGTTTGCAGTAGTGCCACAGGAGAAACCATTTTTCACTTGACCAGAGGACAAACACAGACATCTATAAAAATAAAAAAAAAGACTTTTGTTTTTTGTTCGCAGAATTTACACCCTCTGAGAAGTAGTTCTCAGTTTTCTTCCAGTGCTGTTTGTGAAATAACTTCTGTTGGAACTGCATGTTTTTTGATATACCCTTCCTTAAACAAACCTGGTTACAAATTCTTGATCATTAACAGGATTATGTTCAGGGTTCGAATCACACCAAAGCTTTTGGGGGAGCCATATTTTTCATAGTGCATTGTGATTTCCAAATTCATCTACACGCACGTATATATTTTATGGTTCAACAGTCAAATTAATAGGTTCTGAACAAAAGAATAGCTACAAGGTATCCACATTCAGTCCAACATTTTCTGCCTCATGGAGCAACTTAGATCAGAAACACCACCGTGATCATGATGATTATCATCCACCATCAAAACCAAAATAATTGCTAAACCAAAAACTAATATCAGCCCAGTGTATTATCTTATTTTAGATCAGTAGGGACCACAGATGCCACAAGACTGATTCGGGACCCAATATCTTCAAAAAATTTTAACAAACCTAGCTCTCATTTGATTGGCAATGTGTCCTATTATTTCAACACAAGCATGGTCTGATTTGTGCACACTTTAGCACTATGAAGTTTTTAGTTAAGTTAATTATCCCTGGGGGCTTTCTTAAAGCCATTTTTTCTTTTGCCAACATATAGACTCTTCTGAAAGACCTATTTGTTTCTTGCATTAAATTAACATTCGATTTCTTTCTCTCTGAAATTTCACCTGCTCTTTGGTGAACCAACAATTTTTTTCTTAGGTTATTCTGTGATTCACTGCTGACTTCTCCATCAATCTATTCTTCAGACAGATGCACCCCAGTTTTGATTTTGGCAAGCAGCAGACTTTTTGCATTGATACTGTACACCCTAACTTGCCAGAGCCAGGTATTCCTACCTTTCCACTCGCTCCACCGTTTTTGTTTCCAGTTAAAAGGAAAGACTGCATGACTGGATTCAGACCTTAGTGGACTGCAAGTACCCACTGACGGCGAAGTTACAGCTGATCCCGCTGTTCTGCTTCCGCTGCTGATGAACTATCACTGCGAGCAAGACTATAGAATATCATGCAAAAGTACATTTATTTCAGTAGTTCAACTAAAAAGTTGAAACTAATATATGAATTAGACTCAATATATGGAAAGCTAAATTAAATAAAATTTAAATAAATTGTTAAGTTAATTTTTGCACAATATTCAATTTAAGTTTCACCTGTATTACCTGCCGGTCAGGAGCACACTCGTCCTCTTCACTGCTCACTTTTTTGGTGTATAAAACTGAAATGCTCCAGTTTGCGTTTAGACATGATGTCCAAAACTTGAGTAAAACTTTCCCCAATCTAATCCCAGGCAGTGTCCACGATGTTCCAAACGTGGATGATTAGCAAGAACCCAACACAGATTCGAATTAGCATGCTTGATGTAGCCTATGTCAATCAACACACTGCCACCAAAGATGTATGGTCACAGAAAGAATTAAGTAAGTTATTTTCAGGACAAGTCAGTATTTGGAAAATTTTATGTGAGAAATTTAACACACAAAGCAGACAAATTGCGATTTTATTTTAATCTAAAACACATTAGGAATCTTAAAAAAAATATTAAAAAAAAATGCAAAGTAGATGGAAACTAGACTATCTTAGAGATCCCCCTTTGTGTGTCAGTTGAGGGTTTTCAGGGGAGCCCATTTTCCTTTAAGGGGAGCCGAGCTCCCCTTAGCGTGCCCGTAATTCAAGCCCTGATTATGCTTAAGTTTATGTTGAAGCAGGCCCTGGCAAGCACTGCTATAAACATATATTTTCACATCATATTTTACCTTCTAAAATTGTACCTGTATCCTTCCAGGGACCAATTCTTTCTGAAAACTATCTTGCCACATTAATGAGACAGACAGGACTTACATTTAGGATTTAAATTATTTAAAATAAATGTAAATCTGGTGAAAATGATGTCAACAAGAGGGAAATTCTTGAGTTGTTATATGATTGTAATTTAATTTTATGTAGTGGACCCTCAAAGTTTGTCAACTAAAGAGATACATAGATCCACAAAAAATATTTTTAGTAGCTAGCAGCACCACCACAGCAATAACATAAGCTATAACATGGAAACCTGGTTGGATCTGAGAGTGGAATTATTGTTCCATAGGCTATTTTTTATTTCCCAAAATACTTGGTCAGTGCTAGAAAAGTATATGTTTTGTGCAAGTTGGTTGAAAAATAACAGGACTCGATTTCAACTTTCTTTTCAATATATCTGTGACCCTTTTCACAGTAAAACATTTTCCCTCTTTGTAATCCTGAATTTATGCCATCATCCCCTCTCAGAGCATCAATTCTTGCTCACATAATCACTATGTCCTCTCTGCTTTAAACTGAGTGTTTTTGTTGCTGTGCCTTAACCACTGTATTTTTCTTCATATTGCACTTCAAGAATTTTGAGAAAAAAATCTTTTTGAAAATCCTTGAAGCAGAAAAGTCAATATACATAACGTTGTCCTTGTTTTTTCATGTTTCATTTGGACATGAGTGTAGGGTATTGGTGAATGTGATATGCAGAACATTTCATAACTAATTACACCCTTTGAATTTTTTCATTTTGTCATATTGCAACCACAAGCTTTTATTTAATTTATTGGGTACATAAATGCATAGTGACAACAGAATAGGGTGGCAAGTGTTCAGCCCTCTTCACATGGATACCCCTAAATAAAATCAATTTTAAACAGTTACCTTTATAGTACAAATGTGTGTCATTTCCGTTCTGTGAACTCATCAGTTGGGAAGAAGCTTAAACAAAGGTTAGGTCTTATATCCCAATATCCCAAGCTTTAAACATCTCACAGAGCACTGCTTGATCAATCTTTTAAAAATTGAAAGAGACAGAAAAATTTTTTCCTTATTATTTACCATGAAAAATGTATTGAATAAAATGTCTTTTTTTAAAGAAAGCAATAAAGAACTACTTTAAGGCTTTTCACAAGCTAGGTGGGGTGTACAGCAAGCACGTGAAAGAAAGTGATCTGACCAGATTAAACCAACATTGAACTTTTTGGCCAAGAAAGTAGCAGCTATGTGTGGTAAAAAAAAAAACTGTATTAATTTTAGATCTAGAATACTTGAACCACACATACTAAGAGACAATGGTTTGATACAGATTTTATTCACCAAAAGTTTGGATGACCCAGGATTGTTCTAGCAGCAGAAAGTCCACTCTAAAACATGAAATCCAGGCCTAGAAAGGCCAGCCCTAATTGTCTTAACAACACACAGCCCAATGCTGAGTTGAGGCAGCATCGACATCAAACATATTGGATTGCATGCTAGAGCAATCAGGCCAATGCTGCAGTGTTGAGGAACTGTGAGACATAACCAGGAGCCAGGATAATTAACATTTATTGATACATGACTGCTGTAAGCCTGTTTGCCCAGTAAATTAAACCAGCTCATTACAACTGTAATGGTAGGTAGGGGAGATAAATAATAGATGCAGGTCCACTCACTGCCACTCAAGAATCCATCAGGAGACTCCTGCACTTTTTCCTTTCCCCACCCACCATGACATCAATTCGCCCTACAAGAAGTCAAAGTGTCCTCCCTTGAAATCAAAACTGCCATCACTATTCCAGTCTAATATGTGGGGGACCAGATGATGGACTTTTAAGACGTGACACTCCCCTTATTAAAAAAATATTTTACTTTGTATTAAAAAGGGACTAGATTCTTTAAAGTTCATGTGAGACTGGTTGTAAATGTATATTGATAATTCTAGCAGAGGGGGAATGATAAGCAGGATAAGATCAGTTGAACAGGCACTGCTCAGGATTGCTCAACACCGGTGCTTCAGGGTGCCTGGTCCATGGTCGGGCCCGGCCGCGGTGGGGGGGCCCGGAACAGCCGCCACCGCTCTGCTTCACCCGGCCTACCATTATCAAACCGCTTCGTGCCCTGGAGCACGACCTTCCTCCTCTGACTGTCCCTCCGGCCGCCCTGAAACACCGCAGCTCCGCAGGACTGCCGCCCATCCCCTCCCAGCAGCCGGACTCCAGCAGCCCTCCACGTCGCGGTAAACCCAGGACTCGCCGAGGAGTGCTCCACTACACCCCGAACCCACGGAACGAGCCCTTGGCGCAGACTACACATCACTGCAGTCCTGGGGAAGCTAATCCGCCCAACATCCAGCAGGTCCAGGACGGTGAAAGATCCTCTGCTCAGCATCAACTTGTAGACCAGCCGCCCACCACGCTCATCATTGGAGACTCTATTATCAGGAATGTAAGGATGAGAGGAGCCGTAACACTGTGTTTACCTGGAGCCACCGTAAAGGACATTACTGAACAGATCCTGGACCATATCCAACATCACCCATCTGTGAGTAGAGTTATTATTCACGCTGGAACCAATGACATTCGTAAACAGCAATCTGAGCTCCTGAAGCTGGATTTTATTCATTTGTTTAATCTTTTAAAATACACACGTGTCTGTTCTTATTTCTGGCCCCACCCCCACTGTTGGCAGAGGTATTGGTCGTTTTAGCAGGCTTTTATCTTTGAACACTTGGCTTTCCTCTGCCACCGTGATGCACAATATTAGTTTTATAGACAATTTTAACATTTTCTGGGGCAGGAGTCAATCAGCCCCCCCCCCCCAGCCCCAGCCCCAGCTGCTCCTGCCCTCTCTGCCCCTTCCGCCACATCCTGATGTGCAGCTGGTCCCTGCTCCTATGAACTCAGCTCTGATTTTAACAGTAACTCACATATCGGACTTGGACCTTGTTTTACATCATTCATACCTGTTATTATCAGCAGAGAGCGGAAAAATAATATAAAACATAGCAAATGCAACCCTAATAATCTCAAACAGTTACCAAAAGTCCTACCTCCAGTAAACCATACAGTCACTCGATCTCCAATCACCATTAATATGGCACTTCTAAATGTTCGCTCTCTGCTGAATAAAACTTTTATAATAAATGACCTAATTTTAGATCATAATATTAATTGTTTATTTTTAACGGAAACATGGCTGAATGCAGATGCCCCCGTTGTTCTTACAGAGGCCTCCCCACCAAATTTTAACTTCACTTATTCCACGAGGAGTTGCAAAAGGGGAGGTGGAACTGCTTTTATTAGTTCATCAATGCTTTCTGCCAAACCGGTTTTATTTGATAATTTTAGCACTTTTGAATATACTGCGTCTGTTTTTAGCACTCCTCAGATTTTATGTGTCACAGTTTATAGGCCTCCTAAAGAGTGCACTTTTTATCCAAGAATTTTCAGAATTTTTATCGATTTTGCACAACTCTTATGAACGAATAATTTTAGCTGGTGATTTTAATCTAGATATTGATAACATCTTAGATCCTTTATCAACAGAATTTTTAAATGTTTTGAAATATATGGATTTTAGTCAACATGTCACGCAGCCAACTCACAACAGAGGACACACCCTGGACTTGGTCATCACGTATGGCCTGTCCACCAGTGTGTCCTCTGTTGTTGACTTGGCTGTCTCTCACCATTACTGTGTGTTTTTAATATCACCAGTTTTATCCAGAAGGAGACCTCTGTGAGAACTGTCAGGAAGCGCCATCTAACCCCTGAAGTGGCTGCAGGTTTTCTGGAAATTTTTTAAAAGAATCCTCCTATTGTTTTACCTGCCCCCTGTGATTTTATTGTTAATAATTTTAACAGAAGGCTTCAATCCGCTCTTGACCTGCTGGCTCCAGTTAAAGTTATAAACACACACTCAAAACCAACAACACCATGGAGAAACGAAGACCATAAGAGATTAAAAAGGAACTGCAGGGTGGCAGAGAGAAAATGCAGGAAAAATAAAATCACAATAAATCATGAAATGTACATCGAACGTCTCAAATCATATAACAATGCAGTAAGAAATTCCAGAAATGCATACTTTTCCAGAATCATCTGAACATAAAAATAATCCCAAAATTCTGTTTTCCACTATAGACAACATTTTTAACTGTACTACTAATGCATATCAGAAAACCCCTTCAAATGCTCTTTGTGAGGAATTTGCAGACCACTTCAGAGGGAAGGTAAACACGATCAGATGTCTTTCCTGCCGCCTTTAAAGGGGCGGTAGTGAGGCCCCTGCTGAAGAAGAGCAATTTAGATTTTAATGATTTAAACAACTTCCGACCGGTATCTAACTTACCATTTTTAAGCAAAGTTTTAGAAAAACTTGTTTTAATTCAACTTAATAATTTTATTAACGTTCATAATGTCCTAGAGAAATTTCAGTCTGGTTTTAGGGTGAACCACAGCACAGAGACGGCTCTTTTAAAGATTTAAATGATTTTAGATTAAACTATGATGCACAGAAGGTGACAGTGTTGGTCCTACTGGATCTAAGCGCTGCCTTTGATACAGTGGACCACACTATTCTTTTAACTCGTATAAAACAGATCGGCCTCTCTGGTACTGTTCATAAATGGTTTACATCCTATCTCACAGACAGGACTTTTATGGTAAGTTTAGATACCTTCTCCTCTAAGGTCCACAAGATCACATGTGGTGTGCCCCAGGGTTAAATTTTAGGCCCAGTGCTTTTTAACCTCTACATGCTCCCTCTTGGCAGTGTCATCGGAAGACATGGAGTTAACTTTCACAGTTATGCTGATGATACACAGCTGTACATCTCCATGTCTCCCGATGACACACGTCTAAAATGCAGTTAAAAAGTGCATCCATTGGCCATCAAATCCTGGATGGCAGAAAACTTTCTCCAGCACAACCAGGACAAAAGTGAAGTTTTAGTCATCGGTCCTGAGGCTCAGAAAGAGAAACTTTTACCAAAACTGCAATCACTGTCTTTTAATCCTTCTTTACAAGTTAAGAACCTGGGCGTGATTTTTGACTCTGAGCTGACTTTTATTCCTCACATAAAAATTTTTTACTAAAATAGGTTTTTATCAACTAAAGAACATTGCCAGAGTCCGCCCCATACTCTCTCGGGCCAATACGGAGACGCTGATTCATGCTTTTATCACCAGTAGGATTGATTACTGTAATGCCCTGCTTTCTGGTCTTCCCAAAAAGACTAACTCAAGTTTACAACTTTTACAGAATTCAGCAGCACGCGTCCTGACGAAGACCAGGAGGCGGGAACACATTACACCTGTGTTAGAATCACTGCATTGGCTCCCCGTATGTTTTAGGATCGATTTTAAGATTCTTTTAATAATTTTTAAGTGCCTTAATTGTCTTGGGCCTCCTTACCTCTCAGAGCTGCTTTTACCGTATGAACCTTCGCGGTCTCTGCGCTCCTCTGGCAGCCGTCTCCTTGTCACCCCCAAAGTCAGGACACACACTCATGGTGAGGCGTCTTTCTGTTATTATGGCCCTCACCTCTGGAACAGGCTGCCAGAGAACCTCAGGGCCGCAGAGAACGTCCATGTTTTTATGAACAGGCTCAAGACCTTTTTAACATAGCTTTTGACTGATTATTATTTATAAAATCTGTTTAATTGCTCTGCATGTTTTATTTGATTGAATTTTTTTTTTAGTTTAGCTTTTAGCTGGCTATTTATCAATTATTGTTTATCTGCTTTCCATTTTTTATTTGATCATATCTTATAATTGTTTTAATTTTAACTTATTTTAGTTTTCCTTCCAGTGTTTCCTCTGTGGGAGCCCTCTGCCTCGGGGGTGGCGGTCGGCTGTGGCTGCCTTGGTGCTCTCCAGGTGGTGCTTGGGTGGAGGTGGGGGTACCAGCCCTCCCTCCTCTGGGCTCCCTGGGTCAGTGCCTTGGCTGCTGCTGTTGATCTGCTGCTGCCGATGTACATGGCTCCCATGATGATGTTTCCTGGTTCATCTGTACTCAGCCCGTTCTGCTTTTGTTAATGTGCAGTTGTTTATTGTTGCTTTTATGCATGGGGGGGGGGGGGGGGGTATAGCGGTGGTGATGTTTTTTACTTTTGGGTTTTGGGAAGGGGGGGTTGTGGGTCATTTTTAATCTGTAAAGCACTTTGAGAAGCTTTGTTTTGGTTTGAAAAGCGCTTTATAAATAAAGTTTGATTGGATTTGATTTGAGGGCAGCTCTGGGTCCTAAGTATTTTTGTTAGTGACTTATGCAGTTCAGGAGGCCATTGCAGCCAGCCGTATGATGCACGTCGGTTTTACGTGCCTTTTTCCTGTATTTCCAGGTAAATGGAGAATAAAGAAGTTCTCTAAAAACGCACGCCTCGACGTCTCCTATTGTTCAGGTGTGCAACAAAATATTGGAGGTCCCACAGAGATTATTGACACCGCGGCGAGGGACTTTCTTTGAGTGATGCAGACTGGGGCGAGCAGAAGCGGGGATGCGCCCGCACCGCGCATGGCCGATACAGAGCAGCTGGCAGAGAGCGTGTCCCAGAAGCTATGGCTCTTGCAGTTGGATCAGCTCAAAGAGGTGTGTGCAGAAGGAAAAATCCAATGTGGATAGGCCGCAACAAGACGAGCGTTAATACGATTAAAAACAGAGTCCATTGATGCCGTGATTAATGATGAAGAAAGTGAAGTGGCAATGTGCCACCTGCAGAGAATGTTAAAATCAATTAAGCAGATATCAGAAAATCCTGAACTGGCTCCTGAAGAGGGAGCAACATCTAATGTATCACAAAGCAGCCAGGTTGAAACTGAACAGAGGGATTTAGCAGAAAAATACACACAGCTCCATGTGAACAGCCAAGCTTTGCAAGAGGAAGTAAGGAGGCTGAGTGAACAGATCAGCAGACCCCAGAGGTCAGTGACTGAAAATGTGATACCAGCCACAGTGAATAGGCTGCCTGAAGTGACCATACGGAGGGAATTAAAAATATGTGGTCAAATTGGGGAGAAGGGGCAGAAAGACAGGCTGTCATACACAAATTTGATGCATCAGATAGAGAAAGGTCTGAGTAAAGGACACAGTGAGGCAGAAGTAATAGAAGCTGTTATTAAAGCAATCAGCCCCGGTTTAAGCATTCATGACATGCTGGAAATAAAACGTGACTTGACCCTGCCCCAGCTAAAGGAAATATTAAAGCGACATTTTAAGGAGGACAGCTCCATAGATATCTACCAAAGATTGGTAAATATCACACAAGACAGTCGTGAGAGTCCCCAAAATTTCCTCTTCAGAGCAATCGAACTAAAAGAAAGGTTGCTGCTTGCTTCCAGGGAAGTACATATGGATGAGCAGTACAGCACTGAATTTATTAAAAGGACATTTCTGAGGTCTGTTAGTACTGGACTGTTAAATAACAACATCAAGTTTCAGCTGAAGCCTTACCTTGATGATCAAACTGTGACAGATGAAGCTCTTATTGAAAAGATGAATGAGGCTGCTAGTGTTGATTTAGAACGACAGTCCAAACAGAAGAAAAACAATCCTAAAACTTTGAAAGTTAATGAGCTACACATTGAAATGCAGGTCAGACAGCAAAACCAGGCTACAGCCGATACCAGTATGGCAGTCCAAGAACAGTCAGCTGAAATTGTCAAGCCAAAAAACCGCAAAATGCCTGCAGCCGTCAGTCCAAGGGAGTCAGAACTGTATGAAACAGTAAAGATGCTCAGAGAAGAAATTGCTGAGATGAGGAGATGCATGGCCAGTGCTCAGTCTGGCCACCAGGCAAAAAAAAATATTAGAAGGGGATGTAAAGGGTGTGGGGAGCATAACATAAGTGACCAATGTGAACATTGTTGTAAGTGTGGTCAGTCAGGACACTTCTCAAGGGGCTGCAGAGGGCCCAAAAGATTGACTCTGAAACCTGATGGCATGAATGTGGACATTCAGACAGCCACACACTCACAACAGCATACTGTACCCCAAGCTGACGCTGAGGAAAAGGTCTATGAACGGCTCTGTGAACAGATCAGACAGCTGGAGGCACAAATGCAGATGGATGAAAAGACAAAAAAATAAAAAAATAAATAGTAGGTGCCACCTATGCTAGCCATCTCTCCATACACCATCCCACCAAACTGAAGGCGCTGATTGGAAATAAATGCATGGTGGACTGTTTCTTTGAGGGTGTGCCAACCAAGACGTTGTGGGATACAGGCTCCCAGGTCACCATTATTAATGACAGCTTGAGGAGGTCCCACCTCCCCAACATCAGGTTGCGCAGTACAGGTGAGCTCTTAGAGGAGGGCGAGACTCTGGTGGGGAAAGCAAATCAGACTCGCATACCGTTTGCAGGTTGGGTTGAAGTAAAAGTTAAACTGGGATTAAAAGGGGGGCTTGAATCCAGAGCTGCTTGTACCAGTGCTTGTCTCTAATGAGCCTGGGGTGGCTGAGCCACCAATAATTGGCTAAAATGTTATTGAACATTTAGTTAAAAATGGGATGGAGCACCACCCTGGTGTCACATCTCTAGCAGTAAAAGAAGCTTTCTCATTTGATTGTAAAAAGGCAGATGTGTTAATTCAGCTAGTAAAAAGTGCTCACCAGAATGATGAGGAAGCGGTGGTGAAAGTAGGATGTGTGAAAACAGTGATACCTGCAGGTCAGACCAAAGAGGTGAAGTGTAGTGCAAGGATAGGTCCTCTTTTAAAAAACCAGGAAGTACTGTTTGAGACTGAGGAGACCCCAAGATGGCCTGAAGGTTTGAACATCTCAAAAACTGTTGTCTCCCTGAAAAAGGAAAACTGGTCAGCCGTAGCTATCCTAGTTACCAACGACAGTCATTCGGACATTACCCTGATACCACGCACTCTGCTGGGATATGTACAGCAGATTAAGGCAGTTTACCTGGTAGAAGCCAGACCTGTCAGTGCAAGTGGAAACCCCTCAGAAATAACTGCACCTGCCAATCAGAACAACTGTTCAGCCTGTGTCAAGCCACGAGCAGAATCAAACCAGTCAGATGCATCCAAACATGACCTGTGGGATTCACCAGTGTCCATTGACCACCTGACCTCAGAGCAGCAAGAAAATGCGAAGAGGATGCTCCGTGAGGAGTGTAATGCATTTTCTAAGGACGAGAATGATGTGGGGTGCATCCCATCACTACAGTTAAAAATCAGACTGAGTGACAACCCCTGTGAGGCGCACTTACACATCCGTCCCAAAACCACTTTTGAAGGAAGTTAAAGAGTACCTCGAGGACCAGATGAACAGGGGTTGGATTCAGAAGTCCAGGTCCTCATATTCATCACCCATAGTTTGTGTGCGCAAGAAGGATGGGAGCCTTCGTTTGTGCGTGGATTATCGTGAGCTGAACCAGAAATCAATCCCTGACCGTCATCCCATTCCTCGAGTGCAGGATATGCTTAATAACTTAAGTGGAAGTACATGGTTATCTGTCTTGGACCAGGGCAAGGCGTACCATCAGGGTTTCCTGGAGGAGAGTAGTAGGCCACTGACAGCATTTATAACACCTTGGGGTTTATACGAGTGGATAAGGATTCCCTTTGGCCTGTCTTCGGCACCAGCAGAGTTCCAGCGTAGCATGGAGGAGTGTCTTACAGGTCTGAGGGATGAAACATCCCAACCTTACCTGGATGACAATCTGGTCCACAGTCAGTCTTTTGAGGATCACCTGCGTGATATGAGAGAGGTGCTGCGTCGCTACCAGACTCATGGAGTAAAATTAACACCAAAGAAATGTGAAATCTTCAAAGACAAGGTGAAATTTCTCGGAAAGATTGTATCCAAGGATGGCTACCGCATGGATCCTGCAGAGATAGCACCAGTACAAGCACTCAAAGATCGTATTCCAAAGACAGTGGGAGATTTGAGAAAGATGTTGGGGTTCCTATCATATTATCATCCGTATATTCCCATTTTCTCCCGTACAGCTAAGCCCCTGTACAGCCTGCTGTCCTCAGAGAAATCTGGAAATGGGAGGAAGGGAGGTGTAAAAAGTTCAAAAAACAAACAAGGGAAAACACAAGAGCTCAGACCAGCTTCCCTCAAGCCCCCCGATTGAATGGACAAAGCAGCATAAGGAGGTACTCTGCCAGCTTTTGGAGTATTTGCTATCCCCTCCACTGTTGGGTTACCCTGACTTTGAACAGCCATTTGTATTGCACTGTGATGCCTCCCAGGAAGGCCTTGGCGCAGTGCTATACCAGAGACAACAAGGCAAATTAGTGGTCATAGGTTATGGGTCAAGAACACTAACTTCCCCAGAAAGAAATTACCACTTTCATTCTGGAAAGTTAGAATTTTTAGAAATGAAGTGGGCAATCTGTGAGCAGTTCAGAGAGTACCTTTATTATGCACCGTCTTTCATTGTTTACACAGACAATAACCCTTTAACCTATGTTTTAACAACAGCAAAACTAAATGCCACCACACATCGCTGGATAGCTAAGTTGGCAGACTTCAACTTCTCTATCAGATATCGACCGGGGAAAGTTAATGGGGACGCTGATGGGCTGTCCAGGATGCCCCTGGATATGGAGGAGTACATGCGCACATGTATCCACGAGATGGAACCAGAGGTCATCTCTTCTGTTACACAATCTGTTCAGTTAACATCCCACGACCAAGGGCCATGGCTGTGTCCAGCCTGTCACAACAATGTGTAATGATGGACAGGAACAAATAAGATCACCAGTGGCCAAGATACCATCAGAAGACCTCAGAAAGGCACAGGAGGTGGACTCAGTGATTGGTAGGGTGCGTGAGTATGTGATGAAAGACCAATGGCCTCGGCACTGCAGAACGAACTGGCGTGATGGCATCTCTGTATTTGCCAGAGAAAGAAATAAGCTGTATATTAATGAAGATGGCATCCTATTTAGAAAGTCCTCCACCCGAGTTCAACTGGTGCTCCCCAGGATATTCCACCCGCGGAGGAGATGGGACATCTTGGTGCGGAAAGAACATTGAACCTGATCCGTGACAGATTCTACTGGCCACATATGAAAAAAGGACGTGGAACACTATGTGACCAAGGTCTGTGGCTGCCTGAAGCGGAAGCACCCAAACAGGATAACAAGGGCACCACTAGTCAACATAGTAACTACGTACCCATTCGAGATGGTCTCCATTGACTTCCTTCATTTGGAGCGATGTAAAGGAGGGTATGAGTACAGGTCCTTCTCAAAAAATTAGCATACTGTGATAAAGTTCAGTCTTATCCAAATACAAATGGTCACATGTGCACTTGGTTCAAAGTTTTAACGTCAGTAGTTATGAGTAAATATTAGGGCAAGTTGTATGCAAGTATACACGCAAATACATTCTAAATGTAGTGAGGGGGAAATAGTTTACAATATGTGCAAAATGCTGTTTTACATATTTTTCTATATGAACATTTACTAATCAAAATGATGACATGAAATAGGGCAACTCGAATGTAGGTTAGTGACTTAAGCAGTTTGTTTAATTAAAAATGGGGACATTCTTTCCAAGGTCAATGCAACAGGGATGTTTCCGCTTATATTAACTTACTGTGGTTGCATGGATGGTTGTTCTTCTTCCAAACAAAATAACTTACACACCACCACACTCCCTACAGCCTTTAACGCTACATGAAATGGGCCTCAAGCTTGATTCTGCCATGTGCAGTCTGCAGTGCCATGCAAAATCATGCACCATGAAAATTTTTTTAGTTGACAAATAGTTTTATGAAGACCAAGGATCAGAATAGACAGGCCAGGGAGAGTTGAGAAGACGTTTTGAACAAGCTTCATTCCTAATAGAAATTGCCAAGCTTCTAACATCTCAGGGAGCACTGTTCAATAAATCATCCAAGTATTGAGTATGGCACAACTGCATGCCTATCAAAACATGGGTGTCTACCTAAGCTGACAAACAAGACCAGGGAAGTGTTCATTAGAGATGCAGCCACCAGGCCCATGGTAACTCTGGGGGAGATGCAGATATCCACACCTTAGGTGGGAGGATCATTGAATTATTGGACGTGCTCTCCGCAGATATTGCTTTGATGCAAGAAGAAAGCCTTTGCTGAGAGCAAGTCATCAGATTACATTTGACCTTAAACCATATAAGGGAAACAGCAAGGACAGGAAAGCTGGTCAAAGTTGATGGGGAGAAGGATGGGCATATACACAGTGAAGAAAACCTGTTAGAACCTGCAAAATATTTAAGGCTAGAGTCAAGGTTCCAGCTGGACAATGATCCTAAACACAGCAAGACAGGTTAAAAGTTCAAGAGTCCATATTTAAAAATCAACAGATGATCTGTGACAAGTCTGATGTTCATTGACACTCTCCAGCCATGGTGGAAATATTTAGCAAACAAGAATGAGTCACAGTGACAGGCATAGCCTAAATTACTAGCCGCTGTTAATAAATTTGGGGCTGACTACATGTGGAATTCATAGTTTTCAGATTTGTATATGTAAAAAAAGCATTGAAAACAATTAGGCACTGCTTTGTGTTGGTTAGACATTAAAATGCACAAAAGGTGACAAAATTGAAAATACTTTTTTGATCTTTTTGTGTTAAGCATTTTAGACAAAAATCTAGATGTGATATTGTGGGGTGCCAACAAAGACAGTTGGGCTAGCTGTGACAGAGAAACACAAAATAATTTGCATTCTGTTATCCAGATTATTCAACATATAAAAGCAGCAGGGCTGCAGAATCCAGGCTCATCTTTCAATAGAGGTTGGTGTTTTAAGATCTGGTGATAATATCGTTAACTGGGACTTTAAGTCAATGACTATAAAAAGTATTTTGCATAAAAGGAAAACATTAAATATTTAACTTGCCCACATAATCACAAGGGCCTCTCAATCAGTTTGAGTTTAATATCCAATAATGTTAGATAAAAGCTGGATTTGCATAATGCAGTTTTGTGAGATCTTTGTTTTTGTCTCATCAAGCCCACAGAAAAAGCAATAGCCACCACCTCTCTCAAAGTTAATTAAAGAAAATAGCAAACTTTTCTGCCCTGATTCGCAGATAAAACTGCAACAGTAACTCATTAACTTTTAAACTCACAACTCAAGACAATAGTTTTTGTTATGTTTGCGTGTTTTAAGGACCCAAAGGCAGCAAAGAATAAAACTTAAATTATTTATTTATAACAAAAACAAGGAGCAAAACTTACAGATCTAGGAGAACCAAAAATGCAGAGATGAGGAGGAAACAGGAACTGGGCGGGAAACAAGAACCAGACAGGGAAAGAATGACAACGGACCAGCGAGTAGTGAGTGAATGGAAGCAGAATATATACTGGGGAGGAAATGAGGAAGTGAGAGGAGACCAATGACCAATTAGGGGAATCAGATGCAGGTGAGAGGGAGAGAGCAGGTGGAAACAATTAACAGCTGGGAAGAGAGGTAGAATGGTTATGGAAACAGAAATCTCTTAAGAAACTAGAAACCAAAGATAATATGTCTGGAAGGGAGTCAAAGGAAACCCTGGAAAACAGAAGGAAAAAAATAAATAGTAAACTATCTAGAGGGAATAAACTAAGGAAACAAATGAGGACACAAACAAAAGGTGAAAATATCTAAGAGCAAGAAGAAGAAACAGAAACAAGGAAGTGCCAGAATAAACTAATAAAGAAAAGGAATAATCTTAACATGAAAAAACTAGATAAGGAAAAGAACTAAGTTAAAAGCTAATTCAGTTGGGATAATCAATTAGGTGAAATAAGATTCTTCATCACCTTCACAACCTTTTAAAAGAAAATGCTGAGTAAGTTTGACATTTCTGGCAGTAGTCGACATGCAGATGGTTTAACTACTTCCAAACAGTTGTTATATTGACGGACTGTCACAATATTATTATTGCAATATACTCAACAGTAGCACGACATGAACATGTTTTCCCAACACTATGGAGCCCTCCTTCAGTCCACTCCTTTTTCAATTATGGGCAGGGTGATATTGTACAATGTCATTGATCTTTTCTTTTCACCAAAATTAAATAAACTCATACATTCATTCAAGGTCTGAGGGGCAGGGGCTGCTGAGTGCGTTTCTAGGTTTTAATTTAAGATGCCCCCTTTTTTTTTTTACGCTGCCTAAAAATCAGCAGTACGGCACCTACACAACACGACAGTAACATGTCTGGTTAGAAGATAAAACATACTTTAGTCTACCAAAAAAGTAATCGGTCACTATCTTCATCTTCCTTACTAAGGCTCCTGAAGTAGTCTTCTTCAGGGTCTTTATGTCCTCTGAAAGCTTTTGTCGTCTTTTTACACTGACTTAGTTCCTCCCGCTGCCTCCTCCAACGTCTCACCATCGATTCATTAATGTCAAGTTTACAAACAGGAAGGAACAAAACAAGAAAGCAGCTTGGGGTACAGAGGGGAAGGAAAATAAGTGGAAGGAAAACAAAAACAAAAATCCACAGAACCTGACAGTTTTTCATTGTCTTGAACAAAGGGGCTTAAAATGATTGAATACCAAATCTGTCATTTCAAATTGAGTTTTTTTGGTATGTTCTTCTGTGTGTGCTTCTATCTCAGTCAATAAAGGTAGTGTGAAATGTATTTTCTAAAACAGTGTTGTTTGAGTGAGTGATAGCAAGCAGCATGTAAAAAGCACAGAGACGAGGCTATTTCTGCATATACAGTAGCAGGGGTGTCAAACTCCAGTCCTTCCTGGTCCAACACACCTGAATCTAATTATTAGGTTATCAGCAGGACCCCATAGAATCTAACTGCATGCTGAAGTGGCAACTTAATTATTTGACTCAGGTGTGTTGGACCAGGAACACATCTAAATCTAGCAGGACACCGGCACTCGAGGACTGGAGTTTGACACCTGTGCAATACAGTGAATGGTAACACAGCTTGTACTTTCCTAAAACCTACAAGTTTCTGTCCAAAAAATATCCAAAACCTACATGGTACTTTCTGAAACAAACTGTACTTATTGGAAACTAAATGGTTGGTTTTTTGTTACTTTCACTGAACTTAGAAGTTACTTTCTTTATCTTACCAGGTATTTCCAGGCACAAAAACTTGTGGGATATTTCTCCTGAACTTTCTTGGCACTTTCCTGAAACTTTCCTGAAATTTACTGGTGCGTTTCAGACTGTTTTATAAAGTGACATAGTGGGAAACTTGCAATTTTTATATGTGATTTCATGCTCAATTCCCTGGAACCTAATGGGTGCTTTAGGTGATTGGGGCAATATTATGGAGTGGGTTAGGTACAATGAGGTAATTCTTAAGAAAGTACTTGACAAGTTCATAGAAAGTACCAGGTAAGCTTTGGTCCTGACTAATCTCTAGGTTCTGAGAAGGTTGTGTTGTTTTAGTTTTAAATTAGTGCTACACTAATTTAAAACAAACAAATACTTTTATGTATTTATACTTTCTACAAATCGCAGCAACTATGATGTGACAGTTATTAGCCTCCTGTTGCTGATCCTTTTTTCATTTCTTTTGGCAGTAGTCAATGCCATTTTTAATTGGTTGTTAATGTGTTTTTATGTAATCTTTATAAATATGGGTGTAGTGCTATGTATGAGGGAATGGAGGAAAACTGTAAGGAAGTCTTGGAATTGCTGATGATGCTTTTTAAATTCAGTTGGGATAATCAATTAGGTGAAATAAGATTCTTCATCACCTTCACAACCTTTTAAAAGAAAATGCTGAGTAAGTTTGACATTTCTGGCAGTAGTCAACATGCAGATGGTTTAACTACTTCCAAACAATTGTTATATTGACGGACTGTCACTTTATCTTTTTTTGCCTCTTTTAAACTTCTCCTTGATGAGTACAGACAGTAAAATAAAAATGAAGGAAAGTATATAAAACAAAAAGCTGACATTGCCAATATGCAGCTTTACTTGTTTGTTAATTTTTTACAAGATGGTCAGTGAAAGTTGTTCATTAAACCAAGTATTGGTGTTAAAAGGTAGTCTTCAAACTATGATTTTTGTTGTTTTTAAAATGCTTGTCAATATCTCATGGTATGATACAGTAAATCCAGTACTCACAGGATGTAAAAGGACTGCAAAATTCAACTCCATGTTTACCTTAGAATCAACTGTCAGAAAGTCTCCCCTCCCAACATGGAAAGAAAATGTTGTTGATTGCATTTCCACACAGCAAGCAATTGTACTGTATTCACAATCAATGTTGCACTATTTATTCATGTGACCAGCTACAGAGATGGATGTTTGATATCTATTGTGACTGTCTTGGCATCTTATTCTTGATAAATCTAAGCAGTTAAAAAATAAAAAAAACACAATAATTATCATATTAAAAATAAATTGAAAGCATCAAATTTACCCACATACAGTGTGGACCTTAAGCTTGAAAAAACAAAAGTTACAAATGGTTGATTCATTTAATTTTTAATTTGCAATTACTTAATATAGGCAACGTATGTTATCATGCAGGCACTGACATTATTGATCAAGATATCCAAGTTTTTAAAAATTACTTTGTTAATTTATATGCTCTGTGGATCATGAACAATATTGGGAACATATAATCAAGCTAAGAAAATCCTGTTAAAAATAGAAAAAAGGATCTTTATTTAGTTAGCTGTAGTAACCCAAGACATGAAACCTACCAAATTAATGGTCATTTTGGAGAACTCACTCTCAAGATGTCACTCTTTGCTGCAGTTCTTGAAAAGTGAGCTCTGGATATTTTGTTTCAACTCTTTGTTTCAATAAGTTTAAAGTGCATATTGCAGGTTAAATATTTTCTAAAATACATATAAATGTGGTCCAAAAAATACGATTTGAAACTATTATTGAGGGTTGATTGAATGTCAAAATGCAAAAAGGCACAAATTTTATTTAAAAAGTTTCATAAACTTGACCTGTGACGTATGAGGGGGGAATCATGCGCTTTGTGCTGCCCCAGCTCAGTAGGCAGTTATCAGGTCAAGCGGTCATGTTATTGAGAGTCAGTGTTCACTAGTTTTGGACTGTGTTCATTTTTATCAAAAATAGTAAAGTTTTGTCTTTGTAGAGGCTGTACAAACACCGGTCTGTCAGGACAGCGAGTCCACAAGTTTCCCCGCAAAGAATGGCACTATCTTCTGTGTCTGTTTGCGTTTTGTGCAGCTGAAACTGCACTTAACTTCTGCTTTGGCTATGAAAAACACAGTAGTTTGTGGCACTCACTTCAGACAGAAGGATTGAAATCCGAGCAATGTGACAGAATTTAACATGGGATACCAAAGCAAAGATCAGGTGCAACGTCACTTCAGCTCTGGCGGAGGTTAAACCTTCTCACAAAAACATCTCCAATGAATAGGCTACATTTACCCGTATTAAAAGTTACATTTTTCTGGGGTGCCACATAGCATAGTGGTTAGTGCGGGTGCCCCATGTACAGAGGTCTCAGTCCCTGATGCGGTTGTCCCAGGTTCAGGTCTGGTCCCAGTGGACCTTTACCAAATGTCTTCCCCCACTTCTCTCCCCTTTCTATGTACTGTCCACTTTGAAATAAAGGCCACTGTGGCAACAAAACCTCTAAAGAAAGTTAAATTTTTCCTTGGGTGCAGTTATTGGTTCTACAATAAAAAATATTTTATTTTAAAGCTTTTTACACATTTTTAGTAGGGGTACCACTAAATACATCAGGTGAAATAAAAGTTAATTAAGGATTTATTTTGAAAACGCTAATTATTAATTGCAAGTCATTTTAAAACATTTTCGTCAAGCAAATATTATCAAGTAGTGTAGGACGTAAGTGCAAAATACAAAAAACAGTCCAAAGAGTCCAAAAACAAAAAACAGTCCAAAAACATACATGAATAGAGAACAAAGACAACAGAGAAACATGACAGGGACTAAGAGCACAAAACAATGACAAGAAAAAGATCCATCAATGAGGGAATGAACAAGAGAGGAGAAGTGATGATGGAACAATGATCAGGTGAGTCTAATTAACTGAAAGTGCTGCAGTTGAGGGGGGAGCATGAACTGAAGTAGTGAGGGAGTATGGACCGAGGGAAGCACAGGAATAAAAGGAGGCATTAGGAAATAAACAACATAGAGAGTGTTGAATAACAAAATTAAACAAAACAAAGAAAACTAAAATTTATATGAATCAAGACAGTCAAACATTTTTTTATCATGTTATTCATAAAATGTGTTTCACATTTTTAGTAAAGAATAAAATGAGTAAACTTTTCAGAATTCTAAAACAACCCTCATAAAACCCAAAGTTTAATATATTGTTCGTGTACTTTTATTAACACGGTTCATTCTTCACTGTTGTTCTCGTTTCCTAGTAAACTGAGGGCTGCAACACACTTCTCAGCCATCAGATCCAATGATATTTCTATCTTACAAATAGAGTTTCACCTTATTTAATTAGTGTTAACAATAAAAAAAGAATGTTTGCAAAACAATAATGGCTTTCTATAGTTGTCTCACTTGTATTATAGGCACAAAACAACTGGTTGCCAAGTTGAATTGTGCAACTGCACGTATACAATACTTTATATAAGAAACTCTCATTGTTTTCTGGAAACAGCAAAACATTTAGGCTCTAATAAAGCTTTTGGTTTGGATGTTTAAACCAAACTGAACCTAATTGATACCAGAAGACCTGATGAAGTGTGATAACGAACTCCCTCAACAGTAAGAGGTGAGACACACATGCAGACTCACTTGGACTGACACGCACTTCAGTTGTTTGCCAGCTCATTCATGCAGCCTTCTGTCCCCGAGAAGGAACAGTTCTGTGACCTTCTCTGATGTTTTTAATCATTCCATTTGATCTTGCTTCAGTTTTCTATGTGTCTACCCTCAAGCTGACCATTTCAAGTAGCCAGGTGCAGCCTCTTCACAGTAACTAACACAAAACTACCCATCAACCACACAATTCTGTTTTGTTGCACTCCATTAAAAAAGAAACCAGCTACCAAGTTCTTCTGTAAAATTTTAGAGCTTCCTGCAGGAGTTCAATACAGAGAACCGTTGCTCTGCCTGCTCTTTACACATTTACCAGTGACATATATCTTTTTATCTTTAGTTGGTGACCATTTATGGCATGATAAGTTAGGTGGGGCACAGCAACTCAACATCTAATAGCAGCAACTAATTATTCTGGGATGCATACAGTCTGACTTTGATCAATAATAGTGATTGCAATTTTATGTGATTCATTTAATATTGATTCAATATTAAATTAACCACATATAATAGCACACATCTACACACTACAAACACAATTTATGTTAATGTAATTGAAGAATGAAACCTTTTTTATAGCCTACATGAAATTACAATTAAAGGGTCTCTCACCAGTGTTCTTGAAAAAAAAATGCAGATCTTTCATCTGGGCAAACTTTTGAAAAACTGCATAATCTTTCAAGTAATCCAATTTAAATCTATAATCATCTCTTAAAGTTCTTGAATGATGTTAAAATCAACTGGCTGTTGACGTCCCAAATATTTAATCCCAAATTTTCGTTCAACAGGCAATAAGCTAAATTTAGACTTCATCAAAAAATCTACTTCATTCTTCTTTTTTTGTCATGGTAGCTAGCAAGGATATTAGATGGCTGCACACTTCTATCCAACAAAACGTAAACGTGACATGTGCTATTCCAATATTTTTATGTGAGTTATGCCTTTTTTTTCTTTTATTGTAAACATTACATGTTTATTACAACTTTTTGTGGAGACAACTGCAAAAAAAACAAGGCATCTACAAAAGGTAGATTTGACACTGAAAAAATAGAGAAATGAGAAAAAATAAAATAAGGCATTGTTATCCAATAAATATGTGTTACAGGATCGAAAACATTTCAGTAGCATGACAAATACCTTCTGCAGTTTTGAGTTTTTTACAAGATTCAAGGATAATAATAAGACACGAAATTCATTTTTAAAACAGTTTACATTTGGCAGTTGATTTTTCCATTTATTTTTGTGGATATGGTGTTTACCCATAATGATGATAGGGTTAATCAGGGCCGGATTATGTTGGCCGGGGCCCCTGGGCACAAAATGTTCAAAGGGCCCCCTCGCCGCCAAAAAAAAAAAATTATTATCTAAATAGGATTTTCACCACAGTCTTGTAAAACTACATTGCTCATCTGAGGGCAACAATATCAAGACACAACACAGCAGTGTTACTCCCTTGCTTTTGTAAACACATCCTGCTTGATCTCACCTCCACCAGGCCAGGACTACAATTCACATTGTTCCATAACTTAATCACAAAAACTCACTCATACTCGATGATTTTTCTTTCCTGTCTCTCCTCTCCTCTCTCAAAGCGTTCCTTCAGTTATTTTGCTTCTCAGCTCTCCAATGCTGCCCTTATGTGTCTGTCTGTATTCCCCCTATTTTTCTTTCTCTTTTAGTGATAAAAAACAGTGCAATCAGTTTAAGTAAACTTGACTCATACTTTAAACCATTTGATCATAAATGGAAAATGAATGCAAAGTAAAATCAAATTATTTTCCTTTTACATAAAAATGTGTCTAATAAACCTTTATCTGTATTTCTAAACTCCTGTTTTTCCATCCTCCTCTACTGTCTCTTTCCTCCTCCTCTCCTGTTTTTCATAAGTAAAACCATGAGAACAGGGCTCTTGTCTAGGAATGCACAATGTATTGACACCAACATCGGTATCTGCCCAGGTTAGTCACATATTGTATTGGTCCGATAAGTAAAACTGAGCCAATATTAAAAATCACTATTTATTTCTATTTCTGTAAGAAATTAATGTTATATTTATAACATTGTAAATAATAGTTATTGGCCATAAGAGTAATACTATCAAATATCTGTATTGCCGCAAATGTTTTGATCGGTGCATCCCTACTTTTGACTCTGTCCTCCATGATGTGCTGCCCCAGCCTTTCTGTCCACCTCTTTATGAGTTCACTAAGAAAATGACCAAACTGACAGATAAATGCCAACAAAGTTAACACTTTGTTCCAAGTAATTCATCATCACCAGATAAACCTCTTTCACCTAAAAACTGACTGACAGCAACAACCCGCCTGAGCAGGAACTCCCGCCAGTACCGCGTCTCTCCCTCCAGCTGGTCCAGTTTACCTTTCTGTCCTGCTACCAGTGGCTGATGGTGACAGCACACTGCAATGATCAGAGCTTTCCTCATGGTCACACACGCGTTCCCAGTGTTTCACACACGCGTTCCCAGTGTTTCACACATGCGTTCCCAGTGTTCCAGTCAGAGAAACCACTAATGTACTGGTTTTATTTGCTCCAAATAAGATGCAGGGGAAACAAAAGATATTAGCTTACCTGTGGGCGGTGAACATGTGATCCAGTCTGAAGAAACCTTTTCTCCACTTGGGAAGTGACAGCAGATCATTAGGTTTGGCTCACTTTACCGCCCAAACCTCAATCACAGGATGAAGCTGGATATCTTGTCGCCCGATTATTAAAAGCAGCAGCTCCACCATCGATAACAACAGCGTAAGCATTTACGTTAACTGTCCACCACAATGCTGCATCCCACACCGGATAAACCCAGTCTGAGCTGCTGCAGCTACAGCTAGCCTCAGGTTGTGTAGCTAACGCAGTCCCCTCCGAACAGGTTCACTGAATCACCATCATCCACCATGTCTTCTTTTTCCTGATTTTCCTCCTTAGGTTTTACTCAGAACGTGTCAGTAGATGACAGACTTCCTAATAAACACGTCTTCTTCTCATCTTTCTCTCTGTCATTTATAGAAACCGCCTTTTTTCGCTCACTTTAGATTCTCTTAGGACTACTCCTACTGTCCAATGACGGTCAGAGGAGCGCTACTTGCTGGGGCAGGGGCGTGGCATGTTACCATGGTTTCCCCAACTTATACATACAGTCAATGACAGCGCCTTAGGGACTATGTAACTTTGTTAAGGTGAAAAAAAAATGGTGTGGATCTTATTGGTTATCTCCGCCAGCACCGATCTCTGCCATATTTGAAATATGAAGACTATTTTTTTTCCTTCCTTAAACTGCTCACGTGGGCCCCCCAGTGGGCGTGGGCCCCTGGGCCTGTGCCCATAATGCCCATTGGATAATCCGGCCTTGGAGTTAATCTAAAGCGAAAAATCCCTTGTTTGGAATTATAAATAAGAATATAATCTATTGTAAATTGTTCAAGTTCCCTAAATTTATTATTTAACCAGCTATGGACATCCTGTCTGAACTCCCCACTAACTTGGCAAAAGAAGAATAAATGTTCTGTTCGTATTGGGTTTTCATGACAAAAGTTGCAAGGGTCAGCTTCAAAAACCAACTCTACCTCTCAGTGTCTCCAGAGATGGTTAGGAGTTGATGAGAATTTTAAATTGCATTTCCTATACTTTGGGCGCGATTGGCCATTTTATAAATTTCCAATGTTTTTCTGAAATTGTTGGATCTTCTAATATTTTAAGTTTTATCTTCCTATCATGATCATGATGGATTTCTCCTTTGAAAGCTTTGTTCAAATATTGGTTGTCACATTTTATGTCCGTAATGTTTAATGTTTAATTTAATGTTTGGTTTAGACATTAGAAAAAATAATTGTGTTTTTTATCAGCTCTATCAAACCCACTGGGATAGATTTACAGATGTTCCTATATTCTTTAAGAGAACATTGAATATTATTAAATTTGTTTTATAAATTATTTTAACTGTAGGATTTCACCGTTTATATCTAAAATGTTATGTACAAAGATAATGCCTTGGTCAAATCAAAGCTGGTTGAACAAAGACTTTGTTTGATACAATTACTCAGGGTAAAGTTATGGGTAAATACCATCTTCCAATAATGCAAAACTCAGATAATATAAAATATAATCAGATTTTATATATATATATATATATATATATATATATATATATATATATATATATATATATATACAGTGGATTGCAAAAGTATTCGGCCCCCTTGAACTATTCCACATTTTGTCACATTACAGCCACAAACATGAATCAATTTTATTGGAATTAAAGCAGGCTTAGGCTACAAAAAGATTTCCCAAGCCTTGAACATCCCACGGAGCACTGTTCAAGCGATCATTCAGAAATCGAAGGAGTATGGCACAACTGTAAACCTACCAAGACAAGGCCGTCCACCTAAACTCACAGGCCGAACAAGGAGAGCGCTGATCAGAAATGCAGCCAAGAGGCCCATGGTGACTCTGGATGAGCTGCAGAGATCTACAGCTCAGGTGGGGGAATCTGTCCATAGGACAACTATTAGTCGTGCACTGCACAAAGTTGGCCTTTATGGAAGAGTGGCAAGAAGAAAGCCATTGTTAAAAGAAAACCATAAGAAGTCTTGTTTGCAGTTTGCCACAAGCCATGTGGGGGACACAGCAAACATGTGGAAAAAGGTGCTCTGGTCAGATGAGACCAAAATGGAAAACGCTATGTGTGGCGAAAAACTAACACTGCACATATCTCTAAACACACCATCCCCACTGTCAAATATGGTGGTGGCAGCATCATGCTCTGCGGGTGCTTCTCTTCAGCAGGGACAGGGAAGCCGGTCAGAGTTGATAGGAAGATGGATGGAGCCACATACAGGGCAATCTTGGAAGAAAACCTCTTGGAGTCTGCAAAAGACTTGAGACTGGGGCGGAGGTTCACCTTCAGGCAGGACAACGACCCTAAACATAAAGACAGGGCAACAATAGACTGGTTTAAAAGACTGGCAGCTGTAAGTGCAGCAGACGGTGGTTCTACAAAGTATTGACTCAGGGGGCTGAATAATTATGCACACCCCACTTTTCAGTTATTTATTTGTAAAAAATGTTTGGAATCATTTATGATTTTCGTTCCACTTCTCACGTGTACACCACTTTGTACTGGTCTTTCACGTGGAATTCCAATAAAACTGATTCATGTTTGTGGCTGTAATGTGACAAAATGTGGAAAAGTTTAAGGGGGCCGAATACTTTTGCAAGCCACTGTATATATATATATATATATATATATATATATATATATATATATATATATATAATTACCCTCAGCCTTGGACAATAAGTTACGCCCAAAAATGGAAAGATCTCTTCTAAGCCAGTGGTTTAAGGATACTTGTATTTGATCCGTTTTTTCCTTCATATCCATTTCCTCTCTTTGTTTTTCCTCTTTAACCACACTGTAAACCAAAATGTGAAATTCTCAACATTTTTATTGAATCAAAAATGTTCTAAAGTAAAAAATTTAAAATCGTGTTCTATGGAATTGAAAGCTTTGAAATAGTCTACAAATAAAATCAGCCTTTTCGATTCCAGAATAGATCGATTGTCCAGCATGTCCAATATTAATCACACATCACATTATTATGTTTACTTCTACCTCTTATAAACGCAGACTGGGTTTCATCTACTGTTTAATCAATTACTGTTTTTAATCTCTCTGCATATATTAACACTAATAACTTATAATCGTTGCAAAGCAACATAATTGCCCTCCAGTTTGTTTAAATTTGTCTAAATCTTTTTTTGGTTTGGGAAGTAGGGTCAATATACCAGTTTTCATTGTTGAAGTAAGACATCCTTCTTGTATACAGTCGATAAGGGCATTCAATAACAATTCTTTGATATCTTCCCAAATATATTTTAAAATTCCGAGGTCATCCCATCAATTCCAGGTGACTTCACATTTCTCATTCTTTTCAGGGCATTTTCTATTTCTTGCAGGTTCGTTTTACCTTCTAACCATTTTTTGTGATTCTCCCCAATCCTTTTAATACTGCTCTTAATCAGAGTAAAAAAGGATTCGCAGTCCTCTTTGTGGAAATTTGAGCTATACGAGTCAGAGTAAAAGAGTTGAAGTTCCTCCTGTATTTGGCTTGGGTCTTCTATGACCGTGTTATTTTTTGTTAATTTGCATATTCTTTTATTAGACTGTCTAGACTTTTCAAAGCCATAGAAATATGTGTTCTTCTCACCTTCTTCGGTCCATTTAGCCGTGGATCGTACAAAGGCTCCATTTGCTTTTTCTAAATACATTTCTTCAAGCTGTTTTTGGAGGGAGTCCAACTAGTTTTTCCTTCGAAGCGTTAGTTTTACCACAGAGTATGTTGATCCTTTTCAGTATTTCTTTCTGTTTAGTTTACTTGTTTTTGACGTGCCTTTTCCTGTTTCAATTGCCAACCTCTTTGTTTCAAATTTAAACAATTCCCACTTTCCTTTTTTAGACAGATCCATTCATTTTACTTTTACTTTTAGGTTTTACCTTTAGATACTTTTAAACAGTGGTCGGTGAGATGTAATACTCTCACATTTCTGAACAATATTACTTATTGAATGTGAGATTAGCCAGTAACCTAACCTTGAGCATTGGTTCCCATTTGAAGCCCTAATCCATATATATTCCAAATTGGTAGGATTATTCAATCGCCATAGTCAAAAGTGTTAGTTACAGTACAAACATTGTGTAGTACTTTGTTGTTTTCAGATTGTTGGCCTCTAGGAGGTAGCCTATCCAACCAAGAATTTGGAGCAATGTTAAAGTCACCTCCCATAACAATTTTAGCTGTCGTGTGAACAGTTTTCCACTCTTTCACCAGACTACCGAGTTTCTCTAATATACTTCTGTGGTTCACTTTGTTATTATATCCGTAAATTGCAAGCACAATACATTTTTGGTCACATATTCAATAGCTGCAATCAGACAGTGGCCATCTTTATCTCCTACAAAACTAATTACTTTTCCTGTAAACCTGTTAAAAGTGTCTTAACACCAGCCGAATAATTGGTACCGTGAGAATATAAAATATTATCCCCCCACTGTTGTTTCCAAAATGTTTCATCTGTTGTAGCAGAAAATGTGTCCTGTAATAAAATAAAACTTGCCTGAAGTTCTTTACAAACTAAAAAAAGTCCCTTGCGCTTTGTAAGATTTCAAACCTCTAACATTTAAAGAAGTAAACAAAACTGACATAGAAAACTAAAAAACTAATAAACTTAGTGCCTAATGAAAACGCTTTTGAATAAACGAATGAACAATTCTGTCCAAATATATTAGGGCTCAACCAAACCTCCAAATGTTTCAGTCAAAACTTGAGCTTTGCAAAAGCCTCCTCCTCCTCAGACGCCAAAGTTTGGGACAACTAGTATAGGCTGCAGCTAAGTTTTGGTTGCAGACATGTCCAGAAAAAAAAATCTGAGTGAAAGAGGCTCCAAAGATTCTTAATATGTGCAAAAGGATTTTGGCTCAATTATGCTGCATTAAGGGAAAGAGTTTGGGATTTTCTTTTCAGCGTGGTTCGGTTTAAAGGTTTAAACATTCTCATCAAGAAAAGAGATGTTTGTTCATTAATTTGAGGTTGGAAGACAAAAGATTGCTCTTTATGGACAGATATTTTCACACTTCACAAGAACCAAAGTGAATAACTCCTAGAATGTCCTCATAGATCTCTCTAACTGCAGCATCTCTCAACGTAAAAATCCTGCCTCAATTAGAATTCAGTATCTGTCCGACACAACACAATAAAAATGTTCTGGCCACCTGATGTGTCAAGAACAATATGCAAGGATTGCCAAACCTGATCTGCAAAAATAGAATGATATGTTGTTCTTGCAGCCAAGGAGATGGAACAATATTCCCAGTTCTTGTACAGGAAACAGAGGCAGGAGGCATTTTGCTACCAATAATTTTACTTCTTGAAACACATCCTGTGAAGGGATGATGTGCATATTCACAGTGAGTATTACTGCCTAATATACACCTAGAGCTAGAGAATCTAAGATATTACTATGGTTTTGAATAACACTGTTAAAATTTTCACACTGGCTTACTTTTTTATTTCGTTGTCAGTCTTACTTGAAACAGTTTACATGCTTTGTTCTCAGGATGTGTTTTGCACAGGTAGATCTCTGGTGACGCCACCTCTTACCTGCACCTGTGTAAATAATCATCAGCTTCTCTGTGAATATTTACCCACCGCAAACTTAACAAAAGCTTTACAGATTCCCTAAAAAAGGGTTATAAAATTGACACAGACTGTACTGACATTTGAGACTCTGGTTGTCTGTCTCTGTCTCTGGAACCATCAAATCTGGATTTATGAAATCAAGAGATATTTACTGGATGTAATCAGCTGCCTATAATTACACCTGATTACCTAAACAACTATACATTTAAGCATGAATTTCATTATAGTCTCTTTTAACAACATAAAGCAAAACAGAATAGCTTTAATTCAGATTATTTTATTGGTCCAAAAGAGGTCAACACATACAGTATCTCACAACTGTGCCTCCGACACACATCACCCCTTGCAAAAAAATCTGTGTTCGGACTGGATAGGGTCAAACAGAGGAAGCACTGTGGGGGGGGGGGGGGGGTACTTGCTCCTTTAATCCATTGCCTTGTAATTTCTACAGATGAAGAAGACACACAATGAGGCATTTCTTACTTCAAATAGTAAATCAGCAACCTCCAGTTATAGACACAGCTTCATCCCTCTTGTTTTTAGTGTTTTACATGATTCCAAACAACATCTGCTTAATTACTCATTTATTCATTTTTTGTAACCTCCGTTTTTTTATTTTCAGGGAGACGGTATTCAACAGTAGATGGAAACTGGAAATATCGGCAAAAACAATACCCAGTGCACAACTTCTATATATCCCAAACTTCCTGTTTGTGTTAGCTGGCAGCAACCTTTCCAGACATTTCTGTCTCTCTCGCCCCCATTTTCCTCACCCCTACCCAACAACACCATCATCTCCAACAGCCATTATTCTGCTCTGTTGAATACAAATCCACTCATTCCACTCTTGTTCTCAACTCAAGCAGAATCATTGGCTTTGACACATATTAGTATAACACCCCTCAATGAGTGTTCTACCTTTAGTTGGATTTTCTTGCCTGCGGGGGTCTCTTCTGGTAACTGGTATATATGTGTTTATCCATGTCTTCATGCTTTGCCTTTTACTGTCCACTCCCTTATATGTATTTTATTATTACATGATATTACGAAAATATAGTTTCCTGTCGAAGGATTTCTAAAGCGTCTTTGTAGCAGTTTGAATATCTTTTGCCAGTTAATGCACAGAAAAATTTTGACAACTATTCTTTAAGTAATACAACCAACACTTGCCTCAAAATTCCTAGAAAATAAATGTAACAGAATCATTTAAAAATATATACTTTTCCATTTAATTAGGAATCCATTAATTTATACTACCTGGAGTAAATATCTGATGTGACACACAGGACAACTTATTTTAGGATGATAAAAGGGCTCAAATAAAATCTCCAAAGCTCAACTCAATCTCAATTGCAACAAAGAATCACCAGGTCTCAATAAACAACCTTTAGATGCTATCTACATGATAACCAGTTTTATGGGAGTGATGCCAGGAAAAAAGCTTTTTTTGTTCTAACATCCCAGAATAGACATGTAAGATTTACAAAGCTCTTAAAGGACTTTTACTGCAATAACTTTTGGTCAGATGAATTTAAGATTGAGCCATTTGACAAAAATGTTAGGTAGTTTAAATGTGGCAAAAAGGGATGAATAGGTAGAAAAACATCTCATGCTTATTCTTAGGTTCAGTGAATGATATGTGATGCTGTGGGCTTGATTCTCCTCCAAATTACATTATTGGTATGTATGTCATCATGAATGTTTTAAAATACCAGGATAATTAAAAGATAAAATCTGGTAGTCTCTACCAGAATAGAGTCTTTCTTCAATGGTCAGCTAACATCAGACCTAAATCCTAAAGAAATCCTGCCTGGGGAGGTGAAAAGAAGAGAGCATAGGAGAAGATCAGGCTAGTCGGCTGGGCCAGGCGAGTGGCTAGTTGGGAGGACCAGGAGAATTCCCGATGGGCCGGTCTGATGTTTGGGCCGCAGTTCTCTCACTCGTCCACCTCCGCCTCCACTCGTAGCTCTCATTTTCTCTCTCTCTGTCTGCATAGGTACCCCCATCTGACCGAACACGTTAGAGCATATAAACATATGTAAAGTAGTGCGAGTAAGGGTGGCATGGAGAAGTCTAAAAAACAGGAAGGCTCTGAAAATGCAGCTAATTGTGCAAAGATTGGAATGTTTGAAACGTCAACGAGGACTTATAAACAGGTAAGGCATGTACAAGATGGTGCCTGTACATTCAGGCAGTTCGTTTTTCGCTTGAAACAAAAAAATGAAAAAAATGAGTGTTCTCATTTTTTTCATTTTTTGTTTCAAACGAAAAAGGAACTGCCTAAATATACACTGACCCATGATGTTGAACTTTGCCTGCAAACCACCGTAATTATAATTTCAATAAATTGTGTGGCATATCATGGCATATTATCAAGTTATATGGTTTAAATAATGCTATGATGTAAAGCTACATAACTGGGAAACTGTCTTGTATCCCAAGCAAGATCCAACACCAAGAACCAGCCATGAGCCCAAAAGTCCAGAGTGGGCAGGTAGTACTTCTCATTGAGCAGTGGCGTCTCTGGCATGATAAGTAGGAATGGGTACCGAAACCCGGTATTAAATTGGCCCCGGGGCTGATTCTGACAGTCCACCCGGACCGATAAGCTTCAGCCTTACCGGTCCTCTTAACGGTAAAATTAAGGTCGTATTCATGTTTTGTGGGAGATATAAATACAAGCCAAGCACTGTATTGCAGTCCACTCCTCCTTAACAAGCACACACGGTGCGGGGATGGAGTGGCGACTGCTGCGCGTTCACGTGTGTGTTCGCCTTACAGATACGATGGCAGAGAGAACAAAAATGGATGCCGACAATGCACACTGTCACATATGTAATGTGGTAAGGCGGGAACAGTAGTAATTTGACCAAACACCTTGCCAAAATACACCAATTACAAACCGAAAGATGCACGCTGTTTGACCGCCTGAGTGCTGCAGCAACAACAACCCCTGAATCAGATAAAACAGGTATGTATGTCTGTATGCAAAGCAAACACGTGAAACATGGACATAAGTTTGCCATTTCATTCTTACAATGAATAAATGCTGGATATTTTGAACAACAGCTTCCTTCTTATCTGAGTTTAAAAATTTTTTTTCTTAAACTACAGTTAACCTGCTATTTAATTCTTCCAATTAGTAAATGCTGGATATTTTTGAACAAAAGCTTCCTTCTTATCTAAGTTACATTTTTTTTAAACTACAGTTCATTATTTGTGTTTTTCCCCTTTTGTTTTAGTCTTAAAAAAAAAAAAAGTACCGATAAGGTTACCGATAAAGTACCGGATCGATAAGGAGTATCGTTAAGAGTAGTAGTATCGATAAATCCCTAACAATACCCATCCCTAATCGTAAGTTAGGTGGGGCACAGCAACTCAACACCGAATAGCAGCAACTAATTATTTTGTGATGCATACAATCTGACGTTGATTAATAATATTGATTGATCTGTCTTTATACAATATTACTCTGAACAATCCTGTTCTACATATTAATTTAAGGATGCCGCGCAACCCAGACCCCAGGCTAGGATTTGAACCCAGGACCTTCTTGCTGCAAGGCAACAGTGCTACCAACTGTGCCACTGTGCCACTATGCAGCTTACTGCATCAAATGTGCCACTGTGCCACTGTGCAGCTTACTGCATCAAATGTAAAGCAAAATAGAACCTTCTCTACACATTACACGCTGGCACCATACTAGGTGTTAGTTTACAGACAGAAGTGTTGTTATTTATATATATTGCGTGCTAATTTGTATCATTTGTAATCAAAACTTGGAAATGAGCATTAACTAGAACCAACTAACTGCTAAAAACCAAATGCTGATATCACATAGGACCAGAACCTATCACAATATTACTTTGGAGAGTCCAAATGTCGGAAAAAAGCAGAATATATCATGTTGGTGATGATTTTCAATGACAAAATAAACAACTTGCAAAAGCAGAGAGAAATGAAGTGAGAAACAAATGGATCTGACAAAGACTGAACTAACCAGTGAGGTAGGTAATTGGAGAATAGTTAACTGATTTGCTAAGGCTGTAGACACGGAGCTGCTGTTTGAACTAATAAATGAACATGAGTTAACAGAAGGGTAATAAAGTATATAACACTACAAGAAAACACAGAAGCCAGGGATAAACTAATAAAATACAAACCAAGAAAGGAGCATTCAAAACCTAAGAATCTCCTGAAAATACAGCAATGAAGAAAATGTCCTAATTTGCCCTTTGAGCTGTGAGCATTTAGATTTTTCATGTTCATTTATTTCTGGTTTGTTTTTTTCTACATGTATAGTTTTTCTTTTATTGTGTATACATTTATGGATTTACTGTTTTTTTACTGATGAATGCATTAGTTGTTTTTTTCTACTGTACTACAAACCTTTCACAATCCCCTTTGAAAAGATTAAAATTAAATCCTTTATACTTTCTTGTACTTGTCAGCATTATTGTGATCGGAAAACATAAATAAAAGATTGTTAATATAAAGGGGATGATGAAGGAATGTTTTGAATTTCTATATTACAGGTCAGATAACCACAAAGCTGAGAATGAGGAATATACTTTTGATCAAGTGAAATTAGAAATTCAAAGGCCAAAATGGAGTTAACAAAGATATTTGATTCTTTGACACAGTCTTCAGATTTTTTTTCCAAAAGTTTTATTGTTATAAATAGGAAAACACTCCCTAGCCTTTTATTATTTAATAAAACAAACATTGGTCCTGGATACAGAATTTGACGTTAAACTCGGGCAAAAAATACAATGTTGTACATATTTTGTTGATGATAAACAACTGTCTTGAGAAAGCTCGGTGTGGTGGATTGTAAGACCTGATGGACATATTCCTTCAAGTGTTAAAGCAGCTGTTGGAACCTGTTTCATAAAAATTTTATCCAAACATTTTTTCCTGATAAGATGCATTTGCCAGACATTTTTCAATAATGACTATAAAAACTCTCACTCAACCTTTTTTTGGGCTATTTTTCTTAGTGAAGGAGATGTGTTTGCAGAAAATCCCTTGCTGACAGTACATTCAGAGTCACTTTGCTTTTTTTCTGTGAATTTGTAATGAAACAGAATTTCCAGGAAATTTTAAGTGTGTCCCCCGTTAGGATTTGTTTGTTTGTTTTTTCACCAACAACATGTGAAACCTGAATTTATTATGCATGCGATTCTCAATTCTCTTCACAACATCTGACAGCATTGGTAACACTAAAAAGCCTTTATCGCATAAGTAAAACAACAAGCAGTGCCCTTCTTATTATAGTTTGGGGCTCAATGGGAGATATTTGGAGATAGATCAGTGAGGTGACTCTGTATAGGAAGCATGTGGTCCCTTTGACCTTTCCTAACCCTGGCAAGATGATGCAATGACCAACTGTGAGGCCGTCTGTCCATCTCTCACTTGGTCTTTTCTTTTAGTGATAAGCCGGAAAAGGCTGCCAACACATTCTTTTAATTCCAATGAGAAGCATCTAAATACATGTAAATATAAATTAACTACTATGGCAGCTATTTTGATGGCAAAATATACTGGGAATTTTAAAAGCCTTGTAATGGCAAAAAAAAAGTATCTCAGGGTTTCCATTATAAAGAAGACTTGAGTCCAAGAAGGCGTTTAAGTATTTAATTCAAACATGTCTGGCCAGACACGGAGGGGACAGGGTTACTCGTGCATCACCCTAACCAACCTTTCTAACTAACCGCTTAAATAGTATTCAGCAATCATTGTTTATCTCTGTAGATGTCTTCTCCAACATTCACGCCCCGCCTCCAGAGAACTGCTTCATGCGAGTCTTATATCAACGCATAAAGCAGCACATCCGAAGGCCAGACTGTTATCTTACTGCCCCGGCGTCTGTCTCTCTGGTGACCTGACACATATATCTTTCTCATAACATTAAGCTGGAACAATAAGCTTGTCATTTTACCCTAGATGCATTCACTAAACAGAGAATATACACTTAATTCCTAATTGCATAACAATTTTCCACCACAGCCCCAATATTAATAAGCCTAATAACGCAAGACCCGTGGAGCAATAACAAAGGAACACAAAAATAAATTAAACCCAAAACTCAAACACCAACAGATCATAACAAATGTGCTCTGGCTCAGATGGTGTTTGTATAGGCCAGTCATATGGCTGGCAAATAAAGCAGATGCATTGTTTTAAATTTGTTTTACAGTAAATGTAAATTCAGTATTTTATAACTCTATATTAAACAAAAAAACATTAGAAGCTTAACAATAATACATACATAAATTGATCCTTGGTAGCATCTAAGTATGACCATATTGTGACCATTGAAAAGTCAATAAGGTGTACTCAGTTACAAAAAGTTTATTTAACAAAGTGGATTCAAACAAAATGAAGTAAACCAAATTATAAAGTATCTTTTGATTATGTGAGTGTTAATGTACTTGAGTGTGTCTGTGGGTGCTCAGATAAGAAGCAGTTCACCTGTAAGCCCTGCACTCAGTGAAGCAAAGCCTATTACAACAAGCTGAAGACATATTCTTCAAAACTGTGATCAAACACACACACGCACACACACGCATCCTTAGTACAGGCAGACAAGACATAGTACCATGCAGGCATGAATTACCATCTTGATCATTCTCAGACCAGACGCGATGTCATGCAAACGTATTGCTTTGTCTGCTGCCGAGGTCACCTTGTGTCGGTGTGGTGTTGGGCTGTCTGCAACTGTGATGCTTTGTTTTCATTCTAAAATGTATTTATTTAGCCCGCACTTTATTTTAATCAAAACCCGAGCAATTTATAAAGAGATGCAGATTTATTTTTTTCTGAATGCAGAGTCTGGGAACATTGGTTAATATAAACAAAATGTGCTATAGAAAATCTATTCATTGTTTCAGTGAGGCCTTTTCAGGTGTTTATTTCTGATCCTTTTTAAAAGCTGAGTCTTTCATTCATACCAAACCAAGCTATCTGTCTGGCATTTTGTATCTCTGGCTCTTTTGTGTGTTTTCCAATATCTGGCTCAGATTAAATATTGATTTCTATACATTTTTGAACACATTGAAAAATGCTCCCTTGAGCTGAGTTACTCGAGGCTACTCATTTTTCTAATTCTTACAATTGGACTCAAGAGATGAGTCCAATTATTTATATTAAATAATTCATGCTAAAAAAAACTAAACTAATTAAATATGACCAAAAAAAAAGACGACACTATCGTGTTGGAAGTATTTAATTCTGATTTGCATGCTGTCTTGTCCAAATAGTCTGGCTCCTTATCAAATTGGAATGATTTATTTGGAGGCCACTAAAGTCCTTTTTGTCAACAGAAATTACCATAGATTTAATCAGAAGATGGTAACAGTGGAAAGAAATATTGGATTCAAAAGCACTGTGTATTTTAGTCTGCATTGCACTGCAGAAATATTCACATCCTATGAAATTTTTTTTCTCACTACAAACACAAATTGCAATCTGTTTTACTGGGATTTTATGTAATAGTACAGCACAATGTAGAGCATTATTGTGAAGTGTAAGGTAAATGATTATTCATTAGTGTTTAGCCCTTATCACCCTGATACCCATAAAACACTCAGTTTACTTTACGTGAAGTAAATTAGTCTCAGATATTCTGTGAAGGTCCCGGAGGTTTGTTAAGAAACATATGTGAACGAACAGCATTATGAAGAACAAGGCAACACAGCAGGCAGGTCAGGAAGAAAGTTGTGGAGTTTGTGAAGTTTTAATCAGATTAAAGGAACATGGGGCAGGATTTGTCAATAAAGTAAATATCCATGTCCAGTTTTTTAATGCTGTTGGGTGATGAAGCGTTATAAACCAAAAAGAATGAGCCCACCCACGTATCGTTCCATTTTCTTAAACTGGCTGTGTGCTGCAAAATGCGCTGCAGTTCGGGGCCCGAATTTCCCGCGCTGTCCTACGGATGTGACGTCAATTGATCCTGCGTGTGCATTCACGACAGCTTTAAAAGAGGAAGACAAATGCTCGCAGACCTCCATTGATTCAATTGTGAGAATGGATTCTTCTGCAACTGGGAAACGACCAAGGACGACTCACACCCCACTAAACAGTGGCAATAAGAAAAAGAAGTATGTCACTGTGAAGAGGTATGTTTTTTTGTGAAGCGTGCGGGTGGCTGCAGTTACATGCACCAACAGCCGCGTCGCTCGTGAGTTTTGTTTCTTCATTCTGCCCCATGCTTCTTTAAGATAATAAAACAAAATGCTTTGAAACTCTCACAAACAGTATTTGTTTAATCCAATGTTTGAAAATGGAAAGGGTATGGTACAACTGTAACTCTATCAAGGCATTACTCACCACCTGACCTGACCGGCCTGAGAAGGAGAGGATTCCACAAAGAAGCAGTCAATAAGGCTATGGCATCTCTAGAGGAGCTGCACAGAGTCACAGCTCAAGGGGGAGAATCTGTTGACATGACAATTCTTTGTCCACAAATCTGACCTCTATGGAAGTGAGGAAAGATGAAAGTCATTGTTGAAAGACGGCCATAATATTTCCCTTTAAAGATTTGCCACAAGCCATGAAAGACACAGCAAATAAGAAGTAATAAGTAAGAAACAGAAGAAGAAAACATTGTGGGTGGAGGAAAACTAACACTTCACATTGCTCTGAACACACCATCCCCACTGTCAAAAATGGTGGTGGCAGCATTGTCCTGTGGGGTTGCGTTTCATAAACATTTCTGTAAATACACATTTTTACAGTTTAAATCTTTTCTAATTAGATTTTCTTTTCCTAATAATATACAGACACGACTTAAATAGATGATGCATTTAATTATTTGGTCTAGCGATGTTCATGCTTGTGAAAAATGAGAGATTGTGTCTGCTGAGTCTATCTCAGTGTCATCGTCCAAAGCTCATTAAAAGCTCTCCCTTTGTGCCAGCAGATAATTACAAAGGATTTACAGAAAGCCCTCACCTTGAAATATGATAAGCCTCATCAGGGCCAAATGTCAACTATCTGCTCTGAAGTTGATCACAGCAAAAATTGACACATAGTCTCCAGAGATCCACAGCTGAATTTCTTATCACAGATGTCACGAGCATTGTGATGACATGGCGTTGTCCTTCATGAGCAAGCCAGGTAATTATCTCCAGAGAATTTCCATGAGTGCAACACAAGCATAATGCTTGACATGTTCTTTTATCTCTCCATCCCACAGTCAGGGAGAAACGTTTAGGCCTCTGCAGATGCTGGTATAGGTTGAGAAATCAATGCACTCAAACAGGGATAAGTGGGACTGGGTTTTGGATAACTTGGTGCGTCTTAGTGTGCATTATTCATTAGACGGGAGAGACAGAGTCACAACTGCTGCCTCTGCAGGGATGGGCCTGAGACAAAGAATATGAAAGCCTAAACCAAATTATTGTGATTCCTGGTGTTTAGGTCTCTGTGGTTCACTCAGTTTCAGGATATAAAAACACAGTGTCTGAAGTGTTCTCATGTAAAATTAAATATAGGATAAGGATCTCTATATATTAGTCCTGCAGGATTTTGCTGTGTTTTTGTAGTAAAACATCTTCAAACAGCAAACTGAAAACAAGTTTAGAACTGCTGGTTCCAATCCTACGATAAACAAAAAAATAATGACAAAATGTTACAAAAGAAAGCATCATGGATTTTATTAATTTGTAAAAAAAAATGTATTGATTAAAAGAGTTTGGCATACATTCTCAAACAGATCTGGACTACAGCTTTCAAAAACACCTGTCTGATGCAAAAGGGTTACTGTAACTGACATGTAATCTAAAAGAATGCTTGTACATGCTAACAAGATACTATTTTCTGAATAACACAATCCTCGTGTCCTGGTCCGCAATTGAGATGTTTTGCCCATAGATTTATCAAAAAACTTCAGCTTATATCAGACTGAGTCCACTTCTATCACACCAGACACTTGTGGCGAGTTACTGTTAGATTTTTTAAAACTCTCTGCTCTCCTTCCTTCTTCAAACGGTATAAGCTGAATATAATGATTTACAGTATACTGAGATTTCACATTTTAAGACAAGATAAAATTCTGTAAGAAAACTTGTAGCTAATTAGAGACTGTTTTTTATTAAAATACAAAAATAGTTAATGAGTTATTGTCTTGAAAATACTAGAATTTTTACTGAGGTAAGCGCTCAGTTTGACTACAAGACTTACTTACTTATTTACCTAAAGTCTGCTCCTGTTTGACTACTGCCTCAACAAGGGTCTGAAACCTGGGGAAAAAAGCTTCCATCCATCAATCCATCCGTCCATCCATCCATCCATCCATCCATCCATCCATCCATCCATCCATCCATCCATCCATCCATCCATCCATCCATCCATCCATCCATCCAAGGGAGAGCCCAGGGACCCTGCAGAGGAAACTAATTTCAGCCGCTATCTGTGATCTTGTTCTTTCAGTCACTACCCAGAGCTCGTCGCCATAGATGAGGGTAGGAACGTAGCTCGACCCTTCGGCTCTGCTCTCTCTTCACCACGACAAACCGGTACAGTGCTCGCATCACTGCAAACCCCCCAACAATCCGCCTATTGATCTCCCATTCAATTTTTCCCTCAGACTCCCAGATACTTAAACTCCTCCACTTGGGAAAGGACCTTGTCCCTGACACAGAGAAGGTACTCTAGCCTTTTGCGACTCAAGACCATGTTCTCGGATTTGGAGGTGCTGATTCTCATCCCAGCTGCTTCGCACTTGGCTGCAAACTGCTCCAGCGAAAGCTGTGGATCACGTTCTTATGAAGCCGACAGGACTACATGATCTACAAAAACCAGAGACCCAATCCTTAGGCCACCAAAACGGATCCCCTCAAGAGCTTGACTTCACCTATAAATCCTGTCCATGAAAGTTAACAGAATCAGTGAATAAGTGCAACCTTGGAAAAAGTTCAACTCTCACTGGAAACGAGCCTGACTTACTGCCGGCATTGTGAACCAAGCTCTGACACCCCCCATGCAGGGACCTATCAGCCCGTATGAAGGGGCCTAGTAGCCCATACTCCTGGAACACCTTCTCCAAGTATACAAAACACATGTAGACTGGTTAGGCGAACTCCCATGCACCCTCTAGGTCCCTGGTTAAGGTGTAGCGCTGGTCCAGTGTTCCACGGCAAGGAAGAAAACCGCATTATTCCTCTTGGAGTCGAGGTTCGACTATCCGAAAAAAGCTTCCATCAATGGAAAAAAAAACAACCTGGGCCGATCCAGTCTGAAGAGCTGTGGTTGCTATCAAAGTTTATTTTGCATCGTATGCTTTATTGAAGGAAGACACAAAATTGTTTAAACCAAACTGCTCCAGTGTGAAAACAGTTATTGCCCTTAAACTACTTACTAGTTAGGCCACCCTTGGCACAAGTAGTACTCCCCTTGTTGGGTGGTAATGGTTGTGTCAATTTAAGTACTAGTAATAACTTTACATTTTAAGTTGGTAAACCTACAAAAAATTAAATACAAAATAATATTTTTAAGCATGCATATTAGTGTACATGCTGTGAAAAGCTCATTCATCAGAACACAAGACAAATCTATTTTTAATTAAATTTTTAAAATCACCTAAGCTCATTACCTTCAGGCTAAATATGTGAACATATTAATCATATTTCTTGTACACAAATGTTTCTTCAAGTGGTTTCCCTTTGCTCTGATAGATTGGCATGTAAATACATGAATAGACAGAAAAGCATATAATACATGCAGATTACTGAGAAAAAACCCTCAAGGGCATGCATTTATACACAACCAAGCTGCACCCGCTCATTCCTAAAAACACACACACGCCTATACTTTTTTTGGCTTGAAAAATTTGAAGCCAACATTTCGTCACTCACTTTCTTCTTTTAAAAAGTCTCTCTAAAGCTCCAATATGACTACGGCCTGTAGGTGACGAGTATTATACAAATCCTTTGGAAAAAGTGTGTCACATTAAAGTCCTTTCATCCCAATTCCTTTTTCTCTTAAGTGTCATAATAATCAGTGGGTTCAAAGAGCAATCACTTGTAAAAACACATATATTTAGGGATAGCTTCGTCAAGAGTTCACTTAGACTGAAAACAAGAGTTCATCAGTGGACTCTATTGTTTCTCTTAAGGGCCAGTTAAAGACCTATCTTTTCATAATTGTGTTTTCTTAACTGTTTATGTGTCTTTTAACGTTTTTATGATTATGTAAAGCACCTTGTGATTCTATTCTCTATACATAATATTTTACTTACTTTTACTTACTTAGCTACATTTTCAGAAAACAGTACACTGATGCGCTCTTTCTTATGGCAACCTCATGCTATGTTACATGCAGGTAGATTTGAAAAACTGGGTTTTTATATTTTTTCAAATGTACAGAAAATGTGATGAGTACATGTCTGATAAAGATTTAAGTCAAATTAACCTGATGATATCTGCAGTCTAAAGAACCGAATAGTCCAAAAGTAGTCCTGTTGGTATCCTTTATTTCATGGTTCAAAAACTCATGTTTCTAAGTGAAAAGACAGAATGGCTTAAGGTTAAATGTTCTAGCATGACAGTAATTAGTGTGCAGCAAGCAAAGGTTGGTGGGGAAAAAAGTATCCCTTGATTTTTTTATAAGATACCTGCCACACAGGCAATTTGGTCCTCGAAGCAAGAAATCATAACTCAATCTCATAGATCTTAAACCATTTCAGACTAACAGGACTAATTAGAAAATAATCGGGGTGTCTTCCTGTTTGAGTGTTCCTGAGTACTCGGATGGCATTTTCAGTGGGATGTTAGACAGGAGGTTTGTCTTAGGTACTTACATTCCTAAATTAAGCTCACTTAATTGAGGTGAAAGCCCAGGTCTGTTTATCTGACACTTGAACTTGCAGATATTATTACATTTTGGCAGCCCAACCCAATAAAAGGACATGTAAGAGTTGCCTCAGCCCAGAGTGCAATAATTTTCCTTTTTTCAAAAAGCTTGTAATTATGTGTGTATGTTTTCCTCTCTTATTTCCCTTTTGAGTTGCAGATTTTGTCTCACTTTGTAATGACATAGAATTCATACAAATCTGTTGATCACAAAGGCAGGATGTAAACATTTGTAGCTAAAAGGAGAAAGAAGAGCAAGCGTTGCTATGCAAATTCTTTCACTTGTCTCTTGCTATAAGGAAAGCCTGTGGGCTCAAAAAGCTGTCTAATCTCTAATGTGCTGTTTGTGTTAAAGTTTAGCATATGTTTGAGCTCATTGTGCTTGTGTCCTCTCTCGCCAGAAACTGCAGGTCTGGTAGCTGAGGGCATGGCTATGGCTGAGTGCTGCAGTCACACCTGACTGCCATCAATTCCTCTACTTCTGGGTCTGTAAGAATCTCTCTGATGATGATTCAGTGCCTGATTGTTTGACCCCTAACGATAACAGTTAAGCCTACCTTTAATCTTTTTTGAGATCTCTGTGATATATGTTTTGTCCTTTGCGTGCGCTCCTAGAGAACAGATCAGAGAAAGTACTTACCTGACCCAGCTCCTTAAGTGGATGCCCTTACCAATTACTTCATGTCCAGGATGATTCCTCCTTCAAACCAATGTCTTAAGTTTTATAAGCTTCTCCAGAACCTGCATCTGTCTCCACAATCCTCCTCAGACACAGCTCCATTCCCAGCCTGCTCACTATCCAAACGACCACCTACACTTCCTGAAATCCTCAACTTCTGGATCATCCTCATCTCCAAGCCGGACAAAACCTTTTCCCCTCACAGCAACCTTCACCTACAAAGAAAGAAAGACAGCTCAACAAATGTTATATTTCTTAACATTATTACCAAAAGCCACATTCCATGTCCAACCACTATCCTTCCTCTGACCATTGTTTGAATGTTAAAGACATTAAATGCTCTGAATTGTTCATGCATAAAGTATGTGCTGTTTGTGCATTCTATGTGAAAATTTGACAGCTAGTTCTCTTGCAAAAAAGTCAAGTACTTTTTGGCTTCCCTGACTTTCCTCAATATAATTCCTGCACACCTCCAAACTCTATTCTCCATTTTCGACCACAGACGTTTTTGTCTAGTATGCTTTTCATTGTTATACACAGTCAAAATTGTAAATGTTTTCTATTAGATTAGAATACGATTAGAATTTAAATATTTATTCTTCAGCTCTCCCAGTATGTGACCTTGGATTTTGACTCATACTTAACAATGATCAGATTAAATACAATTTTCGCAATTTATGTCCATTTACTATGATTTAACTACATTTGGGACATGTGGATAAATGTTCTTTGCATTCATTTTAAGGGGAAACAAGACTAATTCTAGCATGAGAGAATATTTATGATGCCGGATAAACGCCATTTCTTTGAGGTTTCTTCATCACAGGACGGACTACAGTTTTAAAGGTGTAGTTGGAGTTCATGTGTTTTACAGTGAAAAGCCAGAGTTTAAAATAATAAAAATTAAAATCAATGAACAATTTGCCTTCAGCACGTTAAACATCACAAACTAGTCCATCTTTAAAATGTCAGCTAGCTTATTATTGTTTTACATTTAGAATATAACTAAAAAGTTAATCTTTTTCCTTATCTACATGAATCTCTTAATATTTATTAAAGGGATATTCCAACCCTAAGTGAAATCAAGTCAATTCCTATCTTCCCCAGAGTTAGGCAAGTGAGAAAAAGCATTTTGTAACCAGCCCAGTCATTCCAAGTTTACCCAGCCGCAGACAAGTGGGCGGACAAACCTCTACTCTGTGCCGGAAGCTCAGAAGCGAAAGTTGTTCTTCTTTGAGTCAGAAGTTGTTATTTTTTTAAGCAGGAGTTGTTCTTCGTTGTGTATATTTTGTTAAGCGGGAGATGACGGAGACAGAGACATGGCAGAGAGAAATAACGTAAGAGAGTGTTTTAACGATTCTCTAGCTGTAGACAAGATAGTGGACTAAACCCCACTCTGTCCCAGAAGTTCTTCTTTTGTAGCAACTAGTCTCTTCCCTTTTCCATGACATTGATCAAGGAAAAAGCTGCGTTCATAAAGACAAGTACAAAAAATTGTTGCTGCGTTTAAACTGGATCAAATGTCCTTTAATTTTGCAGCTGACTGCAGTGTGTTGTTTCAAGACATACAAATAGACCATTGAATGAAAAGAAAAATTGTGGTATAAAAAGGTGTATAGGCTACAGGGATAAACACAACCTTGAGAATATTGTAAATCAATGTCCATTCGAGATTCTGGTGGAGATTCACAAGCCCAGGACTGCAGCTGGAGTCAGTGATTCAGAATCCACCACACTGAAATATCTAGTAAAGGCTATGTGCTACAACTGTCACTTTCCTTGTGTTATTCACTTCTGAATCAGAGACAACATCGGCAACGTCTTTGCTGGGCTAATGGGAAGAAGCACTGGGATGTTGTTCAATGGTTCAAAGTCCTTTTTTTAGATGAAAGTGAAATTTGCATTTTAGTTGGATGAGCTCCCATAGTCTGAAAGAAAAGGAAAGGCATAGAATCTGAGTTACATGAGGTCCTGTTTGAAGTTTCCACATTTGGTGAGGAATTGGGGAGCTATGGTACCTGCTGGTGTTGGTCCACTGTGTTTCTAATGTCCAAAATCAGTGGCACTGTCTTTTGAGAAAAGACAAAAAACTTTTGAGCACTTCATGCTTTCCTCTGCTGACAAGCTTTATGGAAATGCTGATTTAATTTTCCAGCAGCACTTGCTGGAAAATTCCTCAAACTGCCAAAAGGGCCAATACCTGTCATATTGAGCATGGCATCACTTTGCTTGACGAGCCAACAAACTCGGCTCCATGGCACACTACACCAATGCAGCCTCAACCACGTATTACATTTATTCACAGTTAACTACATGGACATACATTCTGAATTAAATACTTTTATTTGTTCTTTGTCATATTCTAAACTTCTGATAAACTGATTTTGTGGTTTTAATTAGTTAGCTACATAGATAAGATACATAGATAAAACACTTGAAATATATCCATCTGTGCATAGCAAATATATAGAATATAGGATTTTAGAATTTTCAATTGAAGCTTCAGAGAAAATATTTATGTATCAAAGTTTTATAGATCTTTAAAATGACAGTGGGGTTTAATACTATGATAAAAGGCTAGTCCTCCACAACATTTGTTATTCTTCCAAAGTCCCACTTTCCTCCCTTAGACCCCTATGCATCTCACTCTGACCGCCAAATTTTTTTAACCAATAGAATTCGAGTTTCCACCTTATCGGCTGTCAATCCACTTACATGAGTATCGCATGAGCCTGTGATGATGGGGCAGTTTTAATTAGAAAAAAACAAATTAACTGTTCTATGATATTCAAACTAATTGAGATGCATCTATATACTAAATGCTGCCTTCTATCACTGAAGGCATAGAAAACTCCTGTCTAATCTAGAAATTTGAATGTAGAAATTGAAAGGTTTTTTGTTTGTTTTTTGGGGAAACCTTTGCGGTATGTTACTATTATTAATCATGACCAACAAACAAGGTTATGCAATTTTTTAGAAATCACAAATTAGGAATCATGGTTATCAGCATAAAGGGGAAATATGTAAAAAATATTAAATGTTAAACACTTTCTGGTTGTCTGCTTTAAACATGCCTGTTTAATAATTGCTATTGAAATATTTAATTAGTCTTTCTTATTATAGTTGTTAGAACTTGAAACTACAAAAACTGTTGAAGCCATGACTGTAAAAAACTCATCCTGAATTTCTTCTGAAATGAATGGGTTCATTCTGCAAGAAATGGTTTACTGTATACCAGAATTTGTATGTGCTTTGTAAGTGCTTAGCAGAAAATAATCAAATCCCTTAAGCTTTTTATGTTGTACTTGTCAGCTCAGGTGGACAGGTATATCTTGGAGTTTTTATTTTCTCCATTTTTAAATTACGAAAAGACAGGGCTCTGTAAGATACTAAACGCAAGGGATACTACTTTATAACCTAACTGTGATTTAATCTTCTCCACAACTTTGTCTTTGATCAGTCTGATTTGATCCTTGGTTTTGATGTTTGTTTCTTAATGTTTTCCAACAAACCTCTGCGGTCTTCTTAAAACAATTGTATTGATACTGAAGTGTAATACATGTAGTTTGTAGCTTTAATGTGACAAAATAAGGAGTAGTTTAAGAAGTAAAAATTTGTCTTAAATGCATTTTAAATGGTATATCTAGTTGTTTAATCTTGAATAACTAATTACTATACATGTACTTTAATTACAAATAATAATTTAGACAGTTGTGTCAATCAATCAGTTTTCAGTTTTATGCCAACTAGTGGAAACAAAGTCAGTTTGTGCAGTTAGTAAATGATTTATTCAACATTAGATAAAAAAGTACTAGTAGTGTAATTGCATTAAAGTAATATTTTATAAAAGCTCCTTTAAAATTTACAAAATACAACATCAATTTAATAAAATGACTTCTATAAAACTATAAGTTTAATATCTAAAAAAATATAAGAACAAAAACAATTTAAAAATGAATATACAACTGAATGAATGAATGAAAATAAATATACAACACTTCACTCACCGCTATGAAGTTCTTTTGGACTTGTAATAACCTTACAAATCATATGCAAACAGGCTAATGCACTTGAACACATTACTTTTCCACTGGGATATGGTTTGTGTCAGCCATAAAACCTGAGTGAAGACTATTTCAAGAATGATTAGTTTCCGCTGTCTTTTATTTTCCTCTTGAGTGGACGGCTTCGGTTTCCTCTCAATTTACTTGTTGACACCAGAGAACCTCTATCACAGGTTATGAAACAACATAAATCAAGGAAAGACTAAACCATAATATCTGGAACTATGATACAAAAGTGTATGTTGTTCAGCATCAAGAAGACATAATGATAAAGTAAATTGTTTTACTGACAACATGTGAAAAGTGTCCTCGTTGAAATAAACAGCAGTTGCACAGTAGTGACAACAGACTTAACATGCTTCTGTTGAATGCTCAGCATTGTAGAGCAATTGATTGACATAACAACTGTCTGAGTGAAGACTCAATGACATCACAGAGCAATAAGAGCAGAGTACTGGCCTCGGTCAATCAACGCATAGTGAGGCCACCGTCTGTTCAGAAATAATGATTGTAGTGAAGAAAACCATTCATTATCAACTAAACTTTTTATTTTGGTTTTGACTTCAACATTTCTCAGATTGTTATAAACAGGGTGACCTAAGTTTCAGACTATGACTCGATTTGCACGTTTGTAACAAAATCAAAAGGTTCAGACTTCACTTAGAATCATCTTCTGGGACTCAAGTTTTGTTAATCTTTATCACATGTAATGAAGAGTAAAAGACGGTGGGTATGTAAGATAAAGTTATAACAATCTGTTTATGTTAGTTGTAGTTTCATAGGAATGACCACATAGGCATTTCTCCAACTGGCCACTGTAACAAATGACTTTGAGTCATTTCAGAACAAAATAAGCTTAACTCAACTCTGACTTTTGAACCTCAGTGCAGCCTTTGATACTGTTGACCATTGTTATTATTAAAACGACTGAGTAGGACTCTCTGGTACAGTACTTGGCTGGTTTGAGTCTTTCCTAAAGAACAGGAACTTCTTTTTTGTCTATAAGCAATTTTTCATCAGAACAATCAAATCAATCAAGAACAGACAGAAATCACATGGGGGTGCCCCAGGGCTCCATCTCAGGGCCTCTCCTATTTAAAGGAACATGGGGCAGGATTTGTAAATAAAATAAACATCCATGTCCAGTTTTTTAATGCTGTTGGGTGATGAAGCGTTATAAACCAAAAAGAATGAGCCCACCCACGTATCGCTCCATTTTCTTAAACTGGCTGTGTGCTGCACAATGTGCTGCAGTTCGGGGCCCGAATTTCCCGCTCTGTCCTACGGGTGTGATGTCAATTGACACTGCTTGCGCAATCTCGACAGCTTTAAAAGAGGAAGAAAAATGGTCGCAGACCTCCATTGATTTAATTGTGAGAATGGATTATTCTCTTCTGCAACTGGGAAACAACCAAGGACAACTCAGCCCACTAAAAAGTGGCAGTAAGAAAAAGAAGTATATCACTGTTAAGAGCTATGTTTTTTTGTGACACATTTGTGCGCGCTCCCGTAAGGCTGGCTGCAGTTACTTGCAGCGCCGGCCGCGTCGCTCGTGAATTTCGTTTCTTCCTTCTGCCCCCTGCTCCTTTAATATCTACATGCTCCCACTAGCCCAGATTATAACAACCAATAAGATGAGTTACCATAACTATACAGATGACACTCAGCTTTACATTACAATGTCACCAGGTGACTTTTAACCCATCTAAACCCAAATGAATACATTGAGTAGCTGTATAGAAACAAAACTGAAGCAATTATCTTTGGATTTAAAGCAACAGTCCCCAACTTATACACCTTAATATAATGTTTTTTCAAAGGTTATAGTGGAATATTATCATCTATATTCATTTTTAGAGTTATCACCACCTTACAGGGGTCCTTGGTTTTTTTCTGCACTATAGAACTTTTGAGCGATGCTTCGCCGCCAGAAGTACCCACTGAGTTCTGCTTTACGGCAGAGTCATACAGCCTTGCTGTTTAGAGACTGTAGAGATGGCTGATCCACCAAAGAGACAAAGAAATCCCATATCAGAAGAAGGTTGAAAAAGAAAAAGAGAACGTGATAGAGAGAGAGAGCAAAGACCAGAGTAAATATTGGGCCAGCTTTTCCTCGTTGGAGAGTTCTTTTGGAACGAACGTCATGTACTACGGACGCCGAGTTAGCCGTGCTGCTAACGGATAGGTAAGTAATCAATGATTTCACCGGGGTTATAGTGTTTGGTCTGGCATGATGTTGTTATACAGTCCTGAGAAAGCTTTTTATTCAATGTGTGGAGGTGGATGAACATAGTTTGCACGGTATACCTTACAGTAGTAATGTGAATTCCACAACCGAGTCGATCTCTGTTAGCCATCTAGAGGCTAATGTGATGCTAACGTGTAAGACTCGGTTCTGTAGATAAAGCTGCAAACTCTGGCGTAGTCGTTGTATTTTAGTATATAAGTCAGTATATAAGCTTGTTTGTTGTTTGGGCAAGCGATTTGGAAAGCAGCCACTGAAACATGCCTCTTATGAGCGACAGAGAGATTCGATTTTACGACAGTGATGTTGAGCGGCAAGCCTGAAGAGGGCAACAGAAAGCAAATATCATGAAAGTTGTGGAGTATGCCTTTAAAGAGGAACGACCAAAAGTCAGCAAACAACTTCAATTAATACAGCTAGAAACTACTGATCAGGCCCGAAACCTAGGTATAATAATGGACTCAGACCTGAACCTCCAAGGTCACATAAAGGCAATCATAAGGTCATCCTTCTGTCACCTGAAGAAAATTTCTAGAATTAAAGGACTAATGTCGCAACAGGACCTCAAAAACTCATCCATGCGTTTATCTTTAGTCGAAATGATTACTGCAACAGCGCCCTCAAAGGTCTGCCTAAAACGTCAATCAGACAGCTGCAGCTGATCCAGAATGCTGCTGCTCGCGTCCTCACTAGAACCAGGGAATGTAGAGCACATTACCCCAGTTCTAAAGTCCTTACACTGGCTCCCTGTAGCTCAGAAAATAGATTTCAAAATACTCCTACTAGTTTATAAATCATTGAATGGCTTAGCACCAAAATATGTTGAGGACCTGTTGTCACTGTAACAACCACCAAGACCAATCAGGTCCTTCAACTCTAGCCTACTAAGCATCCCTAGACTCAGAACCAAACATGGAGAAGCAGCTTTCAGTCTCTATGCTCCCCTTATCTGGAACAGACTTCCTGACAAGTGCAGAGCTGCTGAAACTCTAAACTGCTTTAAATTGAGACTAAAAACTTGTCTGTTTAGAATTGCCTTTGAGTAAATGATTGTCATTTGTCATTCTCTCTTGCTTTATCGATGTTTCTCTTGCTTTATTTTGAGCATCATGGGTTGTGTGTATTTATTGGGCATCTTGTGTAATGTGTGTTTCACGCTAATTTGCTACTTTTAATTTCCAATGTTATATTCTATGTTTGTTTGTTTTTCCTTTTTTAATCACAAATCATGTAAAGCACATTGAATTACCCTGTTGTTGAAAGTGTGCTATACAAATAAAATTGCCTTGCCTTGCCTTGCCTAGTTTTAGCAGATGATGGACACCATTCGACCTGGTCTAGGACGGCCACCCGGCCCAGACAGGTGGCAGTACGCCTACAATCGACTGACGTTCACAGAATAAAGAAAAAAGAAAGAAAGAAGAGATCTAGCACTGCTTCTAGCGATAACCAGTTTACAACACAGAGCATACAATACTCAAGGCCAGCATGCAGTGACGCTAATTGGCAATGAGTAAACAGTGCTTTACAAGTTCACAAACTTACATAACAACCAACAAAAAGACGAGATCTAACCCGTCGGACCTAACTCCTCCAACCAGACTCAGCCGAAAAAACCTGGTTTATCCTCCTTGACAATGATTCTCTTCCGTCCACCCCAATCCACAGCGAACGCTGGTAGAAGCGGCACTGCACAGCCAAGGTCAGAGATGGATGCGTCCAAATGCAGGCAATGACCGGAATCAGGCCTGTCTTCAGAGAGCTATCTTGGTATAGCTCAGATGCCAGCAGACTTCCTAGATACACAAACGGGAAAGCTTGGTAGGTAATACTTCAACGTTTTTAGGGGTGTTCTTTCCTGTTTCCAGCAGGTCGGAACAAAGGAGGGAAAGTTGCTAGAATTGAGCTCATTCAGCTCTGCGATGAGCAGAGGAAAAACAATAAGTTCATGTTCTGCACCCCTTTATCAACTCTGTGATGTCATCACTGGCCACAGACCAATGAGAATGCTTTGAGGGCGGCGTAAGGGATGCTGGGAGATGCAGTTTGTGGAAAATAAATCCAGACTGAGGTATTAATCTCTTTTTCTTTTTATTTGAATGTAGACATGTAATAATTTTGGACATTTTAATGATTTTCAAAATAATTTAAAATAGCTCATATTTGTTTGTTGCATTAAAATTATTATTGTAGATACATGTTAAGAGTTGATGGGATAATTGTTAAATGTCTATTTCTTAAATTTGGCCTAACTGTATCCCATACTGTATGGGAAGTATTTAATTAGAACAATAATTAGAGACAATAAAACAGACATAAATACCTTTATGTGGTTGTTAGTGCATTGCTGGTTTTGTGCCATGAGCTGTAAAAATATATTTAAAGAAGTGCGGAATGATTGAAAAGAACAACTTAACGATAACTTTGTCATTTGCACAGACTTTTGATATGACACAGCATTACTTCCAAAAGTTGTTTATATGATTTTTTATTTCATCAATGTTGCACTTATCAATCATCATTGTGGATGGTTAAAAAAACAAAACAAACTATTGCTTTAAAATATAGCTCTGGAAATACAGAAGATGTCTCTCTGACTTTTGTTAGTGAAGACAGGTTGTTATTTCTGCAACTGATTGATTACCTCAGTACAAAATTTACCAACGCTACATGAAACATCGCAAATGATAACAGGTGACACAGAGCTGGTTAGACATGTGCATTTTTCCCTGTTCAACGCAGAGTGAAAAGGGTAACATTTAGTTTAATTTTCTTTTAAAGAGAATATTTACAGTAAAACATTGTAAAAGTAATCCTAGACAGACTCAAACATGAACTGAATTAATCAACTATTCAGGCCCAGTCCAATCCTAGATATTAGTGTTTAAGGTGACAACATACAGCAAAATGGTCTGCAGACCTTTGATGTGAAATTATTAGCTGGGTCTGTGCGCGAAGACCTGTGAGCTAATCCAAATATTATTCTTTTTCCTTTTCATTTTTTCCAAAGCTTAGCAGGGCATTCATTAATTCCTTCTGTAATTATCCCTCTACCATTGGCTCAAACACAAGCAGATTCCCTTGAATCCCACTTCACATTATGAGTGGATTATGAGCCAGAGGCCTATAAAAAGTTCTGACTGTTTAAACTTAAGCTTGCATTCTGTCTGGGGTTGTTTTACAGCAATGAGAATCATTTGCATGATCAACTGACAAAGACTTTATCTGAGAAAAAAATTTCTGGTAATGAAAGTATGCACTCAATGCAGAGTCCTGACAATGGCATTTAAATGCTTAAAGAAATTGTCTCTTTTCCCTTGAAAATAATCATTAATGATTTAGTATACTATACACAGATGTGGCTCAGGACAATAAGCTTATAAAAACCTTGTCTTAATTAAGTAGTAATTATCAATGCAATCAAATTTGTAATTTGCCAAAATTTCCCTTAACCTTCAAATATTTCTGGGTGTATCCGGAGCAAGTTCAAAACCTGTTGAGAACAAACTTAAACTCTCATCTTAATAAGAAATGAAGACCTAAGTATTAGCACAATACTTAAATTCTCTTCGACCTAAGAGTAAAAAGCCTTCAAATAAATTAACCATGTAGTAAAGTATTAGAGTCTTGTTGTGTTGATATGGGCATGTGTTTTGAAATTGTGCAGATATATATTTCCAAATTACGGTGGCCGGGAAGTGCAAAACAAAATTACATTAACCTGAAATACTTTTACATTTTTGCTGAAACACATTTACAAATTCACCGAAACAATTTTACAAGTTAAAAAAACACACTTTTACAAGTTTAACAAAACACTTTTACAAATTTACCAAAACACATTTACAATCTAACCGAAACCCATTAACGAGTTTACCGAAACACTTTTACAAGTAAAAAAAACAAAAACACTTTTACAAGTTTAACAAAACACTTTTAGAAAGGCATTACTCGGAAATGATACTATATTGTGGACATAGTTTGGACTTTCTCGCTGATGCAGAGGGAGAAGAGGTGGGTTTTATGGACTTCCTCGTAAAGTATTTCAAAGAAGGCCACTCATACAGTGTGATTGTTGACATGATGAAACGGCTTCACAGTGTCCGCCTGTCTTTGCGGACCGTGAAAACGAAATTAAATAATGATTCTACCGCAGAAAAAACTATTCATCTAAAGTAGATATCAGAAATGCCATCAGACCTCTTCTCCCTCTGCATTAGCGAGAAAGTCCAAACTATGTCCACAATCACCACAAAATGTCCCTAAAACTTGAAAATAGATTCCGCAAAACGGGCCAAACATCTCTGCAGATTGAGCTGCTGGCAGGATCGATTAAATTACTGTTACCACTTAGATCTTGTCCCGACCCTCCCCTCATCCGCTTCCGGGTCTTTGTAAAAGTGTTTGGTTAAAGTTGTAAAAGTGTTTTTTTACTTGTAAAAGTGTTTTGTTAAAGTGTAACTGAACCCACTGAAAAATCATAACCCCGCCCCCAGACAACATTTGAAAAATCCTACAAAGTGGGCGGTGCCAGGAAGAACGGAGGGGTATGGCCAAGTGTGGAGGAAAAGCAGAGGGGGGGACGTGGGGGTGTGTTCCGTAGGACAATGACAGCTCCCTTAATGTGACACTGAAACATGGACAGTGACCATAACTACGTTGGCAGTTTTGCGACTGATCGATCTGATCAACATTCATCTAGCCATTTGTTAGCATTACCACTCAGAGACCGGACTCCTCCTGTCTCTCTCTGCCTCAGCAGCAGCAGCACCGAGCTCGGGCGGCGCTGGCTCGGCGCCCTGAACCAGCGGATCTCCTCCGTCGTCATAGGAGTAGAGGGAGGCTTTATGGAGCTCAGCGGACGCGAGCCGTATCAATTAGAGCCGCTGGCTCGGGGCGCTGAGTCAGCGCTGCCTGAGGCTGCAGCTGCAGCTGAGGGAGAGAGAGACAGGATGGGTCCGGTCTCTGAATGGTAATGCTAACATAGGCTAACGTTCAAAACAGTATGTTAGCCATGCTAACTAAGTGCTAATTTGATAATAATGGTAACCTGAAAAACGCAATCCAACTCCAAACTCGCCACAGGGCTGGTATGTCTGAGAGTTTTATACCCAAACCCACGGAGCGTGTCTGTGAGACCATGGCTGCTGTGACACAGTCAATGCCTGTGACGTAGAGATGTTCCGCTCTCCACCAATCACAAAATTCCAATGCAGTAGCCACCGTTCAACCCTAAGGGGGCAGCACTAAGATGTTTTTAGACCAAAAAGTGTAGAATTAAAAAAGTTACCACCAAAATGTAAAAAAATCACCAGAAACTGAAAGACTGCATTGGTAAAGACCCATTTATACAGTTTAGAAGCAAAAAAAAGTTGTTTTGGGGTTTAGTTACTCTTTAAACTTGTAAACGTGTTTTTTTTTTACTTGTAAATGTGTTTCGGTAAGATTGTAAATGTGTTTCGTTACATTTGTAAAAGTGTTTTGTTAAACTTGTAAAAGTGTTTTGTTAAACTTGTAAAAGTGTTTTGTTAAACTTGTAAAAGTGTTTTGGGAAACTTGTAAAAGTGTTTCGGGAAACTTGTAAAAGTCTTTTTTTTTAATTTGTGAAAGTGTTTAGTTAAATTTATAAAAGTGTTTGTTTTTTTACTTGTAAAACTGTTTTGGTAAATTTGTGAATGCGTTTCAGTAAAAATGTGAAAGTGTTTCAGATTAATGTAATTTTGTTTTGCACTTCCCGGCCACCGTACCAAATACTTATATTCTCGTGTACTACAACAAGGTTCCTAGGGTCAAGAGGAAGGCCCACAGCATCATTGATTCTCCATCATACTTAACTCTGGTCAATAATTTTTAATTCATGAATTAATTAAAATTTCTTTTAGCAGAAGTCAATTGGGTGAAATTCCTTTATATTGTGAGATTCTTAGCTTCATAAATTGTTGTTAAATTTATGTTTGATAATAAAGATCAGCTACCAGTCAGAAGTATTTCAAGAGACAATCTCTTCTGAGATGTTGATGAATATGAAACACACGTTGCTCATATTAGGGTCAAGAAGGAGCGTCTGCTGGCCAGGGTCTAACAGTATGCTGCACCACTTTACATATACAACCTAAAGATGAAGTAAATTTATGTAGTTTATGAGAGACATTTAAGCATTCCTGAGCAACACATGTTACTTTACAGAGTCCTGTGGCGAGAAACTTGTCTCTATTTAGGGTGTATTCAGACCTGTACTGTTTGGTCCACTTTAAATGGACCAGCGTTCGAAACGAACCCTGGTCCGGACCTTTTATGCAGGTGTGAATACACACAAACAAATCCTGGTGCGGATCAGAGAACCGGACCAAGACCCACATTTTTAGGCGGTCTCGGTCCGTTTCCAAACGGACTCTGGTGCTTTTTGCTTCAGGTGTGAATACAAACCAGTGTTGATCCGAACCAACTCCAGGATACATGTGCCTTTTTGGGCTTAACAAGCCACCATAGCAAGGTCCTCCGTCTTCTGTTTAGCCACGGTGCTGCCGGCATGTTGTGGGTCAGGGCACACAGAGTACATCATCTCCTTCGGGTTACTCCACGCATTTGCCGAAGCTGTTCCAAAATTTGAAACAGAGCATCGTGAAACCTGCGTTCAATTAGCTGCTCTTGTCACCCAATATGATTTTGCAGCTCCAATAACAGCACAAATATGCAGAGGGGAATGCACAACATTTCCATCTTTTCCTTCATTTCCGGGTCTGTGCTCTGTGTGCCTCCCTAGTCATTGCTGTCCAATGGCGGCACCGATCGTCACACACATGGATGTGTTTACAAAATATAGTTCACTTGCAAAAAGTACATTGTGAATGCGAACCACACCAAATAAAAAAAAGATTAATTCCGCTTTTGAGCCGGACCAAACAAGTGGACCAAAGGACTTTTCTGGTCTGGATATACCCTTACACTTCTACTAAATTGGAAATGATTAAGGAAGTACCCTGCCTTCCATATGCCTTCCAACTCTGAGTTGCTGGCTTGCCCCTGCTGAAAAAAAATTCCCAGAGGATGATACTGCCACCACCATATTTCACACTGAAAAGCTATGAACCTCTGCAGCTCTTAGCATGACCGTGGCCTCCTTGAATTTCTCTGATTAATGCTTTTCTTGAATGTCCAGTTTTCCAGTCCGGTCATGTCTTGGTATGTTTGCAGTTATCCAATTCTCTTTCAGAATTAAGAGAATGGATTAAACAGTGCTCAGTAAGATGTTCAGTGTTTTTCAAAACATAACACCTTAAAATTAATCCACAACTTCCTTCCTTCCTTTATGATGCTGATGGTTGTGTAACAACCAACTACAGAACAGAACAGCTATATCTACTGAGATTTAATTACACACAAGTGAATGGTGCTAACCAATTATGTTACAGAAATAAACTCTCCAGGATTTTATTTAGGGGCATGACTGTAAAGGGGAGTTAATACAAACGCTCCTAAAACAACAACAAAAGAATGATTGAAAAAAGTCATGCACAATTTTGCAATGATTTATGTTAGTGAGTCACATAAACTCCTAATAGCTTCTGGTTGTGATGTGACAAAATGTGAAAAAGATCGATAGACGTGAAATCTTTTGCAAGACACTGTATATATTAATGATTCAGTTATCTGGTCATTCCAGTTATGTTCCTTTTTTTTTTTTTGATTAATATAATTAAACCATAAGAGGTACTCATCAATAAAAGATTAACATTTTTCATTTAGGATGTTTGATATCATTATTCCCCTAAAAAACACATCCTTAAAAAATCTTTACTCTTGTGTAGTTCTGTGTGTAGCCAAAAGATCGTGGTATGGTCCCTCTTGTGGATCCACCTCTGATGTCCCGAGTGCCGCGCCGCCAGCTGCCTCACACGCACGCAGTTATTACGGCTGCGTCCTACTGCCGGAGCGGCACTCTCGGATCGGAGAACCGATGGACACTGCGAACCCTTCTAAAATAAAACAAACCATGTCGCACGGTGAAATGTAACAACATTTAGAAGAGCGGAAGACCTCGTCAGAAGCCACCGCACCAGGTTTGGTTTGTGGGCACCTGTCTGCCTTCCTCCCGGCGATGCGAGCAGGACCGTCGGGTTAACCAACGTGTGTATCGGAGGAGATAAGCAGAGTACATCGGGGAGGAAAGGTTGGAAAGCAACTGTTTTGACTTCAATGATATTTTCTTTCTTTTGAGAATGGAAAACATGCATGCCAACATTTTTTAGTTAAAGCCAGAAAAGAGTTGGGGGAAACCGTTTCTGCGAGGGAAGAACTTAAACTATCGCTTTGGACTCAGATGCAGATGAGCGCTGCGGGGCTGGAGCTGTCAGGAGATGAACGATGCACAGTAACATGGATATACTGAAGGGGATAAGCATCATCAAGCACCGCTGGAGATGTACTCTGGTAAACATTCAATATCACTTATTCACAATCCAAGATTGCTGCTCTAATTCTATCAGTTGTGTCGTGTGTGCCTTTAAACAGAGTAATCTACAACTTTCACTGGTTATAAAGCTACAGTTTAGAACATAACTAGAAATAAAGCTATTATTATTATTATTATTATTATTATTATTATTATTATTATTATTATTATTATTATTATTATGCGTCGTTAAATTAATATCACAGATAATACTAAGGAGCACATGGATATTAAGGAACTTCACGTCGGGGAATATTGCCCTCATGGCCATGCTAACAGGTTACAAAGCCCAGGATTTTTCATATCCCAGTTAAGTTGTGTCACAATATCTCATTAGTAATAATAACAATCTAAACCTAATCTAATTGCTGTGCCCACCATTTAGAGCATGGTGCCCTTTTTTCTCTGTAAGAGGGCTAACATCCACCTACCAAGTGTTTCTCATTTAAATCCCCCCTGGCAAAACTCATTGTCATCTGTAATCCATGGGGGATTGGATTCACTCCAGTCTCATCATCTCTTCCTTTTCTTTGATTGCAGCCAGCTTGATTGCTTGAGATTGTCCAAAGTCCTTTTGACTCTGCTGGAAGTAGTTACTCTCCTGAAAATCAAATGTCCATATGTCTGAGAGGGATGTCTGAGATGGAGCTTATAATTCTGCAATTAAGTAAATTGGAAGTAAAGTGGATTTCTGTGACTGTGACATAATATCTTTCTTAGAGAATCTGTAAACAAAAAAGTTTGTGAAGTTTTTTGTACAGCACCTTGGTCAGCTATTATCTTGTTGTTTTTAAAGTGCCTTGGAAATAAATTGGGGTGGTAGGTAAGCATGACTTTTGTTTAACATTGACATAAAGACAGCCTCATGCTTCTGGAGCAAACTGCTGTCAGACTGCTTCCGCTAAACTGGCGTGCAGTTCCAATTCATTTTCTTAAAGAGGTTGGAATATTTGAGCTACAACACATCTCTTTGGGGAAGTCTCATCATGGATGGACACGTTTCCAATGATGTCACCTGCTCATAGAGAGGCAGAGGGTGAACTTGGAGTTCACTAAGTGCAGCCTGATGGTCAGAGTGACGAGGAAAATCGGAGCTTTGAATGAGGAGTGGGTGATGCAGAAAAAAGTAAAGTATTCTCTATTCTGACAGAAACAGCTGAAACCATAGATTTACTTTCATTTAATCTTTTTTTTTTTCACTGTCTCATATTAAATTTGACTAAACTAAGATATTTTTATTTTTCTTCAAGTTCAGAGGTTTGTGATTATTATGCCTTTAAACAATTTGGGAGACACCAGATGATGATGGTGTCATGGCTTTGTAAGCTTCTTATAGAGTAATTTGCAACATTTGAGTTAAACGGAGGCCCTCTTGGGGATCTTAGGGCAACACCCAAAACACACTGCTTCCTTGTAAAGCATACAAATCGGAAGGAAATTAACCAAGAATGGACCTCATCAGGTTTGGGTCAGCCTTAGTTACTATGGCTGGAAAAAGGTCTTAAAGACAACAAAGTCAATATTTTGGAGCCGCAATCACAAAGAACTGATCTCAGTCTCATAGAAAATATGTGAACAAAGCTGAAAAAAAGGTGTGTAAGCAAGGCAGCCTACAAGCCAGACTCAGTTACACCAGTTCTGTCAAAAATAATCGGCTAAAATCCCTATTATGGGAAGCTTCATGGAAGGGTACCCATAATATCTTACCCAAGTCACAGTGTTTAAATGGCAATTCTACCATATTTGCTGTGTTAGTGGGCCATTTATTATTAGGTTGAAACGAAGAAGGGAGGGAGGAAAGAGTGGGGTTGATGGGGGGGGGCAGTAAATGACCTGAGTCACTAACTGAACCCTGGACAGCTGCTTCAAGGATTATAGCTTGTGTATATGATGTCCCTGCTCTTCCTCTGAGCCAGGTGGCACCCCAGAGAAAATGTTCATTTTGATTAAATGTCAGACAGTAAGAAAAAAAGGTTTTGTTTTTACAATCTATGAAACAGAAAACATTTGCAATTGCTGATCCATGTGTTTAGGCATTTTGATCCTGCTGTGCCTCCTTTTTAAATTCAGTAATGATGAAGTATGAAGTGTGCTTCTATTTTTCAGTTGTATTTAAATTGCATATTGTAAACTAATTAGTATGTGAGCATTGAGTCAATAAGAAAAACATTACCAATTGAAAACAACTAGAGTGCTTGCTGAATGAGAGCATATGATTATCTCTTAGCTGATTTTCATGACTTTCTGCTTGGTATTTCACATGTGTGATCTTGTTGGCAGATAAACAAACAGGCAAATGGTGGTGAAAACATGCCTTGGGGAAAAATGCCACCACAAAAACAAAATCAATTTTGGGTTGTGGAAAGGATGGTCACCATTTGGTAGTCTTCAGGGAAATAACAGAGAAGGAAAGTAAAGCGATATATTGGCATAAAAATACTGGGGGGGAAAGTCTCCTTTTATATAAATGAACAATATTTAACAATAACTGATATTGCTTATCTTTTGAAAAATGAATATTTACTTCATGCCAAGTAAGAAGACTGATCTAGACCAAGTAAAGTATACATTAGGTGTTGGCAGGTATAATATTTTCATGGTATGATAACCATAAACTAAAAATATCGCTGTTTCACATTTTCATAGTAAAAAAAGCTACATTTATTCTGTGACCTAGTTAGCTATTTAAAACAAAAAGGCAATATATTTTTTACTGCTGCACAATAAAATGACAAACTGATTATTAATACCTATATTATTTTTGCTATGACATTAATGTATTTCTTGTAAGCGACTGAAAACTGTAAGAGGCCTCTTTAAGTCAGCTGTCTTGCAGTGCACAGTGACAAGTGGGGTAGAGACAGTGCTGCAAAACTCTATGTTTCAATCATCAAAAAAATCCTGAGTTCACTCCAGCACTTTCACTGGTCTCTAATTAAAATTAATTTAAACTATAGGAATTGTGTGGCGGAAATAGTTTGTCTTTGAAACCATACCTTTTAAAGATTTTATTAATCTGATACTGGAGACCAGACCATACATACTAAAGATAGAACAATAGTCTGTTTATAATAACTTGTATAATATGAATTAAATGACTTGATCCCAAAGGCAGCTGTTAGTCATCCGGAAGATCCAAAATAGTTGTAAATTACTGCCTTATGTTTTTAGTGAACAATGCAACCTACCTGGAATATAATAACCAGCAAGTACTGCATTCCAGACTTGTATTTGGAGTATTCTTATTCCTCACACAGATACTGCAAGGACAATACATTTGCAACATATTTTGCAGCACTGCAGCACATCATAGCGATTGCTTTTAGAAATATATTTTAATTCCGCCCGTAAGTTCCATGAAAGAAAGAAATTAAAGTTCATTTAAAGTTAGTTTAACATACTGCAAAAGTCATGATAATTTAAAATTAAATCAGCTGATAATGGGGTCCAAAAAAGCTGGTGTGGCATTAGTGTATCTTTTAAAAAGCTCAAGTCTCACATATAACTTATTTGTATCACATTGTATATTCTAAAAAGCTCTGTGAGGAACTTTTGACTTGCCCAGGGTGTAGTCACCAGCCCCCTCACAACCCAACAAAGATAGACCTTGGACAGATGGATGCGTGGATCTTCTATGGAGTTCTTTTATTACCTTCTGCCAATAGATACTTTTTAGGCTCATAAAATTACATACCATCACAGCAGACTATGAGTAGATTATGGAAAAATTGTTTAAGTCATCAGTTGTCATAAGAGATACAAAATGTAACCTTGATTGGTATGAATGATGCATGGTCCATACAAAATGTCCCATAGCAAAACACTCCATATATGACAAACAAAACTACAAAGGTATGTCAATGTGAATGGCTAAAAGTACCAGTGTATTGTATACCATGAATCCAAAGTTTGTGTGTTAATTGGATTCAGTCTGTTGAATAGTTGATGCCCAATTTAATAGTGCTCGAGAGGGTAAAGGTCACAGAGAGTGTTGTTAATGTCATGTTAAGAAGTAAGAATGAGAGGTTTGAGGAAAATTTGGGTTTATCAAAACTGATATAATTATGAAATAAAAATATCACAAATGCATGATTTTATTATACCAACTAACCTTAGGTGTAGTTGTACTGAAAAGCACAATTTTGACTCTTAGTCCATATACCATGCAATTTGACCGAGAACTACAGTTAACCCCAAGATTATTCACCTGGCAGATTTAAATGTAAAATTATTATCAGCTGATAGGAAATATAATATTTTTAAAAAGATTATAAAACAACATATCATTCTAAATAATTAATAGAAAAATCTTAATTAGCAAACATGTCTTATGATTGCTGACCTGCCTTTTGGTTACCTCCACTGATATTTTGACCTTTTATCTTTGGTGAGCTCTAAGTCTTTGAGGTTGGCGTCTCCTGGCTATCAGCTTAACATTTTTTATTTCTCTCTGTAAATTCTCTATTGGGTTCAAGTCAGGACTATGAAGGTTTTTTTTCCAAAGGTTTAATTTTACTTCAGTTGGAAGATTGGTATTAAGATTAAAATATTGGTTTAAACCTAAATATGTCAGGAATATGAATAATTTAGGCCATAGCTATATATGCTGGAATCTAAAAACAAAATAACGAAAGGCCTTACCTCTGACTTCATACAATAATTTTTTGTTCACTTTTTTTTGACAAATTCATGGACTCTTGCTTCATTCTACACTGCATTCTACACTTCTCTTAATCTGGCAGCAGTTTGTTTGTTTTAGCTTAGCATAAACAATATAAGTGAATGGTAACAGCTAGCATTTTGTGTGCAAAAGTCATGATAAAGTCAAGTTACTCAATAATGATCCTAAATATTCCTAGTGACCTCAATAATCATATCAATTACAAATTAAAATAATAAGTAACACAAAGGAACTATTTGACCCGATTTAGACTTGGGAGTACATTATGACAAAGCACTGCTGTAAGTCACCACTGCAAGGTGCAAGGATACAAAAAATGCTAGCTGTTACCAATCATTTACATTGTTTATACTAAGCTTAAGGTAACTGACTGCAGATTAGGAGCATAACTGGGATGGTTACAAAATGCTTTTTCTCACTTATCTAACTCTGAGGATAGATAGCAATACACTAAATTTCACTTAGGGGTGGAATATCCCTTTAATGCTTAAGGTGAGATAATTTTCCCAGTCTATTGTACGCTCCCTTATATGTGTGATTAATAGTAATGGCACTATTTAGGTCATACATACTTAGATCATGATGTCTAAGGCTACCATTTACCATTCAAGCTATGTCTTATTTCAGTTTATTTGGAATCAGTATTCCTGTGCATAACTTCTTAGGTTTGTCAGAATCTTTCAGACTGAGGTTTCAAATGTTGTGCTTGGAGGATGCAAGAGAGCTGGAAGAGCTGCTCAATATATTTCAGTTGCTCTTGTCACAGGGGAGATTGAGATGAGCTCTTTGGTGGCGCGCCCCTGGTGTGGGCTGGAGAAATGAAGAAGTTGGCATGTGTTATGTCATGCCTCCGGCTTGTGTGCTTAGATCAAAACACTATTAGTCTCTTTGTCTTGTGCCACTACTTGAGCGAGACTTTTGACTGAGGAATATATTGGCACTGCCTCGGCTCCTCTGGTGCTCTGTATGTGAGGAAGGAAAATAAATATATTGTCAAAATAAACCTTTAGCTTAAGAATGTTTTTGATTCCAGCACTATACATGCATATATTCTTGGAAGAAGGAAGAATATATAAAATCTTTCAATTGAATTGAAACTACAGGCAGAATGTGCGTGCAAATTTGCCAAAATGCCTTAACAGAAACGTATAATCTGAAGCATAATTGCCTCTTTGTTGCTGTCTTTGTATGTATGTCTTAAAGATTCCAACAGTAAGAATGTTTTCAGTAAATCAAAATATATAGGATTAGGAAGAGTGTTTTTTACTCAGAGACTCAAGCATAATTGAAAAGAAATGTGTGGGAAAACATGATCCAGCATGTGATCAAATGAAGTTACAGGACAGCTGATTAAAGATGCAGCATTGTGTTCTATTTTTTCGGCTCTTGTCTCATTTCTCGCAGAGTGTAGGAGTCTGGCCTCATTCATGATTTAAAGCTGGCGGGGTGGGTGTGATTGTGAGTGGGATGCTCATACGTTTGTGCTCAGTGGGAACTTTATCTTCATCTGGACTCTTCAAGCAAATGGGACCTGGAGTTCCGTCCTGTTAATACACTTTTGAGCCTTGATAAATTGATGGCAATGGAAAGATGGGGCAAAGCAATCAGGGTCAAATCAGCTGACAACCCTATCAGCTTCTGTGTCTGACTGAATTACAGCCTGTGGTTTATCAACTCCAGCTGGTGCTGTCAGAGGACTGGAGGCCAAGAGATATCACTCTTGCAACATGGACATTTTAAAGATTTTTCTTTGTGAAGCTTCTGCAAGAGCAGCTGCATTTCCTTAAAAGTTAAAGAAGTAGTCCAGGTCTAATTCATATCTGTATGTTCTCAGGATATTTCTGGATATTTATATATTTCTTTAGTGGTGAGTAATTTATTTATTGAAAGTAAATTAGTAATGTATAGAGTCTTTATCAACTTTTATTTCATGCATTTTTAAAAACAATAACATAAAGTGCCTTGCAGAAGGATTCATATTCCTGGTACTTTTTCACATTTTCTCACTTTACAGCCACAAACTTGATTTCATTTTAAGATAAGTTAAAATAACATGAATCAAAGAAGCTGCCAAGAGACCCATAGTAACTTCAGAGAAGGTGCAGAGATCCAACTAGTGGCATAATATTTTTGTTGGACAACTATGACAACTGTATTACTATTGTATTTTACATCGCTGGTCATTGGGAAGATTTTTCAATTGTAAAAAGAAAGTCACAAGACATAAAAAGTGGTTCTCTAATCTAACTAATTATGGCTCGGGACTCAATGTAGCCCCATTGTCAAATCAGTTTTTATTTTCAGCTACTATCACTTATTTAGGTATTAATTATACAGCCCACATAACAATAAGAACAGATCCTATTGATTTTTCATGGAAAATACATTAAATAAAAACATGCAACTACTGAGAAGTATTTTGGAGACCTACATTTTGTGGTTTTAGCTGAGGATGCTCTCTAGCCACCAATTCACCATTGGAAAAAAAAAATCTGTTTCTTCAGATTTAACTCACATGCTGTAAATTAACCAGATTCTTACATTGCATGAAATTATAATAAGGGTTTTCCCGAATTGTCTAAAGCCATACTATTCTTAAAGTATGCACATATCCTAGTCTGAAGAAACTAATAAAAAGTTCACTCTCTAACTATTCTGTCATTTAGCCATTGAAAGTACCATTAATAATTCCAACTGGTTTAAAACATAAGTTTAAAAGGTCCGATTTTTTCTCAGTCAGTGATTACAGTGTATGTGTCTGGTTTCAACTGTGTATCATATGCATTTGTGAAATGCATATGATACACAGTTGCATTTTTTTGTTTTGCTGTTACATTTAAAAGCAGCAGTTTGTGCAGTCTGGGGGGAACATTCAAGCCTGGACTGTCATTTCAACCTGTCCCATTTCTCAGGTTTTGACTCTTTCAGCGACATGAAAGAGGTTGAAACTTGAAAGGCAAAGTTTGAAAGCCTTCCCTATCATTAACTTTCATCTCATACGGCAAACAAATGGGAGAATCAGCTTGCGATGAAAGTGAACCATCGGCCTTGTCACGAGCACTTAAGGCCACGGGGGTAATTAATTTGTATTGAAAAGGAAGTCAAATACTGATGCGGACACTCCCAGACTCCCCCATCATCTTAGTGCTGAGCCTCTTTGGATCAAAAGGATTTCTTTTACTTCCCCCACCCGCCTCTCCAGCCCTGCAGTCTGATGTCTTGTCTCAAGACTTGCTGAATAATAGAGATCAAGGGATTGCTGTCAGAGACCAGCAAATATGAATGCATTTCACCGTGACACCTACACGTGTACATTATAAGAAGAAATACATTTGACTTAATTACTCTGCAAATAAATATTAAGGATCATTTAAAAAATGCATGTGCTTGATATTAAAAATAAACCTTTGCTGAATTTCCAGGTTCCTATTTTTTTCTCTTAAATGCTTTTGCAAAGTAATTTATTCAGCACATTTCACAATGATTCCCTCAAAGGCGGAGAACTCCAAAAATATTCAGGAGCAGAAGAGGGGGATTTGAAGTCTTTCTGTTTTATTATTAAAAGCCAACAGTTACTCATGACATTTGCATCCTAATAACTGCAAGATAAGTTGGAACTAAGTTGGCACTCTAAACCTAATCTCCATAATGAGATTTATAGGCGAAAAATGTGCTGCCTTTAATGCTACAGGCGCAAAAGAGGGGTAGTGGGGGCAAACGTGTCAAGGGAGGGTGTTGATATACTCACATAAGCATCAGTATGCTCTGTCATGCCTTTCAGTGGTGCAAAGATAGGAGGCATGCAGATAACTGGGGAGGTATGAAGGTATAATCTTTCAGTTTTCCCTGCTTCTTTTTTTTGGCCCTCACCTCTTGATAGACTATACAGTGTGTTCCTATTAATTGCTGCCTCTCATTCATTTTAAAAATACTGATGGTGTGTAGTCAGAGGAAGCTGCACCATCAGTCAGTTAAATGTACCGATGAGAGCCAGTTTGAACAAAGGCAATAACTAATTTCCTCCCATCATGCTTTCTCTCTCTATAACCAGCTTCCCGTAAGCAAACACTCATCCCCCGCTTTACCAGGGAGAACATCTTGGCTATCAAATTGTTGGCAACGTTGGAAGTATTTAGATAAATACAACTAGATCTCTGTTTATCAGTTAGCAGGGTAGGGATGACTCTCATTATCACTCCACAAAATTCTTTTGATGGGGGGTCCTCATTTGAGGTAAAGCTGAGATGAATTACAGTGAGGTCCTTGAGAGAAAAGAAAATCAATTGCAAGTCTCCGCGGGGAGACTAGAAAATGGTTTTGGTTACGTACACTCAGCTCTTTATGTCAAAAATACATAATCCGGCTAAGACGGATTCAAGGAGCCGGCACAGTGCTTTATTACATGCTAGGGTTGTGTCTGACAACCGGGCTGGCTTTTGTTTTGTCTCAGCAGGTTTGAGCAAAAGAAGGGAATCCCTATAAAGCTTCTCTTGAAGGCAGAATATCTGTTCTGCAATATTAAGCTTGCTTAAGTAAACTTCACAGCAAGTGCTATGAAGTATCACCTTTATATCTCTGCAAATATAAAATGTTATTACTTGCAACGTTTTCACTATCTTCTTAATGTTGTTCTTATTCAAGGAATTCATGTTACTGTCCTTGTTGATGAGACTGGTGGTTGTGACTCACTTAATACTTCTTTACTTCCCTGTTGTGTTTATCTGACAGATGAACAGTGAACGTTACTGGAAGGGACAAAGCCAGAATTCTATGCACCTGTGATTGTATCTGAGCTTGCTCTGACCTGAGACCAATAAAATGGAGTTGCTATGGAAACTTATAGTGCTGCTGTCATTGGTGGAGTGTCTGACAGGTAAGTCTCCCAAACATACAATTTGTTCTGTTGTTTCATGGACACTTGCAGTGTCTTGCAGAAGGGTTGAACTTCTTCACATTTTGTCACATCGCAACCATAAACTTTAATGGATGCTCTAAGACCAACACAGAGTAGTCTATTTAAACAGTATATATATATATATATATAATGCAAAGTGGAGTAGGATAATGGCTTTACATTGTCTTACAAGTAAGCTCACCCAAGACAGTGTTTTGTAGAACTACAAAGTTGTTCAGACAGTAGATTTAGAGAAAAATGTTTTTATTTATTCTTCAGTACAACATAGCTCAAATATAATCAGATTGCCGGCGGGGCCCGTGGGGTCGTCACTGCTGCCCCCCGGGCCCTTGCATAGTAGCCGCTGGACGTTCCCTTGGCGTTCTCCTTTGTTCCTCTCTTGGGGGGTGCGGTCGTCCCTTCCCGGGTCCGCCTGGGGCTCTGGGGGTCCTTTGGACGTCTTGGCTCCGATCTCCTTCATGTCTGCATCGATTCCTGGGAGACGGATTGATGCCTGCTCACACCAGCTATTGAACACTCTTATAGAGAAACCTTATATGCACCAGCATGCTCACACACACGCATAAATGTGGGGTCTCTGGTGTTTACAGATATATTCTTGGGCTGAGGTTATCATTACTAGAGCTTGATTAATCGGTACCATGAGTTTGTCTGTGACATTGTTGTTGTATCCATTTTTGTGTGATGTGGTTGTGTAGTTCTTAGTTCACGATGTTTGGTTTGTTTTGTCGATGTTCCTTTTTCGTGTTTTGTTTTGTTTTTTCCCCCCTCTCTGCCGTCCTGTGGTTATGGAGGCAGACTTCAATGATTTCCTGTGTTTTCTTTGTTCCCCTTTCCTCTCTTGTATTTTCAACTCACCCTCTCTCATGACTTTTTGTTTCCTACCTCTCTTCTTCATCTTCTTTCTTTCTTCCCCTTAATTTTCTGTCTCCGTGTCCATAACATCACGAAATAAAACCCCCAGCAATTCAGAATAAAGGTCTTCACACATATATCAAGTGGAGTACTATAGCAAAAGCTGTACTGCTCCGTTTGTGAAAGTAAATCTGTTGGGCTTCTACTTGGTACTCAGACACCAATTCTGAGCTCCACACTGCCAAACAGGACAAAAAAAAAAAAAAAAGATTGGATGCATAACTTCTCGCAACATCAATTTTCTGACAGATTCAAAACTGGATTTATGTCCATGGAATTTGACTAAGCTAATCTAACACATGTATGTGCTTTCATCAAAAATTATATTATTACAGCTCTGGCTGTATGTTTAGGATCGTGGTCCTGTTGGATGGAGAACCCAGTTTTTTTCCAGCTTGTTCACTAATGTTCACCAACATTGCATCATTACAAACATTGGAGAATCTCGCAAACACTTGGATTTAAGTTTGAATTACACACAGGTGGGCTCTGTATGGTAATTAAGTGACTTCTGAAAGCAGTTGATTGCAAGGGATGTTATTTAGGGGTTTTAGAATAAAGGCAGAAGAATACCAATGGACACCACACACACTTATAGAATAATTTTCCTTCCACTTCACAGATGTGTTCCAGTTTGTGTTTGTCTATTACATAAGTATTCAATAAAATGCTCTGAAGTTTTTGGTTGTAATTTGACAATATCTGAAAAAGTTCAAGCGATTGAAATTCTTTTGAACTTTTTTGTTAAGTCACACTGATTTTAAGTTCACATAAAAAGAACAAATATTTGAACTCTTCATGACAAAGAGTGACCAAAGCTTTCATAAACCTTTAAAGACTTTGACAAAGGTTAAAGCCCTTAAAGTGTGAGGCTTGAAAAAATGTCTCCATTGTAGAAGGTCAGTTCTGCTGGAAAGCAAGCTGCCCAGTCTCCATATCTGAAAGACAGTCACCATGTAGCAGTGGACTGTGCAGTCATTAATTTTAAAGAGTGCCTCAATTGTTTTCCTAATTGAGACTGCACTAGTTGTGGAACAAAAATCTTGTCATTGATCTGGCTTTTAATGAGATACCTAATTTTCCTCCCTTTAGAAGCTGTTCGGGGTCAAAAACGAATTCTCCTCAGAACGTCGGCTCCTGAAGCTGAGAACAAGATGAATAAGAGATTTACTGCATGAGCAAAGTGTCTTGAGGAAAGAATTATCTTTTCATGTTGCCTCATTCAAAATCTGCAGCTCCTCCTCATGACTGGGACCAAAAAATAATTACTCTGCGTGGATGTGAGAGATGGTTACTGTGACTGTGCAAGTTTGGTTTATATGTGTTCTGTTTTCTTAAAGCATGCCTAAATCTGCATACGTGGCAATTACTACAATTTATCGCTAAATCTGAACACTGGATATCTGATGAGGCTTTCCTCTTGGGATTGCTGCACACTGGATTAGGATCCTGCTTAGGCATTATTTTACCTACCCAGATGCTGAACGTTACTCAAAAACACACCCTAAGCCTGACAGCTTTTGTTTCATAAAAACTGCTTCAACAAAACTATTCAGATCTACTTTCTGTGTTAGGCCACAAAATCTAATCTTGCTGTCATTAGTAGTACAAATCAATGTCACGGTTATCAATTCAGAGCAATTTGATGCTTGACAGTGGAACAGGGGCTAAATTGTTTCAGCAAAGCATTGTGCTGCACAATCCTTGTCTCGCTCTTGAGGCTGACACTCACCAGAAACACATAGTTACTGGGCATTAATATTCAGTTTGGGCTTCCATTACATGTGCTCTATTTACAAGCAGGTGTGTCACCATATAACCGTAGATGTCTGAAGCCTCTGTTTGCAGCAGAAGAAAAAATAATGAAACATGTCAAGTGTTTTACCATGTAAACCTGTAATACTGCGAAGGGTGTCAGTGTTTTACTTGGTTATAGGTTGTTTATCCACAGATTGAGGTGTTTTTCTTTTTCTAAGACAGTGGGCCTTGGCTGTGTGGGAGGGCATTCAAGCTGAGGGGAAGGGATTCCCAAAGCGAGTTCATGTAAAGTTAACCACCTCTTCTCTTATTCCTCTCTGAAGGTTTGAACAGCCTGAGGCAGGGGCGTCTACTATGTGTGTGAATGAGTGAGTAGAGCAAGATGGCACTAGGGCAAAGGGAAGGATGCTGTTTGTAGCCACAGATACTGCACCACTAACCTGCATTCAGCTGTTCTCTTCCAGCCCTAAATCAGTTGTCTGGATTTGGGAAAAAAACCCATCAATCTCTAAATACAGTATGTATGGCAAAGAAATGATATACGAAAAATCTTGATTAATTCATGCCACCTTGCAAAAGTATTTATAACCCTTGCACTTTCTGACCTTTTGTTGCAACCGCAAACTTCCGTCTATTTTCCTAGGATTTTATACGATCACACAAAGTTGTGCGTCGCTGTGAAGTGAAAGGAAAATGATACAAGGTTTTAAAAATATTTTACAAATAAAAATCTACAAAGGTTTTTTTTTTCTTTGGTCAAATACTTTGTAGAAATAACATTTTCTGCAATTACTACTACTACAATATCTTTAGGACCATAGCTATAGGATCTTTGAGTAATCTTTGCAAAAACCCACTTAGCAGAACATAAGGTTCTGAATGATTTTCAGTCTGGTTTCCAGTCCTTGGATAGTACCTCTTACTTATGTGTTTTTAACAACATTTTCATTGCAACTGACTCTGGCTGCTATGTTGTGTTACTAATCCTGGATTTGTCAGCTGCCTTTGACATGGTCGACCACAACATTCTCCTAGTACCCTTAGAGGAAAATGTCGCTATAACTGGTCCAGCTTTAACCTGGTGTAAGTCCTATTTACTTTATAGGTCACAGCGTGTGGTGCTGGAGGGTATCTCATCCTGTGGTGGCCCACTTTCCTGTGGGGTCCCTCAGGGCTCCACCATGGGCTCTCTTTTGTTTTGTCTTTACATCCTTCCTTTGAGCTCCATCTTTAAACAACATTCTGTCCACTGCCATCTCTACACTGACGACTGCCAGGTCTACATGTCTCTAAAACCCCAGCAATCCATTCAGCCCCTTCTCAACTGCCTTCATGATGTGAAGTGTTGGCTGGCTACAAATTTCCTCCATCTCAATGACTCCAAAACAGAACTCATCCTGTTTAAACCTGCTGGACATAGTTTAACCCAGCACCCGGACCATTCTTCTCTCTCCCTCCACCTTAAAACCATTGTAACAAACCTGGGCATGTAGTTGGACTCCTCCTTAAAAATGGACGTCCAGGTCAACACCATCGTGCAGTCCTGCTTTTTTCAACTCCACAGCCTCACTAAGTTGAAGCCCATCCTCTGCAGAAAGCATTTCGAGTCAGTCATACATGCTTTTGTCATATCTAGACTGGACTTCTCGAATGCGATCCTGCTCAGTGTTAATAAAACCACTGTTGCCCGACTCCAGTTGGTGCAAAACGCAACAGCAAGATTTCTGACATGCACCAACAGACGTCAACACATGACACCGGTTCTGAAGTCCCTCCACTTGCTACCAATTGCTTTCAAGGTTCAATACAAGGTGCTCATTTCATATGTAAATCGTTACACGGTCTTGCACCCTCCTACCTGTCTGATCTGCTTTCTCCACACATACCCTGCCGAATGCTTAGGTCTTCCAGTCAACCACTCTTGGAGGTCCCGATAAATCGCCGGGTCAAAGAGCTTTCTCAATCAGCGCCCCAAAATTGTGGAACAAAACTCCCTTTGCCCTTTGGCTGCTTTTCTGATTAATGATATTCATATTTTGGTAGCTCTGAAGTAGTGCCATACTCTTTCTATTTTCAGAGCATGGAATATTGATTTCATATCCTAACTTTGTTTTAAAGTTTACCCAAAATGTGTTACTTTGGCCATGTACACACATAGCTGTTTGTTTTTTTTTACCGAATATCCTCACCATCTTGTTTTCAGAAAAAAAATCCACCCATCCCTAACTGCATAAGTGCATTGTTCAACACATTCATAGGCATGTCAAACCTGTAGGGGGCAGTGTTCCCCTCAAATCCTATCCAATCAAAATAAATTTCTACTTTTTAAGTTCTACATAGAGCAGTAATTGAGCTTTTAAAAACAAGCAAGTCAAAAGCGTTTGGACAATTGATAATGCCAATACAGAGGGCATAAATGCTGTTTCTGAGTGTATACACAGGTTGCGCATGTGAGTATTTTTGTCGTGGGCACTGACGTTGCGAAACCTAAAACCTCGACTATTTATGTCCACAAGAAAAAGCTTACACTGGAAAATTCACAAATCTTCACTTTGGTCGGAGGTTTCTGAAAGAATAGTTTTTGATGGCCAAATCATTGAAAAATATTTTTGTGTTGGGAGATATCCTGCTACGTGTGGACAAGGCCTTTGTCTCCATGATGGTCTTTGTTCACTATGTTTTTTAACAAACTCCTGTGGCCTTTACAGAACAGCTGTATTTATGCCAAGATCAAATAAAACACACGTGGACTATATTTGTAGTGGATTTTATGTAGGGAGTATCTGAGTAAAAAGAGTTGAATGCAGTGTGAATACTTTTGCAAGTTTCTGTTAACCAAATTTGTAATTTGAATATCCATTTGAGTAATGCCTCATAAGATTTTAGATTTCAGACATGCAACACACACCAATATGATCAAAAGCTTAGAGTAAATTTCACACACTTTGTATTCAACCTTCCTATAAATCAAAACATTTATTCAAATACTGTTTTCTAAAGCCTCAATGAATTTCCAAGCAGTTACCTAAAATAATTTGTAGAAATCATGGAAGGCTGCAATTTAGCTGGCAAAAGTGGAAACAAAAACATAAACATATTACCCAGGATTGCTGCTGAGGCTCTTAACAGCAATCAAACGTTTTTTCCTCTTAGAATAAATAACATTGGAAAAAATGCTCATATATGCTGAATTGTGTAAAATGTATATACAGTGTTTTGATATGCTATTTTTTATAACAAAAGTCTTAGGAACATGAAAGTGGAGAAGCTGGCTGATATAATTAGATGGTTTTATGAAATTATTCATCTGAGATGGGGGTTTTTTTGGTCAGTCAGAGAAAAACAGGAATTGCAGGGCATAGAGCTGAAAGTGTTTTGAAAAATTATTCTAGGTTCCATGAAAATGAAAACAGCAATACATTAATATGACTGAAAACCTTAGAGTATGTGCTGGTGTTGCAAATATGTTATTTATTTTAGTGGAATTACAAAATGATTGGTAATTCCTGTGTAAAATCACCTAAGAAATAAACAAAGCCAGTTCAAATTGATTAGTTTTTTGTATCTCAGACTCAAATATTATTTAGAGTCAATAAGTATGTTGAGGTAGGAATACCTACAGCCAAGCAGAACTATTTGAAACATGCATGCATTGTAGAGATGGAAGCAATCCAATCAAACTTTAGTATCCGTATCTATTCTCGGATGAGTGACTGAGAAAAGAGAGCTGATGGCAGTTATGTTCTGAACATCATTGTGTTCAAGGCCCCTCTGTCTTTCGCTCTGTTCGCTCTGTTCATATTTAGCAACTACACACCTGAGCAGAATATGAACATAGGCATAACAAGACCACTTTGACCCTGTATTATCAATCTTGGAAATATATAAATACATCTATTGCAGAAATTATAGCTTTACATGTGATAGTGCCTGTGTGGTTTGTTCCTTCTTAGCAAATACAACTGTAGATCTTAAAGAGCATGTTGACTTTAAATTGCACATCGAGATTTTTAAAACACTGTCAACATTTCCAAATCCATCATGTTCCATGACAGGTTTTGAAACTTTAAAATGATAAAACAGAACAAATTGTTGTACTCTGTTCACCCATAATGTTATCCATTGAACGTTTTACGCTCTCTCACACTTTCGCGACAGGTACAGTGCCTATGAAAAGTATTCACCCCTGTGGATGTTTTATCCGTTTTATTGCTTTTCCAAATCAATCATAATCACTTTAACTTGGCTTTTTTGACAAATATATTTACAAAAAAAAACCTAATTTAATGTCGAAGTGGGAGTTGATTTCTACAAAACAATGACAAATATAAATATGGAACATAAAATAGATACTTTTGGAATTATTCACCCCCATTCAAGTCAGTATTTAGTATATGCACATTTGGCTGCAGTCACTGCACAGAGTCTGTGTGGATAGTTCTCAATCAGGATTGCACATCTGGACGCTGCAGTTTTCCTCCGTTCTTTGCAAAACTGCTCAAGCTCTTTCAGGTTGTGTGGGGATCGGCTTGTTCAAGTTCAGCTAGAAATTTTCAGTCGGGTTGAAGTCTGTGGGCTTTGACTAGGTGACTCTAGAACATCTAGAACAGGGGTGGGGAACCTTGGCCCTCATCCTGCAAGGTTTCCATCTTTCCCTGCGTCAAGACACCTTATTCAAATGAACTAGTAATTGTGCAGAACTTAATTGGGCTGTTGGATCCATTTGATTTGAGTCAGGTGTGTTGAAGCAGGGTTGCATGGAAAACTTAGAGGAATGCGGCCCTCGAGGACCAGGGTTCCCCACCCCTGCTCTAGAACATCCACCTTGTTGTCTTCTAACCTTTTCTGTGTAGCTTTAGTTGGATGCTTTGGGGAAAAAAAGCTGTGGTTTCTTTACGAAATGTCCTCCAGGATTTCCCTATGTTTTTCTGCATTCGTTTTACGTTCTGCCTTTACAAGCCTCCCAGGGCCTGCTGGCATTCCCACAGCGTGATACTGTCATCACCATTCTTCACAGTGGGGTTGGTGTGTTTGTGGTGATGTGCAGTGTTTGGTGTCTGCCAAACATATCATCTTGTCCGCTGGCCAAAAAGCTACATTTTGGTTTCATCAGGTGAAATATCTATCTTCCACTTGACCATGCAGTCTCCCACAGGCCTTTTGGGCAACTCTAGTCCTGCCTTAATCAGAGTTTTCTTCAACAGTGGCCTCTCTTCCATACAGCATTGACTGATGAAAAACCCGGTCTACGGTTGTTGTGTGCTGAGTCTCTCTCATCTCAGCTGCTGAAGTTGTGTCCTTCTTGCATAGTCACTCAGAGGGAAATAACAGTAAGCCAAATAATTCACATTCTAATTAAAGAATTATGTTATTTCTGTGTCCCAACATGTTGGCTCCATTAATAGGGATGCATTTCTTTAAGAAATGGCTGTGAATCTAGAGCAAAAGCAATTCACTGCAATAAAAAAAAAAAAAATGCAATTTACTGCCAGTTGGAAGGTTGGCAGTTCAAACCCTTTTCTCCTTCTCGAGAGCTGATGTGTGTAAACAGATGACACACTATGACGCGCTTTGTATTTTCATGTGTGAATTCTTGTAATCACTGAAAACAGTCATCACAGCTAACCACTAAACCACTTAAAACAATGACACTGATTTGCAGTTATATTTTTCTGTAATATTTATTAATGAATGTTTTTGGGATTAAAATGAAGATAAGTTTGTTTTTTATCATTGAAAGGCAACAAAAAAGAGAGAGAACATTATTTTTGCTTACCTCAAGGAGAATGCTAAACCTCACTTTGCTCTAATTCCACAGCACAACTCTCAATATGTAAAATAACATAAAGAATACAGTAATGAAGTCCGTGAACTGTGGGCAACTAAAATTGGCTGTAAAGAAAGTGTGTAAAGCTCATTCCTTTCAATACCTCAACGACTAAATGTTTCCAAACATTGGCACAGCCCTGCTGAAAAATCATTAAAAAAATTTAAAAAAACTTTTTCATTTTAAAATAACTATGATTAAATGTCTTATTTTGCACCTATTATTAATTAATAAATATTATTTACTAAATAAAGATAAAATTGTATATTTGTTATACAATTAAAATTAAAAAAACGTGAATAATATATATATATATATATATATATATATATATATATATATAAACTCAGCAAAAAAAGAAACGTCCCTTTTTGAGGACTGTGTATTTCAACAATAACGTTGTAAAAATCCAAATAACTTTACAGATCTTCATTGTAAAGGGTTTAAACAATGTTTTCCATGCATGTTCAATTAACCATAATCAATTAATTAACATGCATCTGTGGAATGGTCGTTAAGACCTTAACAGCTTACAGAAAGTAGGCATTTAAGGTCACAGTTCTAAAAACGCAGGGCACTAAAGAGACTTGTCTACTGACTGTGAAAAACACCCAAAGAAAGATGCCCAGGCTCCCTGCTCATCTGCGTGAACGTGCATTAGGCATGCTGCAGGGAGGCATGAGGACTGCTGATGTGGCTAGGGCAATAAATTGCCCTGTCCGGACTGTGAGACGCCTAAGACAGCGCTACAGGGAGACAGGAAGGACAGCTGATCATCCTCGCAGTGGAAGACCACGTGTAACAACACCTGCACAGGATCGGTACATCCGAATATCACACCTGCGTGACAGGTACAGGATGGCCACAACAACTGCCCACCAGGAACACACAATCCCTTCATCAGTGCCCAGACTGTCCGCAATAGACTGAGAGAGGCTGGACTGAGGGCTTGTAGGCCTGTTGTAAAGCAGGTCCGTACCAGACATCATCAGCAACAACGGCAGCCTATGGGCACAAACCCACCTTCGCTGGACCAGACAGGAGTGGCAAAAAATGCTCTTCACTGATGAGTCACGGTTTTGTCGAAGGAATGAGCATTACACTGAGGCCTGTACCCTAGAGTGGGTTCAATTTGGAGGTTTGGAGGTTGGGGGTCTGTCATGGTCTGGGGCGGGATATCACATCCCCATTGGACTGAGCTTGTTGTCATTGCAGGCAATCTTAATGCCCTGTGGTACAGGGAAGACATCACCCTCCCTCATGTGGTACCCTTTATGCATGCTCATCCGGACATAATCCTCCAGCAGGACAATGCCACCAGCCATACTGCTCATTCTGTGCGTGAGTTTCTGCATGACAGCAATATCAGTGTTCTGCCATGGCCAGCGAAGAGCCCGGATCTCAATCCCATTGAGCACCTGGGACCTGTTGCATCGCAGGGTGAGGGCTAGGGCCATTCCCCCCAGAAATGTCCAGGAACTTGCAAGTGCCTTGGTGGAAGAGTGGGTAACATCTCACAGCAAGAACTGACAAATCTGGTCCAGTCCATGAGGAGGAGATGCACTGCAGTACTTCAAGCAGCTGGTGGCCACACCAGATACTGACTGGTACTTTTGATTTTGAGCCTCCCTTCATTCAAGGACACATTATTCTATTTTTGACCCCTATGATGAGTAAAACAATTGGAATCCGTGTCCCCTCGCCCGGACGCGGGTCACCGGGGCCCCCCTCTGGAGCCAGGCCTGGAGGCGGGGCACGTTGGCGAGCGCCTGGTGGCCAGACCTTTACCCATGGGGCCCGGTCGGGCTTAGCCCGAAGAGGTAACACGGGTCCTCCTTTCCATGAGCTCACCACCTGTGGGAGGGGCCATAGGGGTTGGGTGCTGTGTAGGATGGGCGGCGGCCGAAAGCGGGGACCTTGGCGGTCCGATCCTCGGCTGCAGAAGCTGGCTCTCGGGACGTGGAATGTCACCTCTCTGGTGGGGAAGGAGCCGGAGCTGGTGTGCGAGGTTGAGAGGTTTTGACTGGACATCGTCGGACTCACCTCGACGCAAGGCTTTGGCTCTGGAACCCGTCTCCTCGAGAGGGGTTGGACTCTCTTCCACTCTGGAGTTGCCCCTTCTGAGAGGCGCCAAGCTGGGGTGGGCATACTTGTTGCCCCCCATCTCGGCGCCTGTACGTTGGGGTTTACCCCAGTGAACGAGAGGGTAGCCTCCCTCCGCCTACGGGTGGGGGGACGGGTCCTGACTGTTGTTTGTGCTTACGCGCCGAACAGCAGATCAGATTACCCACCCTTCTTGGAGTCTTTGGAGGGGGTTCTGGAGAGTGATCCTCCCAGGGACTCCCTTGTTCTGCTGGGGGACTTCAACGCTCACGTGGGCAATGACAGTGAGACCTGGAGGGGTGTGCTTGGGCGGAATGGCCCCCCCGATCTGAACCCGAGTGGTGTCTTGTTATTGGACTTCTGTGCTCGTCATGGATTGTCCATAACAAACACCATGTTCAAGCATAAAGGTCTCCATATGTGCACTTGGCACCAGGACACCGTAGGCTGCAGCTCGATGATCGACTTGGTTGTCGTCTCATCTGATCTGCGGCCGCATGTTTTGGACACTCGGGTGAAGAGAGGGGCTGAGCTGTCCACTGATCACTACCTGGTGGTGAGTCGGCTCCGATTGTGGGGGAGGACGCCGGACAGACCTGGAAGGTCCAAACGTGTTGTGAGGGTCTGCTGGGAACATCTGGCAGAGTCTCCTGTCAGAAGGAGCTTTAACTCACACCTCCGGCAGAACTTTGAACACGTCCCGGGGGAGGCGGGGGACATTGAGTCCGAGTGGACCATATTCCGCGCCTCCATTGTCGAGGCGGCTGACCGAAGCTGTGGCCGCAAGGTGGTTGGTGCCTGTCGCGGCGGCAACCCCCGAAGCCGCTGGTGGACACCGGCGATAAGGGATGCTGTCAGGCTGAAGAAGGAGTCCTATCGGGTCTTTTTGGCTTGTGGGACCGCTGAAGCAGCTGATAGGTACCGGCAGGCCAAGCGGGATGCGGCTCGGATGGTCGCTGAGGCAAAAACTCGGGTGTGGGAGAAGTTTGGAGAGGCCATGGAAAACGACTTCGGTACGGCTTCGAAGCGATTCTGGTCCACTATCCGGCGTCTCGGGGGGGGAAGCGGCCTGCCACCAACACTGTTTACAGTGGGGATGGTTTTTCGACGCGGGACGTTTTGGGTCGGTGGATGGAATACTTCGAAGACCTCCTCAATCCCACCGGCACGCCTTCCAATCTGGAAGCAGGGTTTGGGGACTTTGGGTCGGGCTCTCCAATCTCTGGTGCTGAAGTCACAGAGGTCGTTAAAAAGCTCCTCTGTGGCAAGGCTCCGGGGGTGGATGAAATTCGACCGGAGTTCCTCAAGGCTTTGAATGTTGTGGGGCTGTGTTGGTTAACGCGGCTCTGCAATATTGCGTGGACATCGGGGGCAGTTCCCTTGGATTGGCAGACCGGGGTGGTGGTCCCCCTGTTTAAAAAGAGGGACCACAGAGTGTGTTCCAACTACAGGGGATCACACTTCTGTGCCTCCCTGTTAAGGTCTATTCAGGGGTTCTGGACAGGAGGGTCCGACGGATAGTCGAACCTCGGATCCAGGAGGATCAATGCGGTTTTCGTCCTGGCCGTGGAACACTGGACCAGCTCTACACCCTCAGCAGGGTCCTGGAGGGTGCGTGGGAGTTTGCCCAACCGGTCTACATGTGCTTTGTGGACTTGGAGAAGACGTTTGACCGTGTCCCTCGGGGGGTCCTGTGGGGGGTACTCCGGGAGTATGGGGTACGGGCTGTTAGGTCCCTGTACGACCGGTGCCAGAGTTTGGTTCGCATTGCCGGCAGTAGGTCGGGCTTGTTTCTGGTGAGAGTTGGACTCCGCCAAGGTTGCCCTTTGTCACCGATCCTGTTCCTAACTTTTATGGACAAGATTTCTAGGCGCAGCCAAGGTGTTGAGGGGATCCGTTTTGGTGGCCTCAGGATCGGGTCTCTGCTTTTTGCAGATGACGTGGTCCTGTTGGCTTCATCGGAACGTGATCTACAGCTTTCGCTGGGGCGGTTCGCAGCCGAGTTTGAAGCGGCTGGGATGAGAATCAGCACCTCCAAATCCGAGGCCACGGTCTTGAGCCGGAAAAGGGTGGGGTGCCTTCTCCGGGTCGGGGATGAGGTCCTTCCCCAAGTGGAAGAGTTTAAGTATCTGGGGGTCTTGTTCACGAATGAGGGGAAAATGGAGCAGGAGATTGATAGACTGATTGGTAGCGTTACCGGTCTGTCGTGGTGAAGAGAGAGCTTAGCCTTTCGGATCAGATCTCGATTTACCGGTCGATCTACGTTCCTACCCTCATCTATTGTCACAAACTATGAGTGGTGACCGAAAGAACGAGATCATGGATACAAGCGGCTGAAATGAGTTTCCTTCATAGAATGTCTGGGCTCTCCCTTAAAAATAGGGTGAGAAGCTCAGTCATCCGGAGGGGGCTCAGAGTAGAGCAGCTGCTTCTCCACATAGAGAGGAGTCAGTTGCGGTGGCTCGGGCATCTGGTCAGGATGCCTCCCGGACGCCTCCCTGGTGAAGTGTTTCGGGCACGTCCCACCGGGAGGAGGCCCAGGGGAAGATCCAGGACACGCTGGAGGGACTATGTTTCTCTGCTGGCCTGGGAACGCCTTGGGATTCCTCCCGAGGAGCTGGAACAAGTGGCTGGGGAGAGGGAAGTCTGGGTCTCTTTGCTTAGGCTGCTGCCCCCGTGATCCGACCCCGGATAAGCGGAAGAAAATGGATGGATTATTCTATTTCTGTTAGTCTCATGTCTGTGAAACATTTTTAGTTTATGTCTTATGGTGTTGACTCTTTTAGTGTTCATTCAAATATTTACACACATTAAGTTTACTGAAAGTAAAAACAGTTGAAAGCCTGAAGACGTTTCTTTTTTTGCTGAGTTTATATATATATATATTTATGTATATATATATATATATATATATATATATATATATATATATATATATATATATATATATATATAATTTGATTTTGATGAACAACACATCCATATTTGAGTATTTTGGCTGTACTGCAACTAGATTGTAAATGGCTCTTGCACAAGCTGCTCTAGGGTTTGTAAAGCCATTCAATACAGAGAACTATAAAAAATGCTTTAATTTGCTGTTCCAACAAAGGGAAGTGGGTCGATTCAGTTCTGTTTCCCCAGTGGTCATTGCGCTGTATATTCCTGATGCAAAAGGTGTTATTGCAGTTGAAAAGCAATAACTTTGATTAGTAAGAACAGGGAACATCTTTGGATATTGGTTTAAAGTGTTTCACATTTCTCTTCCTAAAGACTGTGTTGCTAAAAAGCAGGGCCCATTAATTTAGTATCTAGCACAGTATTGTTTCTGACACCCCAGCTGATAGTCAAGGGGAAGTGTTGTTTGTATCACTTTGGGTTTCAATGTATTTTTCCCTTTATGTGAATGTTTTGTATCCCTCACACTAGAAATACAAAGATTTAGCAATCTTCTCCCTCAATTTCTGTGTTGTGTCATGTTACTTTGCAAACAAGTTGCACAAACGCATCAGGTTTTTAGATTAGAAACCTCCATTTCCTGAAACAACCAGGACCCTGGGTCTTCCTCCACATTCATGTTTGGTGCAACTGAATTAGAAACCTTAAAAGTGTACCTTATTGGACTGGACAGAGCAAAAAGATACTTTAAAATTCAAAAAGTTCTTTTTTTTAATTTGATGCAGAAAACCTTCAGTTGAAACAAAAATGATTCAGTGTCTCCAAAGTGGTCTGTACCTCCCCCTCAGCTGACTCCTCGTGTGCCTGTTTTTTCATGCTGAGGTAAGCTAAAGAAATCCATCTGCTGTCACATAGTACTGAATTTGAGATTAGTTTTTATTTCGACCTCTAAAACAGCTCGTTCTGCCTACTACTTGCTTCAATGCCGAGTCTTGTGTTGTCCGATGAGCCTTGGAACGCATGCACATATCACCATCTGGCAGCAGGGGACAGATAAGAGTAGAGTTAGCCTTTTTCTCCTTCTCAAACACCATTTCACAAAGAACTCAATTTCTGGCCTGTGGCATTGTGCCGTCAACTAACTGAGGGTTCCAGATCAGTCCAATAAAGTGTCATTTTGTAAAAATAATTTCTGGAAATTAGAAACATTTCTATCTTGGTATAAACATATATTCCTAACTTTTCTAATGCTGTCTTCTTGACTTTGTTGTGGAATCCATGTTTTTTTTTTTCATCATAAAAGGCAGAGACGGTATGATGTGACATGATACCTAAAGGAAATGCAATTTCAAACACAGTTTGACCCAAACACAGGCAAGGGGTAGCCAGGTTCATTAAGAGAGTGATTAAAAAAACTAAGATATGAGCTTACAATGAAAAACTGGAGGTAAGATGAAAGGAGACAAAACAGCAGGGAACAAACCAGTAGGGCACACGAGTCCAGGAGTAAACAGCCACAGTTGCTGGTGAAGGAACAATAAGGAAATAGGGAGCAGAACATAATGAACCGACAAAGAACTGAGGAAACCAGGCAACAATAAAACAATACAAAAAGAATTTAAGAACACAATAAAAAGACTACAAAATTACCACAAAATACAAAATCAAAAGTCCTGTGGATCATAGTATTGACCTGTACCGAAATAGAAAACTGAAAACATGTGCTAGATGATGCATATGCAAAAGACAAGAAGAAAATAACATGAAAATTAGTATTTGAAAAAATAAGTAAAATGTACAATTACGGAACAAATAAAACCCCAGAAATATAATTTAAAAAACAAGTAGGTTCAGCAAAATAAATGGAGGTAAATTAACTGATATTGAAATAACTATCACATTAAATGATAAATTTTTATCATCATTAGAACTGATTGCATTATTACTAAGTTTACTGACCCATTTTTACAGTATATTGTTGTATTTATTCTTTGTGGTTGTTCAGTTTTACCATATAAATATCTAATTGCTTCTGAAGTCATTCAAAAAAGCAATGTTAGGTTTGGGTCAAATTGCAGTTTTCAAAGTGAGAGTTTTATATTCAAATTTCTCCCACTGGGTTTTCTTTTCAGAATATATCTCCTTTTTTTAATTTCCGGAATGAAATATACATTTTCATAATGGCAATTATTTTAAAAAGCCTACAAAGTGAAATATGCAGAGTTTTACTTCAATGCTTTATTTCCTCTTTTTTCTTCAAATCTAATTAGTTATCTGATTTATGTCAACCAACTTTATGCATATTTATGTCTTGATCTTTGTCAGCCAAAACTGTGTAGTTATTAATTAATTAATATGTAGAGATGCACTGCTAAGAATTTAGAGTTTTCCAAACTCAGGATTTTGAAAAACGGACTTTCTGATACTCGTTTTATCCATTCCCAGTTTCTGTGTAAAAATTATAAAATGAAAAGATAGAACTGTAATGAAAATACTTCTTTCCTCTCCTGCCAAGTGACCAATAATTGTTTATATTATGAACAGAGAGCACACCACACTGCTGTTTTAAGAGAGCAGTGACTTTAAATAAAGTTTTACAAATACAAATGAGGAAAAAAGTTATTTTTCAGTTAACATTTTAAACTGGCTTTAGCATCTTATATTAGCTATTAATGCAAATAACACAGCTAGCAGACTCTGGCTGTATTTCATGGAGAATGTAGACACTTACAATAACTGTGGTATTTTAAAAAGCATAACACACAGAGGTTCAAAGGTCCAAAGCTCAAAAGGAAAAACAGAACAGCTTTGCTTTATTGGCTTCAGCCTTCCTGTTATCTTCTGAAAGTTAATCTTTCTCATACTTTCTTGAAGCGTGAATGAACTGCCGACATGTCTCAACATTTTGTAGAAAATATTTTGCTAGTTTCATAAATCTGAGTTTCACCTGAATTCATTTTAAGCAACTTACTGATGCTGTAAATGGCTAACTCTTTTCTTCTTTTCTCAATAACAGAGAAGTTGACAGAGAAGAGTGTTGTTAAGATAACCTTGTAACACTTGCAGTGTGTACACTGATTGGAAAAAAGATCAGATATTTGAGTTTTGGACTGTCCAATCACTGATCCGGGCATGTTGAGTGGAAAATTGTCAGATTCTGGTCACTGTCCAATTTCTCAATTCATCACCAATGAAATAAAGAAGAATGGCTAAAGTTGTTCTGCCTTCCACCAGTGATAAGAATTTTATGTTGAAATTAAATTATTTCTCAGTTTAGAATGACACACTTGTGATCCAGCTCTAATTGCCACAGGCTTTATCTTCCTCCATAGGCTTTTGTATAACAGGTGTATTGACTGCAGAGGTATCCTCTTTTAGTGATCTGTCATTTCTTATTGCAACTTCAAGGAAAATGCTTTGTATGACAGACGATAATAATTAGGTGTTCTTTTATTCTTACATTTTTTTAGATTTGTCCTTGTGGAGAGAAATAATTCATGTTCAGGGTCCCTTCTCAGACATCACCATAGATTTAGAGAGGTATTCTAAGTCTCGAGGTGAAAGACAGATGTCTAAACCCTTGAGACTTGAAAATGATATCTGCCTCTCATACAAATTACTTATTCTAACTGTTGAATATTTCTACTTTTGGGCTACTTTATATATGCAAATACTCTCTAACAAATCCAAATGAATTCCCTTTTCAGAAAGGATGGTTTTTATTTGTTGACTTATCCTAAGGCAACTCTTACTTGTTAATGCATGTCTGCACATGCATTCATTAGTATAACCCACAAACTGACCATCAGGCACGCTGCTAAATGTAATTCTATTCAAAAGCATGAATAAAAATAGTTTAAAACCGGGCCAGTGCTCTCTGGTGTTTGTGCATAAACTGTAAAAGTTGGGTTCTGTGCTTGGGGGTTATAGATTTGAATTGTCTGTGAAAAAACTTCCATGAAACAATTTTATATTTAGATCTTTAAGTTGCACTTTCCTAGTTACCAGTTTATTATTCTTCAATGATTTTGGTAGATTTTTTTGAATTTTAGCAACAACCAGGTACTTTAAATAGCTTTAATGTGCATAAACCTGTCTTATAACTTGTCATGAATGACACCTTTCCAAGGACTTACAACTGCACCTTAAAATAAGGGAAAATTTTTCACAATGTTATGATTAAAATATCATCAATATAATTTTATAGAATTTATAACTATTATATACTATAATTATAATTTGTAGTTTAAAAATAATAAAAAAATATTGTAGGGAAAAAAAATAATCTATCATATTATTTAACTCCACACTGCTTGTCAATGAAATGTAAGAATGGAATGTGAGCCTCTTTTCTATTAAATAAGCCTGTATATTATCAATAATCTTCTTGATTCTCAAGTGTCAAGAGAAAGGTTACTTTCGGTCCTATTCAGAGTCCAATCTGCCTAAAAGGTAATTTTGAAGGTAAAGAGTTGGAGAGAGGAAAGAGAAAGGGAGGAACTCAATATTTTGGAAACCTCCAGGGCATCCAGTGAGTTGGGACAGAAATTAAAGGATGGAACAATAAAATATAGTGGCTAATTTTATTGTAAAGAAGTACCGCCACCTTAATCTCTCTGTTGGCTGGATAAATAGTCACCTTGGCAACAACAGTAGTTCTGTTTGCCCAAAGATTACTGCTTTGTTAAGTTGGACTGGCCTCTCTTTGTGTACAGGCTTTAAGATGTGCAGAGACTTCTCACTTTGAATTTGGAACTGGGCACTGAGTTTAAAAAAGATAATTGAGCGATCCTTAACATGTTGGAGGCATGTATTGAAAGCAATACATAATACTTTGCCGGACTTCACACAAAAAATCTGATAAGCTCAGCATAAGATGCAAAAGAAAAATTAGTTGCGACAGCATCTTCAAAGACCGGTCAGGTCCAGGTGACTCAGGTGAAAGGTTACCTATTTGGATGGAAGAGTTTCTTTTGCGATGCAAGATCATATTCAAAAGCAAAAACTCACATAGGGGGCAACCAAACAGGAGCAAATATTTAGATAATGTGAGAGCTATATGAGGTCATACTGTGTTACTGTCTTTGCCTCTAAAACAGGAAATATTTGAACTCCTACAGCCACTCTAATCATTTCAGTTATCAAGAAACAAAAAGAAAGTATAAACACACATCAGAGCGAGCATTCAGTATTTGATGTCCTCTTTTTTAAATAGCGCAGTCACATTGTATCTCTGGTGCTGTGTGCCCTCTTAGCTGGATGATCACCTTAGTTCTTGGGCGGATTTTACACAGAACTATAGACAACTCTGGATACATTCTGGGTTAGCTTTTGAATACATGAACTGGACTGGATTGACCTTTACTAATGGTGAAAAAAAATCTGACATGGATTTCAATGCACAACTGAACTGAACTTTGTTTTACACACTTTGCTCACTGTAAAGATCATGGCAGCTTGAAACTGGATTGCAATATTTTTTTGTTATTTCTGTTGCTTGTATTTTGTACGCTCTGGATTTGGTTGTTCCAATATCTTTTAATTCTAGGTGACTGAAAATACCGAAACAGGACGCATAATAAAATTGTTTGACTTTGTTCCAACTACACTACAGCTGAGAAGCTGAAGGGTGTCTAAAATTATCCAATAGTTTTTACTGTCCAACTCTGGAGAATTTGATAGATGTACGACTTTATGAAAAAAATAATTAACTAAAAGAAATGTTCTGCTTAGCGCTATTCTGCACATTTAAGGTAATATTTTCATTGGATATTAGGTTTACATTCACAACAAAGATGTCTTAGGTAATTTAATAAACAGGAAGTAATATAGCTAATCTGCATAAACTTGTCTTTTAATGTGGAAGAGTCCAATGCAGCTGCAGATGCATTTGATCATACTTGGGATACTTTTGACAAAATAGCAAAAGTAGCAGTTTGAAAAGAGGTGAAAGGTCCAAATCCATAGGGTGTTTCTCAATATGGAACAAATATTTAATAATATTTTGCAAACAGTGCTTTAATGGATCAGTTGTGAACAGACATATGCTATAGCCTACTGTTATTCACACTTTTCCTGTGCAAAGCTTTTTCTCCTTATTGTCTTCCCTCTCTAAGTCTCTAATGTTTGCAAACAGAGAGATGTTTGCAGTGCTTTTATAGACTCAGCTGGAAATCATATCTGAAGTAGTTTTTGTCTGTTCTCCACCTAGGAAGCGGAGTCCTGCTAAGGCCTGTATTCACTAAACAACCAGGCAGCGTGGTGTTTCCCATTCAGCCTGGCGAGATTCGGAGAGAGGTGGTGTTTAGCTGTGAGGCCCAAGGACACCCACCACCCTTCTACAGGTAATACCTGCAGACATGGCTTCGTGCACACATCGGATTTGTTGTTACACATTGAGGCTTCAGGTAATTCCTCAGGACTACCAAGTGCAACATTTGCACTAAGAGCCGGTTGAGATCGGATTTATTGCTTGAGGAAAAGTGGGGATTTGTGTACCATATGGCTCACAATGGCTTTCTGCCTGGGGAGCTTAGATTCATTGTCAATCGTGGTTAATAAAAGAATGATTAATTCCATGCCTTTATTTACTGCTGTCTTGCATATTTACAATGGCGGTAAGGCATTGATCTGTAGAGATTGCTTTGAGCTTCCTGTGATGCATATTACTGCTGGGAATAAGGAAATGACCACAAATGTACACAACAGTTCAGAAAAATGCCATTATACTTAGTCAGAGGTCTTGGTGGTAGTGTGATAATCTGAGACCTGTTTGACATACCATATTTGATGGAACCATGACTTCTGCTCACTACTAGAAAATTCAGAAAGAGGATATACAGCCCTTAATTTGTGACCTCAGCTCAAACTTGGGTTTTGGAGCAGGACAAAGAATAAAAGCACACCATTGAGTTCACCTGCTTATTGTTAAAGGTGGCATAACCTCAAACAGCTGGAAAAACTCTTCAATATGGCTGAATTTCCAGAATTTTGCCAAAAAAATAGTGGTAACAATTTTTTCACATGTTCTAGGTTTATTTGTATAGTCTTTTATTTCAAGATCATCAAAAATACAGTATAATGGGGATGAGGTGGCTCACACTGGTACCAGAAAAGAAAATGTTGACCTTGAGTACGGCACACTGAACACACCCTTAAAGCCACCAGTCCATTGTGCCCATCAGAGATTGAGTTCCTTTGCCAAAACGATGGCAATGATAAATTAGGAATTCGAAGTCTAAATATAAACAAATAAGTCTATCAGGTGTGTAACCTATTAAATTATTATCCATCACATTGGGCTATGTAGCTGTTGTTGTCCTGTAATTATAATTACATTTAAAAGCTGGCATTTGATGTGCAACAGGTTAAAATCAAGCTTCATGATGTGAATATGGCTCTTAATGTGGTTTTCAGATCATCAGTTTAATGATTATTAGGCAGACACTAAAATTATTCTTGCAATTGCAGCACTCTATTTTTCACTGTTGTGGAAGTACGAAGTACTTTCTAAATGAAAAAAACATTTGAAATGGTGGAAATTGTGCTGCCCCTGTGAGCTAAAATTCTGAATTTGTCCAAATCATTTTCATCTTATGTTTTAATTTATGTGGTGCCAACAAGATCATTCTACAGTTTAATTTAAGCTTTCAAACTAAAGTCTGAAATTTCACTGGACTCACTGCTTTAATAGTTGTTTAGTTTGTTTTTTTAGGCTGTAGGCTTTTGGAGCCTTGTACAAGTCTGTTGCAGGTCTCCTGCAGCCACAGCAGGTGTATTTCAGGGGCACCAAGGACATTCCCATTTGTTTTCCATGGCCCAGCAACTATAAGGCAGGATAAAGCCCTCACTCTAGCTTATCTGTGTGTCCCTTTGATTTGTCTCATCTGGAGCACTTGGACCACTTCCAGCTGTGATCACTAAATCAGCCTAACTAGCCAGTCTGGTGCACTGCATATGTCTTCCTCTTCCCACTATTCTTCAACTCAGCCTTCTGTCTGTCTTTGTTTAAATCTCACCAGCTGAAAGGGGGGAGTGATAATGTAATCAAGAGGAAAGACCATCCATAATAATTTATAGATGGACATCTTGTGTTACTTTGTTGTTTGCTTGTTTTTGTTTGTTCTAGTGTTGTGACACAGATAGGTAGGTTTTGGCTATGAATAATTAGGAATAATTGCTCATGGCAATTGTTCATAAGATTAATAATTTTGTGTCAAAATGACCAAGTTTGGGGTGCCATTTTGGGATCCAGGAAATAATAACCAAATAGTTCAGTCTCAGTTCATGTTTATAGTTACCTGCCTGATTAGGCTGATGTAATTAAACAATAGATGAAGGAATGGAAGTTTTTTGGCTTTCTTTGAACAGCAAGTTACTACACATGTAGGTGAAATAACAACAACGACTTTCCAAAATACAAGAGTTTATTACAAAAAGAATTAAACTTTCAGTCAAAATACTTAATCAACAAACTCATTAAGCTAGCAACACACAACTAAACTACTACAGTAAGTAAAATAAGAATGAATAATAAACTAACTACGAAGAGTAAAACAGTAAAATGGACGAATATGCAAAGAAGTAGAAACAATAAGCAATAAATTGATCATGATGTCACAGTTCAGTATGAATATGTATGCTTAAAGACCAATGCTTATATTGAAGAGTTTTGGGGATGAAGCTAAGTTAGTTTTAAAATAATTGTAATTAGTTTAATACTAATTAGCTCCTCATTTGTGTTCAAACAACCAATTCACAATGCAAAGGAAACGTAAAGACCAAAAACATTCTTTGGAGGAAGTAACGTTCCATTGAATCATTTGCTGAATTAGAAATCAATAACCTTTGGAGAATTTATTATATTTTATGGATCAGTCACCACAGTGATTGATTCAATTTAGTATTTTGACATACTAAGAAGGCGGTTTAAAAAAGGACTCATACTATTAGTTTTCTGTTTAAACTATCTATGTTAAAGCCGATCTGTATTTTGAATACCGTAGGAAGCAATCTTTATTGTTTATTAGGGGTGTTGGTCTGCTAAAAAGCAAGCTGCACTGATCAGATTGAGCATGCGGACTAATTTTGCGCAGCTTAGAGCCACTCTGTTTTAGCTTAGCACGAAAGAACAAAGGAAAAAATCCAGTCAGAAGGAGTAACTCATGCTGCATGGTTCAAAACAACTCTTTTTGAACTCAGTCAGAAACTTTTGAAAACGCTGTTCATACCGAAACATTTGAAGAAATTAATTCTAACAAATGCAGCAAAAACACAGTGAAAGACACAAAACAAACAAACTTTAATTTGTTTATCTTAAGCTAATTTATTTCTGCCCTGACACAACCTTACTTGAACAATTCTCCAATGAAGATCTCCAATGAAGGGTGTCTCCACTGTCTGAAAAGACCTGGTATAAAGCAAAGAAACCAGCCGTTATAGCTGGTTCAGTTAGCAGTAGCTGCATGGGGCGCCACCAGCAGTCAGTCCTCGTGGGTTACCAAGCCACCGTTAGCTTGGAACGTCATCGTTCTCTCTGCTCTGTTCTCTTCAGCAATCTTCTCCTACGGGACTGTCCCTTGTCATGGGAAGCAATCAGCTCAGCAACTCTTGGCTCTGTGGGTCCGGGTTAGCATCTCTTGGCTCGTGCAGTTCTCGGCTCTTGTAGCAAGCAGCAGCGTGTCATTGAAGGCTCTCTCTCCCTCTCTGGTAGAATCTGTAATTCAAAGATTCTTTCTGTAGGGCAGAAGTCAGTTTCAGGACTAATTCCATCGGCTGGATATAGTTCACTTGATCAGCGATCAGTGGGTTGTTGTGTCTGTTGGATCCAATGAGTTTGGATCCGATGCCTTCCGCTCACTAGCAAGGATGGAAGCCCAAAGCACCGATTTCACTCCTGGTGCAAGTTCAGCGGACTTAAGGGCAAAAGAGACTGAGTTCTTGTGAGCATCTCGTTTATTTGGGGTTTGGCCGTTCTCAACTCCCCCTCTTCCTGTTGAAACTAGAATTGTTGTGTGATTAGCACTCCTACCGGCGGGAGGTCTGTGTTTTGGTCCAGTAGCCATGGCTGTATTCCAACATCAGCTTCTCTCAATTTAACAGCCTTTTATAATTTAACATTTCCACAGTAAATGGAATAGAGGAATAGTGGAAATGTAATAAGTTATTATTAAATAAAGGATTCTCTACTGATAAATATAAATCTTGTTTTTGATATAGCAGATCTAAATGTGCATTTGAGCGTAAAGAGGGTAATTATGCTGTTTTATTCATGCTATTCTATACATTGGTATATTTGTATATATTTACAGACAGGGAGCTGCAATTTCTAAAATTTGTTATTGTATCGGTTTTGCTCCAAGCAATCCAAAAATATGTAAATGAGAAATAGGGCTGGACAATAATTCAATATCAATATATACCGTGGTATACTTTTATTCAATAAGGGTGATATTAGTTTTAAACACATTTCCGGTAATTCGATATACATTACAGTATTTATTTTATTAATTTTTTTAAGGATTTTTTTGGGCTCCAGTGGCCTTTATATGACAGTTACTTGACAGGAAAGAAGTCAAAGAGTGCAGGGAATGTATATACATTACAGTATATAATTACAGCGTTTCACTGACTGACGTTTCACAGCGTTCACGAGCGCAGCCGATTCAAGCCGAACAGAAAGAGCCGCAACACATTGGCTATGTGAGTGATGACGTACACCACAGACAGGACAGGAGCCTGGCAGAAGCAGTTGGCTGTGCTCAGGACGTGGTAGACAGATAAACTAGGCTAATCTCAATGAGGCAAGTTTTATCAACAAAATGAGTGCTCCTAACGAGTTGAGCCGAGTTGAACACATGGACAAGACTACAATGCTTCGGGCACCGACTAAACTCTGCTATTGGTAAGTTATACAGTTAAAATACACCTGAGTTTTACATTATTTTGTGTATGGTATGATGATTTATTACTAAAATCATTTCTGTAACAAAATAGGACGTTTATATCCAAAGGCACTACTTTTTATATTATGTTTAATGTGTGCAATTTATGCTTGGTATATTTGTTAAAAGTAATTTATTAGTTATATAATTAACCATCTGTTGTGGGCATTCTTGGCAGTTTTTCTGAGGCTTTTATATAGTATATATCGATATCAGAATAATATCGTATCGACCGAAATTAAGAAATATATTGTGATATAAGTTTTGGCCATATCGTCCAGTCCTAATGAGAAAAAACAAGTGTTCTTATGTATTATTTGGCCAAATTTCATTTTGCACAAAAAGTCCTTTGTCTAGTTCAAGCACAGTAAATACTGCTCTTTCTAAAATTCAGAGTAGTAGTGTTAAATGGTCATAATTTCAATATTGACAGAAACTGCAACACAAAAGTTGTTTTTTTGTTTTGTTTTTTAAACAGCAACATAATATTTATAGGAAATTTCAAAAAAATCCCAGCCTGGGGTCTTTGTGCTTGGAATTTGCATGTTCTCCCTGTACATGCATGGGTTCCCTCTGGACACTCTGGCTTCCTCCCACTGTCCAGTTTGGTGAATTGGTCTCCCTTAGGTGTGAGTGTGTGCGTGTATGGTTGTTTGAGTGTCTCTATGTTGCTCTGCAATGCACTGGCGACCTGTCCAGGGTATACCCCACCTCTCGCCTGATGACTGCTGGAGATAGGCACCAGCCCAGCCCCCACCCCCCAAACCTGCAAAGGATAAATAAATGGTAAAATGACTGAACTTATATAGTCATTCTGTCTACTCAAAGCGCTTTACACTGGAGCCACATTCACCTATTCACAGTCACAAATGCACAAATCGGTTGGCAACTTGGGGTTAAGAGCCTTGCCCAGGGGCACATCGACATGTGACAGGCGGAAACTGGAATCTGACCTACAACCCTACGATTACAAGCCAGCTACTCTACCCACAAGCCACGGTTGTCCCACAGTATGAGAAAAAACCTGTGCAAATATCAACAGGAACATAAACACTTTATTGAGTTTGTTGGGAGCAGTAATGGTTATAAAATTCAGCAGCTGCTGGAGAAAGGATCTGCGATGACACTCCTTTAAGTACCTAGGATGCAGCAGTCTGTTTCCCATCACCTGCACCCTAGGTAGATATTGCATCCTTGGTTGAGCCTTACACAGGGTTTTAAATATAGTCATGGAAGATATGTTTTAGCGTGATCTTAAGTAAACCAGATTTCATGCAAATTTACTTCTGTATATCTTTGCTGTTCCTCAGCATTGTGCTTGCTTTAGGGGTATTAAAGTCTCATCCCATACTTGTACTGAGCATTCCTTCATCATATACACAGGAAGTTTTATAGAACCCTAAACAATTCGGGCCAGCTTCTCATGGAGGATGTTGATGAGACACAGAAAGAACCTTTTCCCTTTTGTTTTTGGAGTGTAATTTCATTTTACTTTTCAATGTGTGGGTTCACAGCCATGAGTAATATTTCATTTAACAATGTATTTAAAAAAAATTACATAATAGTTTTTAAAATATTTAAAACTTGATCAAATTAAATTTATGGTTAATCTAATAAAAATGTAAGCTTTTTATTGTATTCTTTTGCATGGATGTAGAATAAAAAGGAACATAAATGAATATATTGATGTACAGATGTCATACGGTTCATTTAAATTCACTCAAATTGTGGGTTATTCTCCATTGTTCCCATGGAAAATTTCAGATTTTGGATTTTCCTCATCTGGACTTCCTATTAAAAGTTTCTGGGAACTTCGAGAAATATAAATATTTTCTTTGCAACCCTACTGACAACTTTTTGTTAGAGTCAAGTCCAAACTGGCAAAAGACTTTGGGCACAAAACAACAGCTGAGATGCTTAATCATTGACATTGTGATAACAGATTTAGTAAGCTTCCTTTTGTTCTCATAATATGGCATTAGTAAAAGTGGAAAAATGACTCAAATGAACATCACGGAAAACAAGACCAGACTTGATTCCCATCTTTGGTCTAAGACAGTGCTGACATTATAATGAACCCACAGCCCACTCTGTTTGTTTTCCCTTTGATTAAAATGGTAAGAAACTTTCAGTATATCAGTCTATTTCTTCAAATTTCTCTACAATTCTTTTCTTGTACTTCTTTAACAAAATGCAGTATTATCAGTATGATTCTTGTAAAATACAGTGACCACTTATGAGACTGTGGTCATTTCCATTGGAAAAAAGGGATTGATCAAAAATGTTTATAGGTTTATTTAATATCAGAGTAATGAAATAAAAATATTTTGGAATTTATAATTCTTTTTTTTTATTGCCCTGATCTAAACAAGCCTTAAGAAAGAAATTGATCTAAGTCCATCTCTTTTACCTACATTTTTTAATTAGCATTCTGAATACCAAATTTTGGTGCAAAGTAAATGCACAATGCATAAAATGCGCCTCATACTGTAGATGTTCCCACAATCTCTCTGGTTTGGCAGATCCCAGACACATATTATCCTTCTCTAATATTGTTGTATCCACCCCTAACTTAGAGTGTTAATAGTGTTACGAGAAATATGAAATAAACAAAAGAATGGACTATCTGGTTTTGGATCAATACTGAACAAATAGGAATTGTTCAACATACAGTGATTGTTTTGTGTCCAGATATATTCCTTACAGATGCGCTGATATTAATCATTCAACAACACTATGAACAGGGAGAATACTAAATAAAAGTTGGAGATGAACATTTAGGTGCATAATTGTTGTCTTGTCCTGTGCTCTCATTCACAGGTGGAAGCTAAATGACTCTTTCATCCTGCCTTTGCCAGGCTCACGTTACTCCCTAATGGGCGGAAACTTACACATCAGCAATCTGAATAAAGAGGAAGATGTGGGCATCTATCAGTGCCTGGCATCAAACTCTTTTGGCACAATCATCAGCAGAGAGGCCAGTCTTCATGTTGCTTGTAAGTTGACTTTATGCTTAAAGGGGGACTTGTGATTTTACGCATCAGTGTCTCTTTTTAGGGTTTATTGATCTTTGCTAAAACTAACATAAGTTCTGTTGTTTCAAATATTCGCCTAATTAAATGGCTACATTTGAATGATAGTTTAGAATCTTCAACATTTTTAGTCACGATACAATTTCAGGCTCACAAAGTTGTTTGCATAGGTACTGCTTTTTAAGGTTTCTTTTCTTCTTAAATCACTCCGATTTTCTTCAGCTTAGTTCAACATTTGCTTTGCTGGGAAATTCATTAGATGATGTTATTCACTAAAGGTTTGATGTCTCAGTTGGAGTCTCCTGAAGTTTTGTCAGCTCGATCTTTTACAAAAAACATCCACTGATAAAACATTCTTCTAAAGTATAACATTGCACTGTGAAATTACTGGGAAGGTTCCTAATAATTTTATCTGCACCATTGAGTACTCACTCATCTTGGCATTAAAGACACTTATGCCAGAATCCAGTAAATTTAGTTTGACATCTAATGTAATCTTTTGCGAGAGAGTAATGGAGAAACTTCTCCTGCTCGGGCTGAATGTTTGCCTCTGGATTGTGAACCTCCTATGAGAAACCACAATCAATGAAAATGCTTGACTGCTGGTAAGATTATTTACGTTGCATATTTTAATCATTGTATTGTTGTATTTATTTGTAGCATCTTTCTGTTTAATTATTTTTTTTCCAGTAATGTGTGTTATATCTCAGAAAATTGCTATCTCATTTTGATGTAAGTTAGTTAGTATACTAATAAATTCCAATACCTTATTACCAATAAAACCTTGGTAATGATGATACTTTTATTTTTGATGACTGCTAACTTCCCATATCTGTTTGTTGAGGTACAGTAGCACAGGTGATGTTTCACAGCCTTCATACATCATACTTTTTAAGACCGCTGTCTGTGGCATCACTTTTAGCAAGGTGAACTTTGGGCCTCCTCTCTAGATGGCGAAGCTGTATCAAATGACACTCCTGATATCTGTGAACAGATGGGCCAGCTTGATTGAATTCTGATGTCTGTTTCTCTGCCACAGCAGACACAGCAATGATCCTTGGCAAGAGAACACCAGAGATATTAATCTCGCCACTGTTTGGTGCTTCTTTATCACAAAGCAGCAGTAAATCTTCAGCATATAGAGGAAATCTGTATTCTGAGCTGCCTGTGGGCTGTTGATGATATTCACATTTCCTATAAATTTTTAGGCCTGTCCTGAGCTGTATGTCACCGTTATTGGTCTCATTTATTGCCTAGGCCTGACTGGAGACCAGGGATCTCATTTATAAACGTTGCGTACGCACAAAACGGGGCCTGAAACTGGCGTACGCTACTTTGAAAGGAAAAGTTGTGATTTATAAAAAAAAAGAATTGACGGGAAAATGTGCGCACCTCTAAGCCAACTCTGACCGGACGTACGGACATTTCGGAGACGGGGGGAGACGGGGGGATTCGACGATGCAGTTGGTGAGGTGGTGAACTGCAGCCAGACTGCATATTACTCCTCTCACACATATCATTTCACCTCACACCAAACATTAATTATGAATTCATGTTATTATGAACATCCAAACCAGCAATGATATCTATATTGTAGCTTTGCAGTAAGCTATCGCTCTTCTAAAAACATTTTTCAATATTAAAATAAATACATAAAATTTATCTCAAAACCTTAAACTCAGATAAAAGGGCTGGGACTGTATGCCAATTAATAAACTGAATCATCTGTACCATATATCGTTGATTGGCACGTTCATTGTGCCAAGGAAGGAAGCAATCAGTCTTAATGCTGCCAATAGAAATACCCCAACTACTTTCAAGCGTAATATCTGAGATGGATGCACTGGCGTTGCTAGAAGATTTTGCAAATGGAAGGATTAGGACAGAACGCGTGTTCAGGGATCATGCAGACCTCCTTGCCCATGATGATGACTGGCTAAAAAGCAGATTCAGATTCCCTAGAGCTGTGCTCTTGGATCTCTGTGCTGAATTGGACCCGGTTTTGGAGAGACCGTCCAGGCGGAACCGTGCCATTCCAGTCCAGCTGCAGGTGCTCACCACTCTGGGGTTTCTTGCAACTGGTTGTTACCAGCGGGAATTAGCCGACAGGTATGTGTCTGAGTGACATGATTCTTACTATTCTGCCCAAAGTCCCTTTTTGGAAATAATGCCTTCAAATATTTTATATTTATTTACTTGGTCTGGGATATCACAGCCGTCCCTGAGCGCAATAATGCCTGAAGTCTTGGATGGGATCATTAAAATGAGCAGGAGATACATCACGTTTCAATATACAAGCAGGCCGAAATTAAGATGCAATTTGCAGCAATGTCCATTTTCCCAAACATAATCGGCGCAATTGACTGCACCCATATAGCTATAAGGGCCCCGTCCGAAGATGAATTTGTTTTCGTCAATCAGAAACATGTACACAGTATTAATGTGCAAATCATATGTGATTCACACATGATGATCACTAATATGGTGGCACGATGGCCTGGGTCAACACACGACTCCTTTATCTTGACACACAGCAGTGTAGGGAACAGACTGCAGGCAGGCGCTGTGCGTGATGTCTGGCTGCTCGGTAATTCCTCACCGTCATTAGAAATGCTGGTTGTTGACGCCTGAATTAAACGTGTTATCACTTGCAGGTGAGAGTGGCTACCCTCTCCGGAGCTGGCTTCTGACCCCGTTCCCAGACCCACAGACAGCAGAGGAAATGCGCTACAACTTCCTGTCACACGCGTGGACACTCAGTCGTGGAGCGTGCCATAGGCCTGTTAAAATGTAGGTGGCGGTCATTGGATGCCTCGGGCGGCAGACTATTATACCACCCTACAAAGGTCTGCAAGATCGTGAGGGCATGTGGAATTCTTCATAACATGGCACTGAGAATTGGAATTCCCCTCCCTCCTGGCCTTCCCCCTCCCCAGCATGAGAACCCCGACCCACAGCCTCCTCCTCCTCGACAGGAAGCCTTCACCCAGGGAGCAAGGATCCGCCAGGATGTAATGCGACGTTTGAGATAACAACGACAAGGTTCATTTATTAAAATTTTTGATTGTATCATTTAAGGTACCAATGGCTGTCACTATGTCGAACAGCACACTCTTTATTTCCTTTAACTCGTTTGTCACAGAATTGATGGCGCTGATGGTGTCTCTCTGGGTCTGCATCACAGCTTCAGTCAGAACCCGAGCACTGCTGGATGCACCACGGGCACCAGCAGCACTGGTGCTGGGTGCAGCCGGACGCTGGGCAACCTCATCTTCCTCAGCCTCCTCATCCTCGCCACCTACCGACTGTGGAAGAGCTGAAAAGACACGGCATATTAGTCTGTCTCTTTAAAATATGCTCAAATTTGTTAACGTAGCCACGTAATAAAATATATCCAAAAAGTGCTTTACCGGGTTCATCTGTCGTTTCTGCCAGGTCGGTGTCGCCCTCCTTCCCTGACACAATACCGTACACGCGTGATGTTCCCATGATACTTGCCATCTTCCTGTCCAGTGGTTTCAGCTCGGGTGTACACGTACCCCCTCCAGTAGCAGACCCACTCTGGCGGTGGGAGTCAAGTTTTATTTTTTGCCTCGACTTTGAGGTCCTACCACTTTTTTTTTATTTGCACTGACAGTCTGCACTGCAGACACCACATGCTGCCACTCGCAGTTCTTCCTTTTATTTGTGACACCACTGCTGTGTCCACCAAATAAAATGTATCTTCTAGCCTCCACTTCCCCCACTAGCACTTCAATCTCTATCTCCGTAAAGTTTCTCTTCTTGGTTTTTTTTGTTGTTGCCATATTTCCCCTCTTCTTCATATGCGTCAATATTCATGTCCTGCTTTGCATTGACCTTTTATAGCTGGATTTGGGCGTGTTCAGGGCGGGATATGAGCCAAATTCACGTGCGCAAACTTCCAAGAAGACTGTAAGAAGAAGACTATAAAGGGGAAATTGCTTACACCTGTGCGTAGGCATGGTTTTATAAATCAAAAATCTTTTTGCCGTACGCAAACTTTTTGTTTTGGTCGTACGTACACTTTTAGTAGGGATTCTATGCAATGTTTTATAAATGAGACCCCAGCTGCTTTTGTCAACAGATGAGGACAAGCATCAGACCTGACATGTTGTACGTCTTATTTATTGCTCTTGGTTTAACTTAATTAAGTGTGCTGTGTGATTGAACGGGTTTCAGGTCAAGGGAATAATTCATGGTGGAGCAGTCTGTTATGACTCAGTATCATGTCATTTGTAACAGAATCTGACTCTGTGGGGCTCAGTATCTCTTTTCAAACACAATGTGGTTTAATGACTCTGGGAGTGATAGACCAAGGTAAAAGCCATTAATAAAGGAGAAGCCATTAATGAATGAGAATACCCAGGATTAAAATCTTATTTCACTGGTAATCTTCTCACATCTGGCAGCCTAAAAATAAATGACTTTAAGCAGCTATTTAAGCTAAATGCAGCCTCATAGATTGTATAGGCATAATTTTACATTATTCAACAGTGTAATCTGAAATTGACAGTTTTTTTCCTCTAAGTCCTCAATGATGGTGAACAAGATCAAAGTCTTTAGTCTACAACATCTAATGAGGTGCGTTATTTTCTAAATTGGATTGCGTAAACATGTGCAGCATGAATGGGAATTAAGATTACATTTTTAATCCTCTGAGAGATGGATGATATAGCAGTTTCCATTACCATCTGTTGTGGGCTTAAACCTCTAAACATATAAAGGTTGTTGATCCCCTCGACAATACACAATGTTAAAAAGGTTCTTTTCGCCTGCTGAGAACGCTGGAAGGAATAATCTAGTTATTTATCTAGCATTGAGCCAGATTGAGTTTCCTAATCTTGTTGCAATGTTTTTTTTCAAGGAGTGAATGGGTTTTTTAGTAAGGCAAGATGTTACTTTGTACAACTAAATGCAGGGCCTGTAAGTACACTTAATGCCTGTTCTAAGAAAGAAGACAGTACAAAGATTTGCACTGCATATGGAGCCATCAGGGTATTACAGTGTTAAATGATGGGTGAAATAGCTGTATTTATGATAGGAATCTAGCATGGTGACAGCTCTGTATATTGATTTTAATTGAGATTAAGTTTGCACTTGTATTTGCACTTAGAGTTGCATCTAAAATTATTCAACCCCAACTGCAAATTTGCTGTGTTTGCATAATATCAAAACTACCAGCTGTTTATAATTGACAACTTAAATAGGAACAATTTAAATAGCTCAATGCAGCAATTCAGTCTATGGATGTAGAGTATTTTAATTCAACCTCTACATGAGTAATCGACCCTTGATGCTGATATTCTTGCAAATTAAAGGCATATCTCGAAACTCCAATTTTATTTCCAAAATTCTGGAAAGGTAGTTTACAAGCAATTGATGGCTTTTTAAGAAGAATATGGTACTTTGGAAGTTTTTCAATCTGGTTCTAAAGCTTTACAATATAGCCAATATGCCCTTTTAAGTGTTTTTAATGACATGTTTTTTGCAACTGACTCAGTTGACTGTTTTTGTTTTTGTGCTTTTAGATTTATCGGGTGCATTTGACACAGTGGATCATAACATTTTACTTCCTCATTTAAAGCGGTTGGTTGGTGTCAGGACTACTGCATTGCAGTAGTTCAAATCTTTTTGTCAAAGCCAACTTTCTCTGTCAAACTTTGGAATATTGTATTTAAAATGGGGTCCCGCAGGGTTCAGTTTTAGGCCCCCTTATTTTTATCCTGTATCTGCAACCCCTTGATTCTATTTTCAGAAACATGGAGTTTCTTTTCATTGCTATGCACATAACTCCCAGATGTATCTCCCTCTTAAAAAGACTAATGGTTTCTCTCTGTTCAAATGTATTGATGCCATAAAGGGCTGGATGACTTTGAGCTTTTTACATTTTGACAAGCAAAAAACTGAAGTGATGGCCTTCCGTGCTTAGTGCTTAGAAGCTTGCGCAACCCTGATAGCCTTGTTAGGTATAACGATAGCCCCATTAGTGAGCTTAGACTGATAAATCTGACATTCCCAATCCAGTTTTCAGAACTGAAGAAGCATCTTGGGTGAGAGATGAAACATATTCAAGACAACAAGAAAAGTCCAGTTGCCTTCATTTAAACTCCCAAGAATTTTGCTACTGTGGTTTATCTAGATTTCTAGGTTAACTAATTAGTTGAGTTCTGATGGCAATTACTTGCTGTGGATTTTATTTAAGGGTATCAGGCTGATTAATCAGGCGCTGATTAATTTGCACAGCTTTTTGGAAAAATATTTGGAAAATGTTTTATTATTATTTTCCTACCACTTCAAAGTAATGCACTATTTAATTTTGGTCTGTCACTTGATCTTCTTTAACAAATTTGTGTCCTATCTTGAAATTAAAGAGCAACTCACCCCCAAATCAACTTTTTTTGCTGAAAAACTGTATAAATGAGTGTCTAATAGTGCTGTTTATATGTCTGGTCATTATTTTTGGTATTGTAGTACATTTGAGTAAAACTATTAATTTTCTTCTTTTTTTAAGATTTTGTGGCCACAGCGGCATGTATTAGCAGGGGACAGTGTAGAAAGGGGAGAGAAGTGGCGAAAGAGACATTCAGTAAATGTCCGCAGGACGGAGTTGAACCCGGGCCCACCGCTTCAAGGACTGAGGCCTCTGAACATGGGGCGCCCGTCTTAACCATTACACCATGCAATGCCCCACAAATATTAATTTTCTACCAAAAACCACCAGTGTGGCACTTTCCGCAGGTTAAAGCTCTACACTGCACTTGAATCTATATCAGGCATTGCTGTTTGCGCTGCAGTGGTGGCTGACCACAGCCATCCTGCCGTTGTGGGGTATAAAACAAGCCTAGTCGCGGCCACAACTCCGTAGCAAGTTAGAGTTGGAATAGCAAGGAGGTGTTGACGCCATCCAGCCCTCTTCCCCCGTCCATCCCTTGGTCTGACAGGCAATGCCTCCTTTGGCCACATTTTTAAAGCCGGAAATGTAGGTGGAATAGGACTCTGGTAAGGGGATGAGTTGCCCTTGAAGGTTTTACCACTTTGCTTCATGATAAATGGACTATGTCTCCAGTCATGGTTGTGTTTTTCAAAGTGGAACATTCTAATAACTTTTAATGCTGTCCTATAACTTAAGTACCACGTGATAGACAGATAGCTATAAATAAATTGTCTAAATAGCTGTCTGAAAAAGGAACAAAAACATCTCAAGGGTTGGTGTCGGCATAAATCAACACACTGAAGCCATCTATCCCGTCACTTGTTTGCTTCCTAGTCCATGCTTACATATATCATACAGGGAACGTGTTTTTTCTTTAATGATATTGTTGAATAATACAAATTTACATATGTATCTTATTATAAGCATTAGCATCAAGATTAGTCTATGCATAGTACTGATTAATTAGATAACATACAAGCAGGATGAGAAATAGGATCTTATTAGCTAACTGCACTGTCGCATGATCCAATTGATGCTATCTAATTAAAGTAATGACAATTATTCTTGTCAACAGCAACTAGAATTTCATTAGACATGAGCATATGCTAGTTAAGATCTTCTGAAAAGGAAAGTGGGAACGGAAACTTTAATTGACAATCCATGTTTTAGGGCAGAGAGTTTTAAAAAGGGTTTATTGCATTTCCTGAAAACGTTTTATTCCAAGCTAAACCATACAGTTGTTCACGCTGTTGTAGTGGTTAGTGGTGGGAAATAAGACAAAGGCCAGAGAATGTTAAAAGCGCCTCAGAAAAGTTTAAAAAACCTCTATTTGCCTTTTGTCCAGTGGAGAGGTGATAAATGTAACCACATCACAAATTGCCCTCAAACTCACATTCCAGCAGAATCGCCTCATTTTGCTTCTCCACATTTGCCTCTCATTCATTACCGCAAGTTGCATCGGAGCAGCTAGCCCCCAAAAATGCAAATTCACATCCAATTTCATGGACCTGAAAGCACCATGGTAAAGCACATAGAGGTGCAGAGCCGTGATAGGCTTGATAAGAGGATCCATGCGGCGTTGAACAGCTTGCCTTGTCAAGCATTGTTGGCTTTTAGTGTGTCCAGCTCATTAACGCTCCACCGTACACCAAAGGAATATTGATAGAAAGAACTTCACTCAGTCTGTTTTTTTAATATTCAAGCTTAGAAAGAAGGCAGTAATAAATCAGACTCTCCATGTTGCTCACACGATCTAATGGCAGTTCTAACATTTTGGAAAGAACTGCATGAGTTGAATTCATATTAGCATATATAGTTATCCATCCATCCATCGCTTATCCTTGCACAGATGCGCGGGGGTTATGTGGGGTTGAGCTGGTGCCTATCTCCACCAGTCATTTGGCAAGATGCAGGGTACATCCTGGACAGGTCACCAGTCTATCGCAGCATATATAGTTATCCATCCATCCATCGCTTATCCTTGCACAGTTGCGCGGGGGTTATATGGGGTTGAGCTGGTGCCTATCTCCACCAGTCATTTGGCAAGATGCAGGGTACATCCTGGACAGGTCACCAGTCTATCGCAGCATATATAGTTATCCATCCATCCATCGCTTATCCTTGCACAGTTGCGCGGGGGTTATATGGGGTTGAGCTGGTGCCTATCTCCACCAGTTATTTGGCAAGATGCAGGGTACATCCTGGACAGGTCACCAGTCTATCGCAGGACAACAGAATTTACCTAACAGTCATGGTTTTGGACTGTGGGTGGAGTTCCTGGAGGAGACACAAACATGCACAGGGAGAATATGCTTACTCCATGCAGAAAGACCCCAAGCCTGGATTTGAACTCAGGACCTTCTTTCTGCAGTGCTACCAACTGAACCACATACAGTCATACATCTATAGATAAAGATAAATTACACAGACTGATGTTTTGAAGTACTTGTTTTTGTTAACTATGATCACTTTTTTACTAAACGCTAATGGAAACATGGAATGTTAAATTAAAATATCACATTAGACCAGCAAAAAAATAAAATTTGTTTCAGACATGAATGGACTGAATGAAAAGTTTTTTACTTGCTTAAAAGTTGTTTTTAAATCGTACATTTTAATCTGTCAAATGAGCCTCATCAGAATGCATATTCTAATTCTAAACTAGCAGTATTTTTCTACATTATACTGTACAAAATGTAAAAAAATATATATATTTAGCATTAAAATATGTTTAAAAAAACTGTATGATGTAGATATATAGTGCAGGAGAACACCTCTGATTTGACCTTTCGCCTAAAGGTGCTCTTCTGTTCTCCAGCTGACTTGAAAATGTCTTAGCTACACTTTTAGATGTGTTTTCAAAACAAACTTTTTATTCATGTTATCCCAATGGCTGAAAATATGAGAAATTCATGAACTTATCCATTACTCTGCCCAGGAAGTTTGGTTTAAATGTCAAAGTTCTTGTCATATAAATTATACTATTTGGGTAATATAAAATCATGACATTTTTGACATAAATCAGATTACATTGTAACTTTTTTAATTGATTATTCATTTGTTAAATTTTGAAATGCTGACCCTGTCTTTTATTTAAAGCAATTACTATTTTATGTTTTAAATAGGCTATTGCAATGTAAAATGCTATGATAGCTTTTTAAACAGAGTGATAGACTGTGGACTTGTTTTGGTGTTTCGTTGTCTAAAGGTTGTTGTTTTTTTATTGGCTGTCTAACAATGCAGCTCTCACATTACCAGTATTGCCTGTGATTGGCTGAGTAGTCCATCATGGTGACTTCTCCCATAGATCCCTCTAGGATGTGTCTGGCAATCTTAGTTTGGACACAAAAGCCAAAACCTAAAATCATGTATTAGTCACAGAGAGCATTGATCAACATTTTGAATTTGACTGTACTAAACATTTTCATTTGTTCTGTGTTTGTCTATTTTTGTGTAGAATTATGAAAGATTCCAGGTTTTCCTCCAAACACTTTTGGTTTTGTGCTTAGCGTCACTAAGTTGCTTTTTTTGAAATTGTTAGTTCTGAATTCAGTGAGGACCCTTCCAGTGACCTTAGCCAAAACTGACAGCTTTCTTGCCATATAAAGTGGTCTTTTGTTGTTTTTTTCATCTGTTTCTCTAAAGAGAGACAGGGAGTCTGAAGTGCACATCTACAAAGATTTATTTGGGTCTGTGATTGGTGAAACAGTTACTTTTGGACCAAGCAAGGTACCTTTTCCACTTCTAATAGGGTGCTTTTCCTTCTACGTTAAAGTAGAAATTATAATTTCTTCATAAACTCTTTTGTTGTGGCCCTTGAGAGACTTTTAAACATTGATGAATATTAGATCTTTTATCAGTTTAACTAACATTTTGAACATTCATTCATTTAGCTGCTGTCATGTTGTTTCCTATCTTCATGTAAAGGATTGTGTATAGTTGTAAAGAAAATGAACTAAATTAGGTCCGGTTGCATCAGTGTTTGGCAGCCTCGCTTCTGTCAGTGTGCCCCAGGGCAGCTGTGGCTACATTGTAGCTCACCATCACCAGTGTGTGAATGTGTGTGTGTGAATGTAGTGTGAAGTGCTTTGGGGTCGGGACTAGATAAAGTGCTATACAAGTACAGGCCATTTACTATGGGTCAAAATACAAGGAAATGAAGTAGAACATCTTCTGATATCTTTGAAGTATGTGTGTTGCTATGATGCATTTCTGTTTTCAACAGTGCATGTGTATCTGGATCAAAGGTGTGGATTTTATGGTGTTAATTTGCATGTGTAGGCATATTTTGTTATGATGTCCCCATCTTGATTTTTCTTTTTTATATTTATGGATTAACTGACTGGCTGGAAATTAATATTCAATTCTCAATGTGTGCCACCAAGGGGTCAGATAATTAAATGTATGAATCAGAAAGTAGGTTTAAACCAGAAAGTTGGCTAGTTTCACTTTTAGATTCAACCATATGCAAAACAGTAAATCTAGATGAGTGCATACAGAGTAAATACTGTTAAAGGAGATTAAGTAATGTTATTACTGAGTCCACGCAATATGTGATATTTCAATAAGAATTATGTAAATGCTGTAGCAATTGGACAAATGCAAGGTATTCCAGTGAATAATAGTTTATTTAGAACATATTTACAGGCTAAATTTGATGTAGATTTGGTTTAAAAGTCAAAGATTTTCATACGTTATATTGGTTTTAGATGTTTATTTCAAGCTTGAATATAGACAAATTTTACACTGACAAAGATTTAAAAATAAATTAGTAACATGGTCTCACGTTTCTGAATTTCTAAACAGACATATTTACCAGCTAAGCAACAGAACTGCAAGCGTATTGTTGTGTAAATCTTTCAAAGGTCCAGGACACGCACTATGTATTGTTTGTTGTTGCAAATTGATGAGTTTGTTTGATTACTTCTGCCTCTAAGATATTCTGTCAGTGGACTATGTGATCTCTGTTTTACTAACAAACTCAGTCAAAAAGGTAGTGCTGTTCTATGAGAGTGAAGGTGTATTTAAAAATTACTATTCATGCTCTACAACTGACAGTTCTATGAAAACTAACTGAATTTCGGTTCTGGTGAAACAGTGCAAATGTTTAACCACACTTCAGAATACGAGAGAGCCAGTACAGCAGCAATTATATCTTATCAAACTAACCACAATTCTTTTCTGTTTTTGGCTCTGTAATAAACTAAATTGATACTGTTACTGCAAAATCACACCTGTCTTTAAATTTTGGATAACGTTTCTGGCACTACTGCTTTTTTTTATAGGCTTGCAAATTTTTACTTCAATTTTAAGGTTAGACTACTTTTAAATCAGGCATTTTTGCTTGGTCTAAACCAGTACTTCTCAAATAGGATGGGCGTGCGATGAGGTGGCCGAGGAGGCGCGAGAGGCAGGAGGACTTTTGTCTTTATTCATGTTTGAACAAGCCTCCAGTAACTAGGTGGCAGAGGTGCCCAAACTAATCAACAGGCTGCCTGTTCAACCCAGCAGAAGTAGTCTACACAGACACAGTAGTGTACAGACTGATGGAGTAGGGCTCTATGAAGTTTGCAATGTGGGAAAGGTGGGCGAAATTGCGGAATTTAAAAACAAAATGGAATAAATAATTAAACCTCTCGTTACCTGTTTAGGCGGGGGTTGGGTGTGCCTGAATAAACCGGCCAGCCATGGAAAAAAAAACTCACTGGAACTCTGATGTCCTCCATAAAAAACAATTAAACTCGAAGCTTAGCACCAGGGTCAGGGCTAGCGATGTTTATGAATTGGGAGAACAGCTCTTCTATAAGTTCTGTCAGCTCACAAGCTGCAAAGTCTGACACTGACCGCTGCTTTCCACGGGACGCCGTTTTAGACACGTATCACTAGCGAACGGGTTCCACCCGGCTGGTCCCGGGACATCACGAAATCAAGGAAGATTTATAATTGCATAACTTAAAGGGTAGTATCCAGGGGAAAAAATATAATTCTTTGTTAATAATTATCAGAAACTCTCCATCCACTCCCCAAACTGCAGATATTTCTCTCCATGTCTTCTCCTTTTTCATGTTGTCCTTGCAAAAATGATCACTGGTATCAGATAAACTGGGTGATTCTCCACTTCAAGGATTAAGTTCTAGTCATCCATGATAAAAACCAACAAATTAGTCCCACAGACTGACTGACTTCAACCCTGGTGTCACAGGTAGTGATGTTTTGTTTAGTTTTTTCGTAGTTAAGAAATTGGAAATTTTCCACGTGTCTTTTATTTTGAAAATTTCTGGATTATTTTCACTGCTTCCGTGCCTAATTTCCTGTCTGGCTTTGATCTAAACTGTGCAAGTAACAGTGTGAAAAAGTAAAGATTAGGTGTAACACGGGAACGGAGTAGTAGTGCGAACGGAATAACGATAAACAGTGAGATAAACATTGATGGCAAACTTTAGCTATTGGATTGATCTGTGACATTTAGATTATAATTTCTCTGTAGTTTAGTGGGTGTTTTCATGTATAAAGATTATGCGATGGATGAATGTCCATCAGGCAGCTCAGCTGTTGTTTGAGCTGGAAGACGAAGAGGGAGACTCGCAGCCGGTGTCTGGGGCAGATAGCGAGGTTTTTGATGATGATGTGGCAAATCCATCCTTCGTCTTAGACACAGAGAAAGAGGAAAATGAGGTCCTGGCAGGCACAGAGTCAGCTGCTCTGAAATCGAAAGAGAGGAGTGGGCGGAATGACGCCCCATGGAAGTGCCAGGCCTGCGGATGTGGCCCCGCTGCTTAGTGGTGGACAGAAACTGCTTCTTGAAGTGGCACAAATAATCTTTGTGTTATCTTAAAGAAAACTCAGATTCTTCTGTAAGCAATACTAAATATTTGTTCAAATATTGATAAGGAATTAGCAGCATTATAATTTCTTTTGGCACAATGATATACTATATATATATATATATATAAAACCTGTGTAAATCGTAAATAACCAAAAACGAATAAAAAGTTTCTTTCATTTTCCTGCTAATACTTTTATACAACTGTGTTGCTTGCTATATTTGTTATAAATGTAAATTATACATTGGCATTCTAAATTATAAAAAACATTTGTCATACACGTTTGTGGGTTTCACAATAAAAAAGTAACTTTTTTTCCAACTCAGATTTATGTTTTTTGTTTGGCTTGAGGTCCAATATGCAATCACTCATAACCCATAACCCTAACCCTATCCAAATGATTTTTTTAAATAAATTTAGCCAGTCCAGGTTCTGCTGAAAACAATGATACCATATGAGGCAATATTAATGCTTTTTAAGTCTTTTTTAGTGTCGGGAATGAAATATAATAAGAATTTCATTGCGTAGTATAACTAACTGTTTTGCTGTGCATATGACAATAAAGGTCTTGAATCTTGAATATTTTATTAGGAAATATAAACTTAAAATCAAAATTAGTCAAAACGGCCATTTACACCCCGGACCCCAGAGGGTTAATGATTAGTTGTCATTCAGATTAATCTTGGAAAGGGCAATAATTCCTTCTACAGATTGAATTGGATAGATTATGAGACTATGAGACACTGTAAAAAGTATACGTAAAAATGACAGTAAATAACTATGAAATGGCTATGATAAATGACTATTAAATCGAAAAAAGTAAATGATTGTAATACATATGTTAAATTACTGTAAATCAAGAAATGGTAAATGGTTTTTGTTTCTATGGTATTAATATGTTGGAAAGACATGAATTTACCTTAATATGTCACATTTTCTGTAAAGAAAAAAACTGGAAAATTGTTTGCAATTAATCACCTTACAAGTGACATACTAATTCTGTATTACTCACAATTTTAATTCGTTTTACATTTGAATTTACAATTTTCAACTGTATATCAATCACCTAAAACAGTGATCCTCAACTGGTGGGGCAGTAGGCTACAGGATGGGAGGAAAAAAACTGAAAAAGAAAATTTGCAATTCTTTTTTATTATTAAACTACTGTCATAAAAAGTTCTAGTTTTGTATATAAATAACTCCTGAATAGAAATTTAAATGTGTTTGGACTGATTTAAAAAAAGAAGTTTTGAACAAATTTGATTCGTTTGTCGATCGTAAGCGCAAATGTAGGTGATAAGCGGTTTCAGCGAGTCACACTGAAGTTCGCTGGCTCTCCAGGGGGGGCGGGTGTTACAGCGGTTGTATGAGGTATGAGAGGAGGTGAAGGGGTTTTAGACAGAAATCAAATCAGATCTGGTGAAGCATCTAGATGACACTATATGTGGCTTGCGTCTCTGTCCTATTAGATCTATATTTGACCGCTTGAATGGCCTTAAACTGTCTTTGTAAGGCAGCGAAACTCATATTTTGCTCCTTGCAGACAATGTGCTCCCCTTCACACAAAAACTAGACCTCTATGGCCGCATCAGTGGAGGGAACCCCAGCCTTGTAGACTTTATCACTGATGCAGGCACGTCACACGATTTCTCCTCCCTATTTCAATCAGCGTCAGAGCAACCTGTCAGCAATGAGTAAACAATTTGCGACGTACTTTAAAGAGTATTATCGCTCTTTTGCTTAGGTTCGAGATCCGTTTGTGTGCACAGCAAACGAGCTGTCAATTTAGGGTGACCAACCGTCCTCTTCCCGGACATGTCCACTTTTCATGCACTGTCCGGGGCATACGGGAGGATTTATAGACTGATGAAAATGTCCGGGTTTTTATTGTTTTCAAAGGACCATGCTTAAACTGACTGGTGTGATGCATGCAGTATGACAGCCTTTCTCTCATGTAACATCCTCCCAAGCTGGTTCTGATCCGTCTATTGACGCCACAGATAGCAGGCTGTGCGCCAAGCTGCGCCACACCGCATGCATTGTGCAGCGCGGCGCTGCTCTGCGCCGAGATGCACCACACCGCGTTATCCTGCATTGCGCAGCGCTGGGCCGCGCAGCGCCGAGTTACCGCTGTTTACAAGAAATCAAAGCACAAGCTTCATGCACAAACCACAAAAGATATACTGTCCTGTTACAACAAATGGATGGCGGAGTGTGCCATTCACATAGCTGGCATGTGTGTTTCTGTGTGACAAAAGTGGCAAATATCCCTAAGATAACATGGACACAAAACTATAAAACGCCTGATCAAAGTGAGAGTTCATCTATAAACTGACTGTGGAGGATGAAGATGCAAACTAAACAGAGTAAGCACTTTTTTATTTTGTTTTTGAGTCTGCAGCTGTTTACTTTTATTACAGTGAAAAGAAAATACTTGTTTTCTAAGAAGATTATTTCAGATTTTTCTTCAGTTTTTGTTCAGTGCAATTTAAAAAGTAAACTAATATTGTTGCTGGTAACTTTTTTTAATTCAGAAGAGTAATTATTTCTATTATTATTTATTTCCAGAGATTATAAAATCATTTTCTTCTTGGGAAAGCCTTTTTGAAGTTTGTTATTTAACTAATCTTTTCTAACCACATTGAGAATGCACACTTTAAATATGTTAAAATCAAAAGTCTTGGCCAAGTCCTGAAAGTGTTTCAGTACTGTGCCAGATGGCCTCTTTTTTGGAAATCAAAATATGGTCACCATATTGATATGCAGGAGCAGCTTATTGAGTTGAAGAGTAACAGTAGATTGAAGGAACTCTTTGGCTCCTCCCCTCTTTCGTCATTCTGGGCACCATTGATGCAGGAAAATCCTCAACTCTGTGACAGCCCCTTGAAGATTCTCCTTTCTTTCACGTCGACATATTTGTGTGGGGCAGGATTTTCATAAATGACTGCACTCAAAACAAAATACTGCAATCGTGCACAAATCGAGGATGATTTGAGGCTATGTTTATCAAACATTGAGCCAAGAATTGAGGATTGGGGGTGGTTGCACTGGGGCCCCAACTGCAATGAACCAGCTTTGGGGGGGCCCAGCTTGCAAAACCCCTGACCTAAAACATACCTTACTTTTAACAGTAACAGCATGCCAAAACCTTGTTCGAATTACTGCAAAACTTACAGTAAATTCTTTTTTAAAATACCAACAAGCTTAGACTGTTTAATAAAACAGTATATCTTCGCAGTCAATATAAATAAAGGAAACATTTTCTACTGTAGTACTAACTACCCCAAAAATAATATATAGTCTGAGTATTTTAACAGTGATGTACATTTAAATGTTTAGCTTAGAACTGTGCATCATGAACCAAAATATATAATTATTTTTACAGATCCAAGATGTAAAATCTTACAGATAGAACATGTTATATTTCTTTATCCTTATCCCTGCATAAAAATGTATGTGCCATAAAAGTTAATGACAGAGAAAATTATAAAAAGTAAAAAAATTAATTTTCAAAACTTTTTTCCTGTTTTCTGTATTTGCATATATTGTTCATGAGGACATTCACATTGTTTGATGTGGTATTGGTATTTCAAATATTTTATGCTAGAAGTGAATGGAGTGTTTTTAACCCTTTGATACGCAACATTTGGCAAAAGTCACTTGTGTTTTTATCTTTATCATCGTAATAAATTACTTTGAAATTTAGAATCTTAGCGACTCAACGTTCCAGTCCAAAAGGTGGCGGTAATGTACCTCAAGTTGTTTTCCAACCGCCATAAAAACAAGAAGAAGAATCTTAAGGATTCCACATTCCAGACCAGAAGGTGGCGGTAATGCACATGAACTTGTTTGCCAACCTCCAGAAGAAGAAGAAGAAGACTCAGGTGATGTTGACAGTATAGAGATATGTTAGCCATGAATTTGAGCAGCTGTCAAATAAGAGGCATATGATGATATTTATCAGTTACAGTGGTTCATCCATTTGGCTTTGAGATCAGAGCTTTCTTTGAATTATTCATCTATGAATTTTTTTTTTAGATGACAAAAGTAAACTGTCCAGATTGAGATGCTGGTAGATTCACAGGTGAACCATTGGCTTGAGACAATGTGACAATAAGAGTAAACATACCTAATTATTTTGTAGAACTACTAGAAAACACAGTGACAGTCTAGAATCTACTTAAGAGGTTCTATTCTATCTTCATAATGTTTGTAAGTGAAGGGTAAATATCTTTTTTTACAGTTTCACTGCTGTTGGAGACTAATCAATAAAATGGCATGTTTTCACATTACCATAAACTGTTTCACAGTAATCTACTGTAAAATGTATGGTTACCAAAGGGTATACAATTGTGCTTTCTACATTTACTTTTCACTTACGTTCTGGAATCCACAGCTGCCAGTAATTCATTTTTTAATTTTTTTTAACAGTGTGACTCATGAGACTAATTGATTCATGAATCTCATTCAACCTGGCTATAGAAAATTTGTTGAAACAAACAAGGTAGCATCTTCATAACTCACTTTTCTTTATCTGTGGTAAAAGAAAAGCATATAGAGCATCTTGCACACCATTTCTCCCAGATGGCGTAAGACACATCTGTGAGCTTATTGGATTTTCATGTGTCCTACGTTTTCAAAATGCTTGAAGAAATTCACATTTAGTCCATTTGAACTTCAGAATAAAGTGATCTGTTTTTATGTCTAGTGGTTGTGACCTCGTCTCCATTGTTTTTATTCAAACATGATTTATTGCTATTGCCTGGAGTTAATTTCATTATGTTTGAAAATTTCTGCTTGGATTCAGTAATGGTTGTCATTGTCACAAAAGGGAAGGGTGTTTGTGGAGGACCCAAATGCAGGCAAAAAGGAAGCAGAGGGAGCAAAAATAAACACGTGTAATAATGAAAAAACAAATCTAAAATCCCAAAATGTGATCTGAAGATCATGAAACTAAATAGATCTAAAAACAAACCAGGGGGCTGTTCCATGAAGCGAGCCCAGAAAATTGAGGCTTATTTGAAATGGCCTCGCTTGAATTAGCCTAACCGTACACATCAGGCTTATTTGATTCCACGAACGGAGCTCAGGTGGATTCGATCCCCCCCTAATTCAGATGGGGCTTAACAAGCCAGGCTCATGTGCATCCATGCTACACGCAGCACCTGTCAATCGATGCTTATGTAGATAAGTGAGAATGAAAGGAAAAACTTGCGTTCTTCTACCAGGCTAAGAAATCATTTTTAAGGCAAGTCTATGAGCAACACAAATACATCATAACCAATAAGGGGAACACCAGCTGCAGAAAAAAGCTTGTGAGACTGCATTGTGTAATGTAACTTAGGTGGTGTTGCTACACGGACGGTCTAGAGTGTGACAGTGAGCGCTGAGAAGTACTTCTGACTGTAAACTTCTAAATTCATGTTAAATCATTACCTCTTTGGGTAGGGCAAGATAATCTGGGGTCTGTTGTGAATTATTAAAACTAGTATATAACACATGGCAGAAAATAGCTGACAGGTTAAATGTGTTGGAACATGATTTAAAAATATTTAACTGAATAAAAAGTTTCAAGCCTTCAATTTATTCATTATTACTTTATTTCCTTTTACAAATGTATTTTGTTACCAGTTACAAGGTACTTTAGGGCTATTTCAACATTTTAAACAGGACAGCATGTTGGTTTTATGGGTCCATCATAGACAAAAGTGATGTAATTTGTAATTATTAAGAATACTTGATGTCAGGAGCAACATGGGTGGAAGAAAAGAAAAAAATTCTGTCAGCAAGTAAAAATTAAATATAGTAATTCTTGAGAGTTTAAATGAAGGAAACTGGACCTTTCTTGTTGCCTTGAATATGTGTCGTCTCTCATCCAAGAAACGTATTCAAGACAACAAACGTCCAGTTGCCTTCATTTAAACTCAAAAATATTATGTCCTGGATGACAGAGAATCTATACCAACGTAAATATAGCATTATTATTCGAAATAGTAAACATTAAATCTAATTAGATATATATTTTAAAAGATAAAACCCCAACTCTAGTCTTCCAACTCTAGCCTACTAAACATCTCTAGACTCAGAACCAAACATGGAGAAGCAGCTTTCAGTTTCTATGCTCCCCTTATCTGGAACAGACTTCCTGACGAGTGCAGAGCTGCTGAAACTCTGAAATGCTTTAAATCAAAACTAAAAACTCATCTGTTTAGAATTGCCTTCGAGTAAATGATTGTCATATGTATCAAATGTGTTCATGCTCTCTTGTTTTATTGTTTTTTCTCTTGCTAAATTGTGTATCATGTGTTGTGTATGTTTATTGTGCATTATGTGTGTTTCATGCTAATTTGCTACTTTTAATTTCCAATGTTATATTCTGTTTGTTTGTTTTTTATCACCAAATCATGTAAAGCACCTTGAATTACCCTGTTGTTGAAAGTGTGCTATACAAATAAAATTGCCTTACCTTGCCATATTACATTGCATAGTTTAGCCACCACACAGGAAACTGGAGCTGCTGCAACCACTGTAATAAGTTTATATTGGAGGGTGTGTGTGTGTGAGGGAGAGAACAGCAGCAGAATATTCACAGCCTCTCAGTGTGACATCACATGGCTTGTTCAGTCATATTAATCAAGCTAAAATAAGGCCAACAGCTAGCCTGCCACGGAGCAGGCTTGTCCAACAGCACAACACCACAGTGACTAAGCGGGGCTTCAGGTTAGCTTTGTTCGTGGAACTAAATTTTGGGAAATTAAGTCGGGATTGTAAATGTAAGCCTGGGTTTTGAGATTAGCTCGCTTTGTGGAACAGCCCTCAGGAACTTGGAGGGTAGATGATGGAAGGCAGAATTACACTGGGCAGTCTAGAGCAGGATTGAGCAAATGACCCAGCAGTGACTAAAGAGCCAAAGGGGGATATATACTGAGTAGACAATAAACAAATGAGACTAATGAGTATAGTGCAGTATTGGGACCAGAATTAAGACTACTTCCCTGCCGCAGGAGGCTATATCCATTCCGAAGCCAGCAACTGATCTGACTATTCATAGGCCGGCTCAACTGAGACACTGGCGGTGGCAACTGAGAGGGAGATAGCTCACTAGTGATTGCATTAGATAGGCTGCCAATGGCACTGGATTGGCTCGCCACTAGCATTCCTAGGCTAGCCACCCACTTTAGATGTGTTTTCTTCTTCTTCCGACTTTAGTTAAACACCAGCAAAGTCCAACTGCTGATGGTGTTGACGTTTCCACAGAAGTGTGGATAATGTTCAACAATAATTGGACAATCACACATTCCATCCAGAGGACCCTAATTTCACACCCAGGGACAGGTATTGTGGGTTATTATAATTTTTTTTTTTTTGGGGGGGGGGGACATTTGCACATGTAGACTGATAAATATAAACAGGAGAGGAAAATACTCAAATCAGAGCAACAGAATTAGTGTTCAGTTAAGGACTGATTGAGTTGTACAGAATTATGGGGGGAAATAACTTACATCATGATACTGTGATTTTTAAGAGTAACAGGCAATTGAGGTTTAAATCATTCAAACTATTCCAGTCCACACGACAGTCCAGAATGTGGCTGCAATGGACCTCAAGTTGTTTGCCAACCGCATTACAGTTGGAAGAAGAAGAAAACACGTCTAAAGCGGGTGGCTAGCCTAGAAATGCTAGTGGTGGGCTAATCCAATGCTATTGCCAGCCTATCTAATGTGATCACTAGTGAACTGTCTCCCTCTCAGTTGCCAGCGCTGGTGTCTGAGTTGCCGATGCCGGCCTATGAATAGTCAGATCAGTTGCTGGCTTCGGAATGGATATAGCTTCCTGCGGCAGGGAAGTAGTCTTAATTTTGACCCCAATACTGCGCCATAAATGAGCAGAGTAGAAGCAGCTGAGAGTGCAATCAGAGAAGAGACAGGGAATCAAAGAGAATGAATGACAGAACAGGAACTAAACACAGCTGAAACGTACAGAAGCTACTAATAAGAAACCAAGGACAGGTCTAAATGCAAGAAATGTAACAAACATGATAAACAAAGTCCAACATGTGACAGTCATGGGAATTTAGTTTTCATAAGTCAAAGTAATATGACCTTTCAAAAATATTTCTAGCTGTTATTCAAGAACTGATAGATTTCATTATTGCTTAGTTTCGTTTCTGTTTTGCTTTTATGACTTATTTTAATTAAAGCTTAATCTAGCAGTTTAACAAAACATAGGTGATCAGTAAGACGTGAATCAGTTTTAAAACTGGTTTTGAAAGCGGAGAGTTTGCTGTGAGGAAAAATATTTTATGTCTGTGATAAAGAGAAGGATTGATTGTATAAGGGTTTACAGATGGAAATGGTGGGATGCATGGTCTAAACTGGTTACATGTATTTTATTTAGCTAAACCCTTTTTCTTTGTATTGCATTATTTTTAAATACATAGTTTGTTTCCATTTATATGCTGGATCTCTTTAATCAGAACCATCTGTAGCTTAAGTAGGCTGCTGTGATGTAATAGAGAACGGGTGCCTTTTGAGATTATTCTTCTGTCATGTTTTAAATAGTTACAGATATAAAAACTGGATTTTACAGTAATGAAACAATGATGAATATAATAATAGTCAGCCTCACTATTGCTAATTTGCTTGCCTTTTTGTGCAAAGATAAAACTAACAAATCATACCTGCAGAAGAGAAATACATTTTAACCATAAACACATAAGGTTATTTATATGACAGCTGTTAAGTAAATCACATTTTTTAGTCTCATTATATTCATATGCATTGTGAAAATGTAACAAAATCTGGAGTGCACAGAGAAAAACTGTGATGACTCGGTGTCAAAAATGAGTTTGAGAAAATGGTTTTGATATAAAGCTGCAAAACAGCACCAGACATGTTTTATGTGCAGGGTGATAATGATAACATTAAAAATAACTCTAAAGTCAATTTAAACAGAATATTTCTGTTAACAATATTTAGCCATGACTTAAAAATATAACTACAGATTTTATTTTCCAAAGCAAAATATGCAGCACTCATGTCTGCAACAAGCAAATGCGGTGTTCACCACTTTCACATTTCACATTTTATTTATCTATATTTGACCTAATACTGTTTTTTTTTTTTAAATCACCCAGGGATAAACTTTATGTAAAAAAAATAAAAATAAAATAAAAAATATATTCTAAAATGTGGGATAATTTATATTTTTAACATAGTAAGCTTGTTAACATGTAATGTATACATGTCTGATGAATTGGAAATGCAAAGATTTTGACAAGGCAGTGAGTAGATTCCTGTACATTGCATATTAAACTTTATTCATGGCTGCTCTCAAACTGAACATAAAATACAGGCCCTTATTCTAGGTATGTTAATGAGTTAGATAGAGCAGAGATAGCTCTCAAGCAGATGTAATCCAGTAAGTGCATAAGAAATATACAAAGCTTGAAGAAATGAGGTGTTGCAACCCAGGATGTTCTGTGAAAGGTCTGGTTTTGGTAATTGTGCTTTTTGGACAGACTGTACAGTGAAGGGATTGGGTAATTGGATCTTTTTGCTGGCTATGTACTTTGTTGTCCTTGCACTTTCATGCTATGGTTTGGTTGGTGTCTACAGAGCCTCTGCCTAAAGTTTGAAGCCTCTAAAAATATTTACAATTCAGAAAATTTGGAAAGCAAAACCAACCTACAGACAGAAATGTGTGTTTGTTTTTTATATACAGTGCTGTAAATTTCTTACTGTACAGATTTCTTCCATCCAAACCAACCTGGCCCACATATAAAGACAAATATAAAGTGCATGGAAAATACAACTCACCACAACGCTGAATCAGTGGGAGCCTTGTGGCTGTTTCTCTGTAATGAGAATTTCTCATCTAGGGCAGTTTTGAAGACTTCATTGCCTCATTAGAAAGCTGGTTGCCATATATTATGCAGAGCGGACTTGATGCATGGAAATTCTGGAATTGTCTTTTAAATGTAGTTTTGTTTTCATGCAAGTTGTAGGTTCTTGTTCTGTCTCTTCAGTGGAGCTTTTCCCTTTCACAAAGAAACTTTTCAAAGATCTCTGTTTTTTAATCATTTTGCTAGCTTGTGGGTTTGTTTTTAAAGGCCAACATCTTGTCATGTGTCAAGAGTGAGTTATAGCTGGATGTAATGGAGAGAATATGTTAATTTTTCAAAATACCGTAATTTTCGGACTATTGAACTCAGCTGAATATAAGCCGCACCACCTAAATTTGAAAATAAAATTAATTTTGTACATATATAGGACACACTTGAATATAAGCCGCAGGTTTTCATGTTGTAACATGAGATACATTATTTTTGCCTTTTATACCATTTTGTATGCGTGTCAACTGAGAAAAGAAAAGCTGATATCAGATGAATAACATTATTTTATTATTCTGTGTGACACTGCGGCAGGCGGTGCTCCTTCTGTTCAGCTTAAAGAAATGCGTTAATACAGTAAGAGGTTCAGTCTGCTTAACGTTTATTACTACGTTTAGAGAACAGCACGAACGAGGGCAGCTAAGCGGTGTCCTTCAGCACAGTAACATCTGTGGTAGCTAATAGCAACCACCGATGCAAACGGAAGTTGAAAACCAGTTAACACAAAAAACATGTTAATCCGTAACACCGGACCTCTGCATCATGCCAGTTTGCCATTTCAGCTGATACAGTTTACAAATGCTAAATAAACTCCCCATGTTTACTTGCATTTTAAATACTGTTGCTGGTCAGGGCTCAGGGCACATTCCACACATCATCACATCACCCTCTGTTAGCTTAGCTAGCTTAGCTTATAAGCGTGCTTAAATGAGCAGACATGCTATCTCCTGTAAGCAGCACAAAGGACTAAAAGAATAGCATTTACTAAACTTACCGTATTTAGAAGAAAAAGACGATGATAATGATATATCAAATTAGCAAACTTTTTCAAAGGACAGAAACAGAGTGACTTAGCTTCTTTTTCTGGTGCTCTCTGGATCTTGCCTGATGAATACCGCTGCCAACTGGCAGAAAGGTGTGGTGAGGTCATGACGTTGACAAGGATACATGATCTCTATATTATAATTATGTATTTTTCTTTAATTTAAAAATAGGTTTACTCTTTTCCCACAGGACATTTTTACAAGTTACCCCCTGTCTTACAAGTTGCTCAAATCCCATTTTGCTACCTTACAAAGAAGCAAACAGGCCATTTAACAATGTGCTGGGATGGAATAACTATGCTGCTTGAATTGAAAGAAAGAAACTCGTTAAGTTTTCCAGCCTTAAATACACACAGCTAAGAAGCATTAAACTATTTCAAAGTTACCGATTAATGAGCAAGCTTTAAAAATTTTTTTAAGAAGAACCAATCCTCAACAAACATCAATACGCGGTGTTACACAAGCTTTTGCACCACTGCGCCTCCTCATGGAAAGATTGACGGTTGCAGAGATTAAATGAATGCCCATAACAAGGGCGTTTCCACTCGCCAAGTTTGGACAAGTTTAAGACATGCTTTTTATTCAAACTTTGCCTGAAAATCTGCTGTACGGCACCAACACGGCATCAACAAACACCAACATGACAGGAACATACCTGGTTATAAAATAAAACACACTTAAGCCTACCAAAAAAGTTATCTTCCTCTTCCTAAAGCCATCGTCTTACCATTGATTCATTGTTGTCAAGCTTACAAACAGCAGCTCTATTTCCTTCTTTGATGGCCAGGTCGATTGCCTTTAACTTAAAAGCTGAATCATATGCATTTCTCTGTGTGTTTTCCATAATGAGGGCATATGTTACTGTACATGATAAGCAAAATAGTGCATAATCCTTCCCCACGTCTGTTTCACTTTTGCGCTTCCTGCTAGAGTGCACACCAGAGGCCATTAGCCAGTAAAGATCTATAAATTAGCCGCATTGTTGTATTGGCCGCCTGGTCCAAAGTGTATGAAAAAAGTAGCGTCTCATAGTTTGAAAATTACAGTAAACATTCTTCAGACTCAAATAATAAAAAAAGGTGATACTGTAGGTTATTTATTCTTTCTGTGCAGGCCCGATAGCGAATGACCATTTGTCTCAGTTAAAGTCAATGCTATGATTCAAAAAAAGAAGAAAGAAATTGCCAAAAATTAATTAGTGCTGCTTCAAACACATCAACTTTGAAGTCAAAATGTTCACTTGCTATTTAATATATCCCACCCATTAACAGCTGGTGGGATGAAGTGATAATCAATGGCATTTACGCCACATGTGAATGCCCAAAATGTTAAGGCTGATCAATGTGAAGTTTTGATTGTGTTCTGTGTCATAAGGATAAATGAACGCAAACATTAGATGGGGCTAATTAATGTGTTGTGTATCCAGATGGTACCTAAATGACTTCATGCAGCAACCAGGTAGGATTACAAAATTATGATGTACATATTGTTTTTTGAAATTGTATGTGAGCTTTTCAATAAATCATACATAGAAAATATATATATAAAAAGCTTCCCCTTAGTGTGTGTTTTTTGTGTTTTCTTTATTTATCTAGAAGCAACATCTTATTGCTCACAAGTTGTGCGAAGATCATGCACTATATTCACTATGCAGATCCTCTTACTGCACTGTTTCTACAAAGGAAATGTCAGATTTGCATTCTCTCTCCCTGTTGTTTGAAGTGAGTCTTTATTATGTCATTTCATGTCAGGCACACATTTGGCTTCACTGGCTGCAATATCTCCAAGAACCGCAGCAGGCGAGACTTTGCAGAGTGTTCAGCAATTGCTGTCTCTATTTGCTTTCTCTCAGCAGGTTGTCAACAAATAATGGGTTTCCATACAAATGATGTTTCTGTCTTTGTCATTTAATTGTTGCCAGTCTTTGTGCAGTGAATCAAACACAGAGAGCGATAACAATACGCTGTTTCAATTAAATCCACTCATGTGTGACTTATACTTGAAGAATTGCTTTCTGCTCCAGTCAGATGCATTATGGACTAAGCAATACAATGTTTGCATTTATGCAAGCATATGACAAACATGGACAAATTCTGCATTGTAAAACATAATTTTGCTGTTGCTTAACTTGATCTGGAATTACTGACCAACCACTGATGTGATGCTTACTGGTCTACTTGTGTTTTGTTTTAAGCCATTTGCATGTGCATCATTTTGCTTCTGAAATTTCTCTGATAACATTTCTTTTGTTGCTCCATCGCTTTTGTCTAACAGACTTGGAGAATTTCAAAACCCAGAGAAGAAGTCCAGTGAGGGTTCGTGAGGGTCAAGGAGTGGTCTTACTGTGTGGCCCACCGTCTCACTCAGGAGGTAAGATTCTCTACTCTGGTGTTTTTTCCTTGTGATGGTAAACCTTTAAATACAGGATGCTTATACCAGATATATGGAGATTGGTATGCATGAGGAGACTTTGTTGCTGGTAGCTTTTTTGCCCATGTTGGTGGAGTCAGTTGAGTGAGTCATTTTTATTGTGCAACACTTTGGCCTGTCAGGCTGATTTTCTATGAGGGTGAGGAAAGATTTGGCATCCAGCTTGCAGAGAATATCTTTGGTTGGTATTCTGCTAAACTGAATAACAAAGCTTCACTGAGATGGTGTATTGCTTCCCTCATATCACCCCCTTACATCTGTGGGAAGAAGTTTTCAGAACTCTTTGCACCCACACATGGATCTTAAAATGGCTAAGACTAGTAAAGCTAAAGGTCATTGTTGACATGCACTACCTTAATTTTAAATGCAAACACATTTTCATTTAGTATTAAAATGCAAACAGAATAACCTCAGATTTAAAAAGTTCAAGATCTCCAACATCTAATGTAAGTGCATTTTTATATATATATATATATATATATATATATATATATATATATATATATATATATATATATATATATATATATATATATATATATAAAGAGCTTTTCATACAAACATTGCAACTCAAAATGTTTAACAGATTAAAATTACCCCACATAAACCACATTACCATCCCTCCCCCACAAATTTAAAAGCATGATGAGAGTTAAATAACCCCCTCTTATCCTCGACCCAACCCCAATCCGCACACACACTCAAGAGCAATAATAAAAAGGACATGGGGCCGAGTACAAATGAGCCAGGTAAGCTAAGGAAATGGCATCAAAAGCACCCAGAGGAGGCAATGCCGAGACCCCCACCTCCACACAAGTGTTACCTGGCGAGCACCCAGGCAGCCACAGGCGACCACCGCTCTTGAGGCAGAGACCCAACCGTCGACCAGGTACCCTGCAGCAGGACAGGAGTGGAACTGATCGGGCCTTTTGTCTTTGCCCCCTGCTGAAACCAGCGGTCCTCTTCTGCAGCAGAAGTCCCACAGGCATTTGGCACCCCGACTCTGTTTGGAGACCCAGCAGTAGATCCCCTCTCCACAGCTTCATCGGGCTGGTAGGGAATTGTGTCAGCCAGCTGAGCACTATTGGCGGCAGCGAGAGTCCGGCCAAGGATAATGTCCACATCGTGCTCGTGCTCTTATTTAAATTTACTCTTACTCTTTCTTAAATTTGCACTTACTGTAATCTTCAACATTGGAGTATACAGAGATCTTTTTGTTAATCTATGTAGACTGTTTAGAATCCTGGCTTCTCTCTTATTTGAAAGGGAAATAGGCCCACAGCATAATAGAGCCTCCACCATACCTAACTGATGCTTCCTTCACATTCATCTTTCATTAATGCTAGACCCAACTGAGCGGGGTTGCTTCCGATAAGTTAAATCTTTTTGGCATCTAAACGAAGCACATATTTCTAACTTTTGTGTTTTGCAAATTTTTTACATTCATGTTGGTAACATAGAATTGTCAATGGCTTAGAAGCAGCTAGCTCACATGGATAACGTCTAAATGTTGTTATGGTGATTTGTATACCCAAAGACACAATTCTTTGCTGTGTTTCTTCTATTACCTTCCTCACCATCTTCTTTCTGTGCCAAGTTATGAGATAATCTGGATCCTTGTCCAGCCTTGCTTGTCACAGTTCAAATTGTTTTAAACTTGTTAATTACTACTGTGACTGTGGATATGAGCAAGTCTCAGTGGAGACTAATTCCAATTTTATGATTTGTGATGATACACACATCTTGAATTATGTTACCTTGTCTTTCCCATTTTGAAAAATGGCAAAAGGAAATTGACCTGCATCACATTTACACTCCAGGGAAACAGGAAGTCATAGATTGGTCATTAAAATTCTTAAACACTCAGATCAACATAAAAAAGTAAGCTTCATTTACATTTATTTATTTAAATTGTTAAAAATGGCAACATTCGTGGCACCAGTGATTTAAAAAAAAAATGTATTTCTTAAAATAAATTTCCCCACTTGAGAAAGGTATTTGAAATAAAGTTCATAATAAATAAAGAATTTTTTTTTTTTCAGTCAGTGTGAAATGATGCTTCTGTGATAAAGGATGAATTTACTGTTGGGCTTTTTACATATTTTTATGGGGTTACCATTTAGCGCAGAGGGTGCTGCAGATTGGAATCTTTAAAGTTTTGTTACACTACAGAAAAGTAAGATTAAAAAGTATACATTTCATCCACACTACAAATAGATAACTTTTTCCTTTACAATCCAAAGCATATCAGTGTGCATTCTCCTAGAAAATTATTCGGCATGAATGCAGACGAGCTTGCCATCTCTGCCACTTATATGCCTTTGAAGTTGGGAATGCAGTAATCCAACGATTGTGCTTCCTTTGACCAATGTCTTGTCAGCACCAGTGAAACAGGTTTTAATTTGCCCCCGAAGCATGTGGTTAATCGGTGCATAAAGGGGCTCTTACAGGAGCCACTGGATTGTTTCATCTGCTGCGGACATTGTTCAAGCTCCCTGTTTGACATTTTCTCTTTCTCTGGAGTTCAGTTTGTGCACCTGTTTGTTGGTCTTATTGATGAGAAAATGTGGAGAATGAATACCCCTGCAAGGTAAACGAAACGCATCAGTGTGTTGTTTATGAAGTGCTTCTGATGCGCTTTTCAGTTCCTTTAATTTTTTTATACAGATCTATAAAATACTCTCATGTCAAAGTCAGCACTGAAGGTAACATCAATGTTTCATGCACTTAATCTTCACTTCTTTTGAACATGTGCAAATCTAATTTTGACAGCCTTGATGCAGTTTGATCTATGCATCCCCCACAGGGTAACGGGGATCTACAACTGCTTTAAACAGACCAAAATATGTCAAGCTGTCAATCTAAGTTGAAAACAGATGAAACAAGTTTATCAGGGTGTTTGGTTATGAGATGACAAAATGTTTCATATTTTAAAATCCGGAGCAGAAAATATGTCATAGTGGTATTATGGATAAACGTAAATGTCCCAATCCATGTGTGGCTGTTTGGTATCCTGCTGTTCCCCTGCTGAGGGAAGAATGAGTCCTTCACATACTCGCTTGGAAGCCTAATAGGAGTCCCACTTTTCCACGCTTTGTTCTGTTTGTGTTATAATGAGACATCTCACCTTGTGTTTGAAAATAAAAAGCTGGAGCAATGAGCCATATGCCTTCATTTGGCAGTTTGTATGTTTTTTAGACGCCCCTTGCTACAAGGTATCCTCATGTCAACGCTCTAGTCAGCAAACAGCTGCAGTATCAGGAGTGCTGGGTTTCAGTGTGATAGCATTGTCATACATATTTTTTTTGAAAGTGTTTTATTTTGACAGATTGAAAAGCAGCAAATTAAATCTAACAAATTATTTATCGTTTGTAGGAAGACGGATTTATTTAGGATAATATCACATCTGCAAAGTGCCTTGTGTCTATGAATGTGTTGTCTGTACTTGAGGCAATTTTTTCAAATTGCAGGAGGGAATTGCTTCCTTTCTCTGAGTGCTGTGACAAAAGACAGTGTGCTCTTTAGATAGCCTTTCAGAAAGGTTTTTTTTCTGCAGCGGAAATAGAATTGGTCAACCTTAGCTGACTTTTACTTGGATGGATAACATGTAAGGGAGGATACAGTAAACAAGTATATTGTATTTACTTGGAAATAGGTTAATGCTACACAAGCTGCCTAAAAGTCACTTTTCAGTCAAGAAACAAGTGGATGATGCAGATGTTTCCATGTGCAATGAATCCTGAAATAAGTTTAGGCTGCATGGTCTAGTGATATCCAAGAAGAAATGCCTAAAACATGGACAGCTGGAAAACAATGAGCAGTCGTTGGAATCGTTGCTCGTTTTCTGGCAGCTGCCTAGTATTAACATTAATTTGAATCTGAACTGTTCTTAGTAATATATTTAACCCAATGAATTAGTAATCACATACAATAAATAATAAAGTATTGGTGGTTTTTAATTGACTCTGTATGAGGTACAGTTATTGGTCCAGTTGGTGCGTTGATATCTAAGCTCTTTTTTATCATAACTGTAAAAAGGCAAGTATGACAGCATCTTTCAGATGTCTAAACACACCCACACACTATCATTCTTATATCCTCATTCAGCTCTAATTTTCAGTTGTATGAGATGTGTAAGCAGCTTTATTATGTACAGAAAAAGCTGCTAAACAATGGAAAATAGGGGAAATTTGTTTTAGATGTCTTGATAAAGTGTTTACAGAAAAATGCTTGATTATGATGAGACAAGTGATAGCAGGCTCCATATCTAAAAAAACACTTACCAGTTTTTCCTGGCTTTAAAATGTATAAAAGGGACTACGTCCTTTAATGTCAGAGCCCCAGAATTAAAGGAAGGGTTTGCCTTACTGAGTGTACTGAAAACATCTAAAGAAAACACACTAATACTTACTTACACTTACTTAGTGTAACAGACAAGGAAAGCCTTTTTTTCACCCCAATTGGAGTTCAAATAAGTTTTAAAATAGTTATATACTTTCTGAAAAAAAGAATATTTCTGATAAATTAAATCATCCAATCATACAGCAGATATGCAGATGTAATACTAATGGGACAATAAAGCAACAACAGAAAACAACAACAAAACAAAACAGAAAATAAATCAAGTTGAGTGTAGAGTTCTTACTCTCTGCTCATCTCCTTTCCCGACTGGGAGATGTTGCCAAATATCTTTAGGATCTCGCTGCTACAAACTACAATTCTTTGATAAAATACAAACCTACTTTATCACTCATGTTTTCACGTAAGGTGTTTATTCAAGGCAGTTTGTGTTCATTTTGATTTCTATTTCTTCTGTATGATAAGCAGCCTTTCAGTTTCTTAGACATACATTCAAACTGGTTTTAAATTAGGCAAACTGAAATTCTTGTTGTTGCTCTTGTTAATTGACTCAAAGTAAAACTGATCTGGAGTCGGTGCTAATGATTTTCACATGCTGATTGTGTGCACCCCTGCTGTATGTCAGCTATTCAAGATAATGCATTTTAATTGATTATTAGACAGTAATTCAGTGTTCAGTAAAGGTCCAATGCAGGACATATTTATTCAAAAAATTGTCTGGAAAAAGCTTGTATTAGATTCTAATTTGTAAAATAAACCCAGTTTACATCATTCCATTCATTTTTTCATTCATCAGTACAGGCTCCTTTGAGTGAAGGCCCCTGAGCACTCACACATTTTGGTAAATATGGGCTAAGCACCTTGAATTACCTTGTTGTTGAAAGTGTGCTATACAAATAAAATTGCCTTGCCTTGCCTAGATTCTAGTTTATCGGTTGATATTTTAATCACTAGTGAGCCCCATCCCTTAAATGTAGAAATATTTTTGACTTAATAACTGTGGAAGTGAGCAGTCTTCCGTCTGAAGAATGTTCTGGTTGGTCTGTGTTCATTTATTACCAGTTTCCCATATTTCCTACACTGCTATTACACATATAGAGTGCTCTGAAATCAAACCAACAGATATGAAAACTAATTAAAATAGCTGTACAGTAAAACGACTCAATACTGAGTATATTGTGCGAGTTCATGCTAGTTCCTAGTGTTAAGAGCTCCAATGAACATATTATTGTTATTATATTAACATACACACACACACACATATATATATATATATATATATATATATATATATATATATATATATATATATATATACAGTGGCTTGCAAAAGTATTCGCCCCCTTGAACTTTTCCACATTTTGTCACATTACAGCCACAAACATGAATCAAGTTTATTGGAATTCCACGTGAAAGACCAAAACAAAGTGCTGTACACGTGAGAAGTGGAACGAAAAAGGATTCCAAACATTTTTTACAAATAAATAACTGAAAAGTGGGGTGTGCGTAATTATTCAGCCCCCTGAGTCAATACTTTGTAGAACCACCTTTTGCTGCAATTACAGCTCCCAGTCTTTCAGGGTATGTCTCTACCAGCTTTGCACATCTAGAGACTGAAATTCTTGCCCATTCTTCTTTGCAAAACAGCTCCAGCTCAGTCAGATTAGATGGACAGCGTTTGTGAACAGCAGCTTTCAGATCTTGCCACAGATTCTCGATTGGATTTAGATCTGGACTTTGACTGGGCCATTCTAACACATGGATATGTTTTGTTTTAAACCATTCCATTGTTGCCCTGGCTTTATGTTTAGGGTCGTTGTCTTGCTGGAAGGTGAACCTCCGACCCAGTCTCACGTCTTTTGCAGACTCCAAGAGGTTTTCTTCCAAGATTGCCCTGTATTTGGCTCCATCCATCTTCCCATAAACTCTGACCAGCTTCCCTGTCCCTGCTGAAGAGAAGCACCCCCAGAGCATGATGCTGCCACCACCATATTTGACAGTGGGGATGGTGTGTTCAGAGTGATGTGCAGTGTTAGTTTTCCGCCACACATAGCGTTTTGCATTTTGGCCCAAAAGTTCCATTTTGGTCTCATCTGACCAGAGCACCTTCTTCCACATGTTTGCTGTGTCCCCCACATGGCTTGTGGCAAACTGCAAACGAGACTTCTTATGGTTTTTCTTTAACAATGGCTTTCTTCTTGCCACTCTTCCATAAAGGCCAACTTTGTGCAGTGAACGACTAATAGTTGTCATATGGACAGATTCCCACACCTGAGCTGTAGATCTCTGCAGCTCGTCCAGAGTCACCAGGGTCTCTTGGCTGCATTACTTATCAGCGCTCTCCTTGTTCGGCCTGTGAGTTTAGGTGGCCATAGTCCTTCCATTTCTGAATGATCACTTGAACAGTGCTCCGTGGGATGTTCAAGGCTTGGGAAATCTTTTTGTAGCCTAAGCCTGCTTTAAATTTCTCAATAACTTTATCCCTGACCTGTCTGGTGTGTTCTTTGGACTTCATGGTGTTGTTGCTCCCAACATTCTCTTAGACAACCTCTGAGGCCGTTACAGGGCAGCTGTATTTGTACTGACATTAGATTGCACACAGGTGCACTCTATTTAGTCAATAGCACTCATCAGGCAATGTCTATGGGCAACTGACTGCACTCAGACCAAAGGGGGCTGAATAATTACGCACACCCCACTTTTCACTTATTTATTTGTAAAAAATGTTTGGAATCATGTATGATTTTCGTTCCACTTCTCATGTGTACACCACTTTGTTTTGGTCTTTCACGTGGAATTCCAATAAAATTGATTCATGTTTGTGGCTGTAATGTGACAAAATGTGGAAAAGTTCAAAGGGGCCGAATACTTTTGCAAGCCACTGTATATTTAATTTTTTTGGACAGATTAGTACCCCTAACCACTTGGTGCAAATGCACAGACGTTTTAAACTTTACACATGGAGTACAGGGAACTACATCGATAAAAAAAAAGAAAAAAAGATTGTAATGAGAGCATATGAGCATCATCTCGGACCAGGACACCTTACCCTACTGACACAGCCCAACTACCGATGCAAAAAGAGCGCACGCAAGATGATTTCTTCCCACTGAGGCAATCAGAAACTCCCTCGTTAAGAAATTCTTGCCAAATTATGATCACAATTGGAGTGATTTCCCCTGATTTCAAAACTTAGGCTAAAGTGGTGCTTCAGCTTCCATTACACACAGGCTGAGCACAGTTCAGCTCCTTGCGGAGCATTCAGGTCATGGCAGGTGAAATGTTCATAATTAATACATGTAGCCTATTAATATGCTCGATGTGTAATGGCGCGAGGTGATATATACAAATTCTTATTGTTTCATCTGTTTGATCTTTTTGTGTTTTTTTCTTGGTTTTATTTACTCTGTACAGCACTTTGATCAGCTGTGATGCTGTTTTTTAAATGTGCTTCATAAATAAACTTCGTATGGTATGGTATTCAGGAAGTGGTGGACTCACCAGTCATGTGTTGACATGTGTTCAATCAAGTCCATGACATGAATTTGTAAAATCCTTAATGGTGGTTTTGAGTCCCATATGGGTCCATCCAGAAGCCACTACAAAGGTTTGTTGGCGCAGCTTACAAGCTGCCTGCTTGTCAGTCGCATGATCTTAAGGCACTCACAGGAGACCTGTGCTTTCATTTCTTCTGTTCACAAGGTGTACATTCTTATGCACTGCAGTGCTATGCCGTTCATGGTCTGAATGGTGACAATGAGCTGCAAAATGAGCTACAGGCTAGTGGCAAAATGGCTAAGGTGTCTGACTATGGATCAGAAGATTGCATGTTCCACTCCTGGCTAGCTCAAGCAACTTTTCACATGTCACCCACCACCTTCCTGTTTGAACTCCTAACCCTTTGGACCATGGGTTTCAGTGGATTATCAAACAGAGAAGATTCTCTCCCATGAATTTGGCAGAGATCCCGAAAGAGTGGAAATAGGCGTGAGTCACAGCTTCAAAAACCAAAAGTCATGATTTGGGGTGCTATGTCTGGTGCAGGTTTTGGTAAACTCTGCTTTTTTAAATTCACAGTAACCGCATCAGTCTACCAGAATGTTTTAGAGGACTTTATGATTCCTTCTGCTGAGGATCTGTATGGAGATTCAGATTTCATCTTCTAGCAGGACCTGGCCCCTGCCCATAGCTCCAGAAGCACCAAAACTTGGTTTGATGCCCATGCCATCACAGTGCTTGACTGGCCAGCCAACTCGCCAGACCTGACTATCAAGAGGAAAATGAGGGGCACCAGACCCAAAAACAAAGAAGAGCTGACAGCAATATGTATGTATATATATATATATATATATATATATATATATATATATATATATATATATATATATATATATATATATATATATATATATATATATATATATATATATATATATATATACATACACACACACAACAAAAAGTCACACACACATTAAGTCTTAAGCCAAAACACATTTTGAAAAATACATGTAAAGACATGGGAAGACAACAACAGTCGATGTTTGTGACAATGGCGTAGGTTTGTTTTTAAAATTGCTGGGGACAATAACCATAAACATGAGTGTGGTTTGAAGATTGGTGGGGACAATAAATAATCATTCATATATAGGTATTTATCCTTCTGATGTTTTATTATAACATGCACTGTGGTGTAACAACAGGTGTAAAAACTGTGTTTTATTTTGTTTTTGAAATGGCGCTGAAAACCATCATTAGACTGTTGTTTGGGAAGGCTCATGTTTATCCACTTCGTAGCACAAAGAATAATGTTGGCACCATTAATAATATGTTCGCCCCAGAAGAAGAATGCGCAACAAACAAAACAAACGCATTTCCCTTGCAACCCACGCCGTTCTGTGCGCAGAAACGTCAACTGTAACTTCTTTACAGTTCTGCATAAAATAAGAATGAGCTGTGCAACATTCCAGAGAAATAAAAAGGGAAATAATTTATTGTAATACTGGGTCACATTATTTTCCTTTTTTTTTTAATTTTATTTTAACACAAGCAGTTTACAATTCACATCGCTGACCACTTGTTGCAGACGCGCAGACATTTTCAACTTTACGCACAGAGTTCAGGTAACTAAATCAATCAAAAAAAGATTCCTATGAGAGCATCTGACTGATTATCATCTCAGATCTGGACACGTATTCAAAGCATCGCTATCTAAGAGCTCAACTTACAGCACCATGGAGAGTTACGGAGGGATTGGAGCGCGTAGCTGTGGCAGACACAGACCAATGGCGGTTTTAAATCAGCGGGCGGGTTGTGTCGGGATTTAATCTGGAGATAACTGTGGGAAAAGGGTCGGGTTAAAAAATCATCTTAATGCATGGGGGTTGGTAAAATTGGACCAGTGTAGGACTCTGCAACAATAAACTGTAGACTTTTACTGCAATTATGTTGTATTTAAAACATATGTGAGGGAAATTAGATATGCAAGCAAAAACTATAGGAAAAACATATTTATTTTATGCAGCTTTGAAGACGAACCAATCGCAAAAATTGTTGCATGACTGGAAAATAGACTTAAAAGTATAACATAAATCACATGTGCATGTGCACCTTGCTCCCTGGGGGAAGCGTGCACAGACCTGCTCCATCCTTAGATGCATGGTGTAACATAACTAATTCTGGGCAGCTTGTTGTGCAGTTAGTTTCAAAACCACTTAATTCATAGTTACATACAATTTTAGACTGTACGATGTACGCCAAAGCATAGCATTGCCAGTAACGTTATTATGACGGGCACATTTCATTAGCGAACTTGACTTTAATTGACTTTTTAAGTGACTCCTTTCAGTTTTGGCGCTACTAACAAGCAAACATAGCTGCAGAGTCTCACCTGACAGCAGCCAATCACATTGGCCATATAGAACTTAATTAAACTCTTTCTGCACCTCTAGAATGAGACGTTGACAGATCTGTATTTTTCTTCCTCTTTTTTGCTTTCTATCGGGTTTGTTTTTCTTTTCTTGAGGGGATCAAATTATTGGGGGGGACAATTAAATAATCGCTGGATTTTGGTGGGTATATGTCCCTTCCTTCCAAGCTAATTCTACTCCCTGGGTTTGTGAATTCGGAATTTTGACATTATTTGTATGAGTAACATTCTAAAATATAGTGCCACGACTACTATTTCTAATATTAAGACTGTAAATAATAACAATAACAATGTTAATATTTAATCCATTTGTTTTCTTCCTTTGTACAATATCTTCACCATCACTAATATTTTTAGGGACTATATTTCACACATTTCAACAGAATTACACAATTTGGAACCAATAATCCTGATACAACATTTTCAGGTTATTTTCCTTTTTTCTTTATTCTTGCTGCACTAAGAAAATTGAACCTTCTTGTCTTCAGAGGAGTCTGATTGGCATTTAAATACACTTTCTACTCTGAAGTCATGATTCATGTTTTTTCATAGAGGGTGACAGGACCTAATTCAACATCAGCCCAATGCTGTCCTAGACAATATCTACTTTCTCCCTTTTAAGGGCTTCCAACACCCCATTCATGATTCAGGAAGCCATTATTTCATTTTAACAAAGCTTTAAAATCCACAGCTCCTCTGTAGGAAGCAGATTGATGGAGTTTAGGTATTTTAAAACTCAAGACATTTTAAAGCTGCACCTATGCACTGCAAAAACATTGTTGTGTTTAAAAGAAGCGCTGACTGAATCCTTTCACTGGGCTTCCCCATATTTGCTTTATACTGTGTCACCCTTTGCTTTGAGAAGCTCTGAATGGGCCAGGACTTAATGCATCTGACCTCCTTCTGCTAATGGAAATGGGCTTTTCAGATTTACTCAAGGTTGAAATCACTTGTTTTGTGCTTCCACCACATCTACCCACAAAACATAAGCTGCATCCTGGCTGGTTGAAGCACATGTAGCTTGGAGGGATTTTTACCCTGTGCGTGACTTAAGCCTTTTCATAGAGTGAACTTGTTTGTTATGAATACAGATTGGAAGTCGTAGTTAATAGCTGTCACTATATGCGGAGCAGACCTGCAAGGATACACTTTGGCACAACCTGTGCGTATGCATTTGTGCATGAACCCACTCTTATACTAAGCTTGTCCTTGGCCTGTCATGTAGCATTTCTCTTCACTCCTCTTCGATCATTAATGTGAAATTGATACTGTCGGTTCATTATACTAAGACTAAATGGAACCCCAATAAAAATCTGCCACTCACTGTCATTCACAATTGCATTATTCCATTACCACCCATCCAAGTAGGGCTTTGAAGTCAATCAAATACAGCCAATTGTGCTTTTTACATTCTATGTCCTGTTTCCTTTAGCTCTGCATGAATCGTTAACAAACCAATTAGTATCCAATCAGTCGTTTAATTTTCTTTTTCCCCAACTCAGAGTAACTTGCAATAAATACAAAGCACCCTCAGCAGTTATTGGCACCCCTTTAAAACAACCTTTAACTTAAGGACGTGTTTTTTGTGGGAAAACAGAGGAGTAGTTGGCATCAGGTCAGTTATATTATGTCCCTCCAGGACTCCTTTGAAAAAGATCTTTTTAATCTCAATGGGACTTTTCCTGGTTAAATAAAGATTACATGAAAAACAAAATAAAATGTTGACACATTGAACGCTCCATAGTCTTTCTTGTATTGTTAAAGAGGAACTCGTTCCCAAATCAACTTTTTTTTGCTGATAAACTGTATAAATTAGTGTCTGATAATGCTGTCTACATGTCTAGTAATTATTTTTGGTATTTTCGTACATTTTAGTAAAAATATAAATTTTATACCAAAAACCGTCAGTGTGGCACCCTCTTCAGGTTAAAACTTTACACTGCATTTGAATTTGAATCGGGCATTGCTAGCTGACGTCAGCCATCCTGCCACTGTGGAGTATAAAACAAACCCAGTCTCGGCCACGCCTCCATAGCGAGTTGGAGTTTGAATAGCAAGGAAGTGTTGACGTACCAATTTTAACGCCATCATATGATTTTCTAATATCATGCAGCCCTACTGTGTACTTAACAATGTAATAGAAATTGTTTAGCACGACATGGCATCATGAACTCAACAGATTTGAAATACTATTCTTTCCCTTCACCTCACAAACTGAAAATAAAAAGATGGTCCCAATGGTCTCAAAAAACTGTTTAAAGACAAAAAAATATTTATCTATCTATACCCTGACCATGCAAAATAGTATAGAAGAACATTAAATGCTACCCTATTGGTAAAAAGTGGTTGTACAAATTATTACCAGAGGGGATGAGTCAGTCTGAGCAGTATGTAATCAAGAAAGGAGAACAGCATTCCAACTGCTTCTCTTGTGGTCAATTGGCTCAAAGTTATAAGGTTTGTTGGAAAAAGATAGAGGCTTGCTCACAGTTTGTTGAAATACCATTTGTGTAAACCTACACTTGACAATCTTTGAGATGTACATATTTGGGAATGACAGTAGGACTATCCTTTTTGGTGAAAACAGCCACCGACTAGTGCTCATACGTCTGACTCAACAAAAGTCTGATCCATCCAATGTATGTTGGACCCAATCCCAACCAAATTATTTAAAGAAGTGTTCCATTTGGTTCCTGGCCCCATTTTGGATATGATGAATATATCCTTCGTAAACGGATACGTACCACAAGAATTTAAAATAGCTGTAATTAAACCTTTACTCAAGAAACCTTCCCTTGATCAAGTTGAATTACAGACCGATATCTAACCTTCCTTTCTTATCCAAAATCCTTGAGAAAATTGTTGCTAATCAAGTCTGTGAGCATCTAAACAGTAACGAGCTGTTTGAAGAGTTTCGGTCAGGTTTTAGAGCTCATCATAGCACTGAAACAGCACTGGTGAAGGTTACTAATGATATTCTCATGGCCTCAGATAATGGACTGGTGTCTGTTCTGGTTTTGTTAGATCTCAGTGCTGCTCATCATAATATCATCATAATATTGTCTTAGAAAGACTTGAACATGTTGTAGGGATCAAAGGAACAGCACTAGGCTGGTTTAAATCATATTGGTCTGACAGATTCCAGTTTGTTCATCTAAATGATCAATCTTCACTCTCAAGGGTTACTTGTGGAGTTCCACAGGGTTCTGTGCTTGGACCAATTCTTTTCACCATATATATGCTTCCAATTGGTAGCATCATTAGACAGTATGGGAAAAATTTCCACAGCTATGCCGATGATACACAACTATATTTATCCATAAATCCTGATGAACCCAGTCAGTTAGGTAGATTACAGGCATGTCTGGAAGACATAAAAACATGGATGAATCTAAACGTTTTGCTTTTAAATTCTGACAAGACAGAAGTTGCTGTCTTTGGACCAGAAGTTCTAAAAAAGAAACTGATTAGTCAATCACTTCATCTGGATGGCATTAAATTGGCCCCCAGTAATAACGTAAAGCACCTCGGCGTTATTTTTGACCAAGACTTGACATTTAAATCCCATATTAAACAGGTTTCTAGGATTTCCTTCTTTCACCTCCGTAATATTGCTAAAATTAGAAACATCCTGTCCAGGAGTGATGCAGAGAAACTAGTCCATGCATTTGTTACCTCAAGGCTGGACTACTGTAATTCTTTACTATCAGGTAGTCCACAAAATGCCATTAAAAGCCTTCAGTTGATCCAAAATGCAGCAGCAAGAGCTCTGATGAATATTAAAAAGAGAGATCACATTTCTCCTGTTTTAGCTTCTCTTCATTGGCTCCCTGTTAAATCCAGAATAGAATTTAAGATCCTTCTTCTTACATACAAAGCCCTTAATAATCAAGCCCCATCATACATCAGAGATCTAATTGTTTCATATGTTCCCAACAGAGCACTTCGCTCTCAGACTGCAGGTTTACTTGTAGTTCCTAGGATTTCTAAAAGTAGAATGGGAGGCAGATCTTTTAGTTATCAGGCTCCTCTCCAGTGGAACCAGGTCCCAGCTTTAGTCCGTGAGGCAGACACTCTGTTTACTTTTAAGGCCAGGCTTAAAACTTTCCTTTTTGATAAAGTTTATAGTTAGAGTGGCTTAGGTTATCCTGAACTAGCTCTGTAGTTATGCTGCTATAGGCTTAGACTGCTGGAGGACAGACTTACCAATTTTCTTCACTCTGCTACTTCCTTTTCTCCTACGACTCTCCAGTTGTATTTCAGTACATTCTGCTATTTCAACTGTTAACTTTGTGTTCTCTCAGTGTTTTTCTCTCCGTAGAAGATATACCTGGTCTGGTATCCTGTTTGGCTGGAATGCCCTGTTGGACGGGGGGCATCGACTGGGATGGTGCTCCCAGTGGCTGAACATCCACTGTGTCCTGTTATCAACTTTTTACTTTCTGTAACATAGAAAGTACTCTTATATCAGATCTTCTGTTCCTTCTGTGTCCCAGACGGTCGTGGCAGATGGCCGCTCCTACTGAGCCTGGTTCTGTTGGAGGTTTCTTCCTGTTAAAGGGGAGTTTTTCCTCTCCACCGTCGCTACATGCTTTCTCAGTATGAGGGATTGCTGAAGGATTGCTGTGGTTGGAAAGTCTGCCCAATCTCACGCCAATGACTGATGCAATCTGCTGGGATTCCTTAAATTGGAAACTTTTTAACTGATTGGAATGTTTGTATAAATGTATTGAAATGACTTCTTGTTAAGTGCCTTGAGATGACATCTGTTGTGAAATGGCGCTATATAAATAAACTGAATTGAATTGAATTGAATTTAAAGTGTAACAGAACCCCATGAAAAGCATAACCCCGCCCCCAGACAACATTTGAAAAATTCTACAAAGTGGGCAGTGGCAGGAAGAACGGAGGGGTATGGCCAAGTATGGAGGATGAGCGGAGCGGGGAACATGGGGGTGTGTTCACGAGGACAGTGACAGCTAGCTTAATCTGACACTGAAACATGGACAGTGACTTAAGCGACGTTGGCAGTTTTGCAACTGATCCATCTGATTGACGTTAATCTGTTTTGAACATTAGCCTATGTTAGCATTACCACTCAGAGACTGGACTTATCCTATCTCCCTTTGCCTCAGCGCCAGCCTCAAGCAGAGCTGACTCAGTGCCATCTCCGCCGTCACTGGAGATGATGGAGTAGAGGGTGGCTTTATGGAGCCCAGCGGCCGCAAGCCGTATCAATTAGAGCCGTATCAATTAGAGCCGCTGGCTCAGGGCGCTGAGTCAGCGCTGCCCGAGGGTGGTGCTGCTGAGGCAGAGGGAGATAGGATAAGTCCAGTCTCTGAGTGGTAATGCTAACATTGGCTAACGCTCAAAACAGTATGTTAGCTATGCTAACTAAGTGCTAATATGATAATAATGGTATCCTGAAAAACGCAATCCAACTCCAAACTCGCCACGGGGCTGGTATGTCTGATCGTTTTATACTCAAATCCACGGGGTGTGTCTTTGAGACCATGCCTGTGACACAGTCAATGCCTGTGACGTAAAGATGTACCGCTCTCCACCAATCACAAAATTCAAATGCAGTAGCCACCGTTCAACCCTAAGAGGGCAGCACTTAGACATTTTTAGACCAACAAGTGTAGAATTAAACAAGTTTACAAGAAAATGTAAAAAAAAATCCCAGAAACTGAAATATTGCATTGTTAAATACCCATTTATACAGTTTGGAAGCAAAAAAAAGTTGTTTTGGGGTTTAGTTACTCTTTAAGGTACTTTGGGGAAGTGAGTAAAAAAAAAAAAAGAGTTTGTCACATTTATACTTACTTTTAGTGCTTTGAAGAACCTTTTTAATGTTTAAAATATGGCATTATGGCTAGTGAATATATGCCTAATCTGACTAACTTTTGGCTGTGTAACAATCCTTGTTACAGGGTACTTTTTTTACTGTAGAGGTTGATATTTTGGAAGTAAATTTTTAGAGAGCATTTATTTATTAATGTGATTAAAACTATAAATTCAGGTCAGGACCATGTCAAATTCTGTTCTTTGTTGTTGTACTGTAATCATTCTCATTTTAATTGCATAGACACACAGAAAATCAGTTTACTGCCGAGAGGGACTCAGAAACTCTCATGAAAGGGTCTGAAAACTGTAATTCTTCACACTGACTGTCATTCACCATCACATTAATATGCTAGGACATGCACCATTGATTCACAGCAGGGGAAACAGGACTTTAAAATCCCAGAGGAAAAATCGAGTTGAAAACTCACAAAAGGTATTGCATCAGATGAAGAGGAGTTTAAATTCAAAGTAATCTGCAAAGGATAGTTTTGAATTTAGTTCCCGGGGCAGCATTGTCATTCAATGTGATAAAAAAGAACCCACAGGTGGAAAGTATGCATGATATATTACTGGAATTAGACCAGTTTGAAAAGCTTTATCTTTCCCACACTTGACATTTGAAAAGACAGTGGTTCGTAAAAGCACAAAAAGTCTGAGCACAGACAGCAAAACTTTAAGAGCTTTAAAAAATGGCACTTTGTCAAAGACACGGAACACTACTACAGAAGAACATGTAAATGCACCAACTTGAGGAGCACATGGAGGTGTAACAGGGTGCAACTGTTCAAAAGATTGTGGAAAAAGGCACTGAGAGGAAAACGTTCATGCATCAAACAGGTGGGGGAATGACAGTCAGATGAAAAAGGAAAGATAGCCACAGGAAAAGGATAGAAACATACAGTTCTCAGTAGGGATGTGTATTGGCTAGAATTTGGTGATACGATATGTATCACAATACAGGGGGAACGATACAATATATTGTGAAATATTGCAATATTTGAGTAAGACTAGATTGTGATTTTTAAATTGTATTTTAACTGTAGAAAAACTGTCCCAGCATTCTAAACACTCCAACCTGTTTCATACTTTAACACATCCAGTTTTATTACTAGATCTAGTTGATCCACAAGAATAAAGAAGGTGAAAACAGCCACCAACTAGTGGTCATACTTTTAATTATACTACCAAAATTACTGTCATCATTAATGGTTCCATTAAATTCTAAAAAATTAAGTAAATAAAAAAAAAATATCAATACATCAATGTGACATAAAATATCATGCTGCGATGGACTGGTGACCTGTCCAGGGTGTACCCCGCCTCTCGCCCCGTGACTGCTGGAGATAGGCACTAGCCCCCCAAACCTTGCATAGGATGGAAGAGTACAACTAATGGATGGATGGATGGATAAAATATTGCGATATATCGCCATATCGATATTTTTCTTGCAAACCTAGTTCTCAGTATTCTTTTACATTTGCAAGGTTGCAGTAACAAAAATAATACAGTGAAACCCAGGCGCCCTTTTCTCCATAAACAGCAGAGGTGAAAGAGTGTACACCTCACATCTCACTTATTTTATTCTCTGTGCTATCCTGCAGAGTCATCACTTAGACAAGTTTTACCAACAGCATAGATTGCTTTTGGGACAGGGATGTAGTGTGGTCCAGAGCAATTTATCCTTGTGTCAATATGTCAAAACACCAATATTCAGCCTTGTAATGCTGCTGTTAGTGCAAAAGCTTTTATGACTGCACTCTATTTGGCTGGTAGTACTGCGGATCTTTCTCAGAAACTTGTTACATTAGATAATGGGCGGTGGAAGAGGTGGTACAAAACCGAATGACACAAACTGTAATAAAATGGTTTTGTAGGGCATTATACTGTATTTTATGCTGTACTTAGAAGATTCACAGCAAGGTCCCTCTTATTAACTCATGATCTCATACTTCATTTTACAAAAGCGGTCAAACTTTTTCACATTTGGACATGTTCCACCATCAAACTAGTGTAAATTGGAAACTATTTAATTTAAAGCAATAGAAAAAAAGTTGTGCACCATTGGTAACTGGATGTAACGCGCATGCGCAACTCTGTAATAAAGAAAACAAACATTGCACCGTATGGTGTTGCGGTCCTAATAATGCAAATACTGACCTTATTACGGATTTACTTTCCCTCCTCTATCACCAGCAGCAAAAAAAAAAGATCCGGAGAGACACAGACACCAAATGTTTTTGAGCAAAGCTCTCATTTGAAGCTAGATTTATCATGTTTGCCAGTGAGTTGACGGCACATGCTCAGTGTTCTTTTCTGTGTTTCTCTGGCAGTGTCACAGCGCCACCAGTGGGCCCAGCATATGTACTGCAGCATCTTAAGCCGGTTTTGAGAATACGTGTGGACAGACGTTTTCATTATTGTGGTGCAGTTTTTACAGCCTTCGTTTTTGGAACTGTACCCCATTTGACCCCGTGTCGAGCAGACCTTAAAAATCCACTGGAACACGCTTGATACAGATTATAAACGGGATATAAATGGTATATTTTAAAATGTTAAATTGTCAAAAGTTTAATCCCAAAAAATAACCAGTCTGTAATGTCAGCCATCAGTTGCTCTGATGTTTCAATATCAGCCAAAAAGCAAAAAATATAGGTCAGCTTCTAAGAACTGGGTTGTTTTGATCACAAGACTTATATTTTGTTTGTAATTATTGATTAAAGTCAGTGATTACTTGATTTTATTTTTCCATTAATCTTTTGTACTTTCAAATGTTAATATCACATTAAACTCTGATTTATTCCTTGTTTCAAAGTGACATCTCATTCTTCCTTAAAATGTTTTTTAATTGTCATTTAACAGATAGACCCCTTCTCTTGTCTCCCTCCTTCATTGTTTTTACATGCTTCATGCACCTCCAAACTGAAAAGGAGAAGACCCACTTACATATAGCTTTACCCTGCACTGTGAAATGCCACTTCATACCACTGTAAGCCAGTTAGTTGTGGGAGTTTGTGGGTGGCTGAAGGGCCCAGTTAATTTTGTTCCATGTTCCTCATTTCAGTCCAAATACCAGCCAAATACTAAAGCAAAATTCTGAATTCTCACTTTTCCAAATTACTTTTAAGCTAAACAAGCCGCCATAGAAACCAACTGAATAATCCTCTAAGATATTTTTTTTAAACCAGTGCTGATGAATATTCATCCGTTCAGCCTCATAATTTTAACATAGGGTTAGTTATGATTTTCATTAACAATATTAAAACCATCTATTCAATAACCGTTGATAAGAGTAATTGTTCTTCAATTATAAATTATGTTTTTAATCATGAAAGGCTGAGTCCAATGCACCAACTGCTTTATCCCTTAGGGCATCTTCCCACATGGATGTGATAAGACTGCCTATGAAGCCTACTTTCTCTGCAAATGTATACAGATGTTCTATAAAATCAGAGCACATTCTACCAGCTGCATTCATGCAGGTATTTTTCTTTGCCTTCGTCCACAGAACTCACCTTCACATGGATCTTCAATGAGTACCCGTCTTTTGTCGTCCAGGACACGCGCCGATTTGTCTCCCAGAAGACGGGAAACCTCTACATCGCTAAAGTGGAACCCTCTGATGTGGGCAACTATACATGTGTTGTCACAAACATGGTTACCAAAAGCAGTGTTCAAGGACCACCTACACCTTTAGTCCTCCGGCTTGATGGTAATGGAGAACCCCCCCCCTCCCCTTACTGAAATTTATACAACAGCAGCATAAAGGAGATGCTGTTTAAACTGTTTTATTTCAAGACAGCATATTTTTAACATCACAGGTATTGAAATTTTAATTAGTGACTGTCTGGCAAAAAAGCGAGTTTATACAAACCGTTGGCAGTAAATTTAATCATCTGTGTTTCATTTTATGACTAACTTGGCTCAAAAAAATGCCAGTTTGGGAGGTGTTTTATTAGGTTTACTCTCCTTTTATGAAAAAAAATGAAACTTCAAATCCCAAACATTGGAAAACACATTTAAAATATAACTACCTTCAAATTATTCACACCCTTTTCCAGCAGAAACTTCAATGTATTTTACTGCCATTTTGTGTCATAGAACAACACAAAACAATAGTGCATTATCGTGATTAGATACTACTTGGTTTTTTTGTTTTTAACTTTACTGTATGAATACTTTTCATACAGTAATGCTGAAATACTTTTCACTATAGGATAGCTGCAAGTCTTTTGGGCTATGTCTGCATCAGCGTTGCACATCTAGAAAGTAAAATTTTGCCCTTTTACATTTTTGCAAACAGATAGAGTACAGTTGAAATAAAGGGAGAGCATATATAAAAGCAATTGTAAAGTCTTGTTACAGATTCTTAATTGGTATTTAAGTCTGAACTTTAACTGGGCCAAAATGCTTGTGGATTAAGTCTTTTGCAGCTTGTAACAAGTTTCAATCAACTCTAAGCAGGATTCCTGTCCCCAGTAAAACAAGAACAAGCCTACAGCGTTGGCACCATTGAGTGTGTATATGGTTGATAAATACGTCCCTGCCACATTAGGGTGACAGCTAAGTCTTGGTAGCTTTGCAGTTGCACTGTACCTTTTTTATGTTTAGATGACGGTTTGAAAATTGCTTTGCAAGATTTTCAAAGCTTGTGATTCAGGAGGCTGAATACAAGCGCAAACCACTCTGTTCAAATATTTTTTGTATCAAATTTGAGCAAGCATGTATCATTTTCCCTTCACTTAGCAATTATACACCTCCTGGTTTTGGTCTATCACATAAAGTCCCAAAAGAATACATAGAACCTTTGGCTATAGAGTGACAAATTGTGAAAATGTATTAAAGTTTTTGCAAGGCACTGTAATTCAAAGGCCTACAATAAAATTGAGTGGCTGGTAACCTGTATGCAACTGAGTCAGACAGACCTTTGCCATTTTCTTCCCCTTTACATTCTTTGTAACCTTTTCCTGGCCTCGAGCTGAAATTATTTCTGCGAGACATGCGGGGGAAGTGACACAGTGTTATTCTTTTTCCTGCAGGTGTGATGGGTGAATATGAACCAAAAATTGAAGTGCAGTTCCCTGAAGTTGTCCCTGTCGCTAAGAGCTCAACCGTCAAGCTGGAATGTTTTGCACTTGGAAAGTATGTTTTTATCATCCCAAAACGTCAAACCCATCATTATTTGTTCAGTGCACCTACAGAATGAGCATGGAAAGGTATTGAGGTGGTTGAATTAATTTTCACAGCACTGTGATGAATATGCTATCAAACAATGTTTAATGTGAAGGTTGCAAGCTTCATCTCTTTAGCTGCTTTCCAGCCACTGTTTATATTTCTTTAAGAATACCTTAGAGGCTGCTACCGTTTCTTTTTGCTCCTGTGTGAATCTCTTTCTCATCTCTTCAGCCCAGTGCCAACCATAAGCTGGAAAAGGGTGGATGGGGCCCCTTTTGGCAGGAAGGTGGATGTGAACAAAGCCAGCGGAGTTTTAGAGATCCCTTATTTCCAACAGGAGGATGCAGGGATGTATGAATGCATGGCCGAAAATAGCAGAGGAAGAAACTCGGTTCAAGGAAAGTTGTCTTTCTATGGTGGGTTCTGCAGCAGGATGAGTTGATTTAAAGACTACTTAACTTTGTGCCAACTGCCCTGGGTATGAAAAAAAATCATCTGCATTCAACCTGTCATTCTTATTCCTAATGTGTTGGCACATTTTTAGGATTTCAAAAAAAAACTTCTACCACTTGATTCACAACCCAATTTAAGCTTCTGCCAAACTTCTCTTGGTTACAATGTCTTAAAAGGAAGAAAGTAACTTTGGTGTGAAGCTGGCAGAAAATTTTATTTGTTGTCTTGCAATCTGTAGGTTTTATTAGTGTCCATTTACAACAGAATCACATACTGCAATGTGGTTGTAAATTAACCCATTTCCACTAGTTCATCTCTGACAATCCTTTTTATTGTTCCAGCAGCTAACAGTGGACCACAGCCTCGTTAGATTTACACCTCCTCTCAGGGAAAGGTGATTTTTCTCCCACCATCACCGGACTTACAGCCTAGATTCCGAGAAAAGCTTTTAATGTCCCGAGATGAAGGATTTTTATAGTTTCTCTCTCCCATTATGTTGCAGTTTATGCATTGATGATGTCTGACCACAGGGCCTTTAGGGAGGTTCTTTACTGAAAGCAAGTTTGGAGGTTCTTTCTGTAAAGAGTGGTGCCTTTCAAATGATAATGCATTTTGTGGAGTATCTAAAAACTGTGAAGTTAGGTCTATGCAAATGTTTTACATTTTAATCTGAATGCTTTTGTGCTAACTCGAAACATTTTGAATAGTGATGTCGGTTTTTCAGTGGAAATACAGCACACTGTTCTGCTGTGTCCGATGCTGGAATATGAAAATCACATTAGTTCTCATCTGAGTTCAGATACAAATGCTTACTGTAGACATCAGACTGACCAAGATTTCAAGTTTTTCAATCCCAGAGGTAGCAGAGCCCATTTCTGTCTTCTGTCAGAGTGTTTTGGATCTCTTACCTAGCATGATTGCCTGCATCTGCCCTTCTTGGACTAGTTTTATTCAGAGGTAGATCCCAGATGTTGATTGCTAAAAGCTGGCAAAGAATATACTTTGGTATCAATGCTTTCATGTAATTTATGGGGCATTATGGACAAATTACATTGTGGGGGATCAGAACATGTTGATAAGTTTTCAAAGTGAAGATATTGTGATGTCCTTTATTCATCCATGTAGAATGCAGATGGAATCTGGAGAATTGAACTGAAAAGAACTGTAAGAATCAGAATATTATAGAGTGATTTTCACAGAAAAAGAGCAGGTAAGAAAGACTTTAAAGGTTGCTGCAGCTTTCTGTAAGTATATGTTGCCTCCAGTTCAGTTCGGGCTCAGTGTTCCCCAAGAGTGACAGACAGCAAAGTTATTAAGCAAGAGATACGAGTTTTAGTAAAGATGGTTAAACTGAATATATCAATTACAAGGAATACAAATACCGGCATTTTGTATGCAATTTAGTGATATTAAGAATACTGGACATAACTTCCACTGCTAGATGGTGGTAAAGGGCAACAAAAATGTTCCTTGCTATCTAGATTATGCATTAACAAGCATTAGTGAGGAAAAAACCTGGCTCAAAGGAGGCACTTTGTGAGACTAATCTGCAGGGTGTTCTTCAAGAGACAACTTTTCTTGTAAGTTACGTTTATACACAAATAACTGAAAGTTAGTAGTTTTTACTTTTTGGTATAAAACAGTTTATTAGTTTAGCTGGAGTGAATTATTAGTCTGAATTATCATATTTTGCTCGACTGATTATGTATGACTATGATACTTTTTTTGATACATAAGACACATGAACATAGAAAATAGATTAAATTGTACTTAAATCAAAAGTAGTGAGTCCCTGTCATTAAAAGCACACCTTCATACGACTCCTCTGCTGAACTGTGTGAAAGCCCTGTGTGTCCTTGTGAGATATAAGTCTTGTCCCATTTCACAACCTCACAGACTGACTTGTGGGCAGGTGATAAAAATCTGTAATCTCATTTTAACGTCATGCTGACGGGACCTTGTGGGACAGCCATCAATTCTGGTACAGAATTGTAGGATCAATATACTGTACGGATGTGGGTTTGTAGCAATCAAAATTTAGCCAGCCTCTGGGTAACGCTCTGAATTTTCCCCTAACTGCCTTGCTAAAGTTCAAGAGTGTTTTATAAACTAGTCAAACTGGTTAAATTGCCATCTAATCAACCAAGCTCTTGTCTTTGAATGATCCCTAATCATTTTAAACTAATCTTGTTTTAAATCACTTGCTTCACATTCTCTTATTTCCCTATAGTAATCCAGTGTCTATATTTTTTTCATGTCTCTTCTTTTAGAATGATCAGGAGAACATGTTTAAATTACATGAAAATATTCTGTCAAATGTTTTTATTATTATGGACCTAGTGTTATTAGATTTTTCAGGAAAAAGTGTTTGGACATTACTTGAATTATTTACTTTGTATCTCCTGAAAAGCAGAAAATGCTTGTAATGCAGGGGAATAAATAAGTGTTCTTAAAAATAACCAAACTGAAACTGAATTACATGATAATGACACTTCTGATCTTTAAACAGTAAATCTTATCAAAAGATTTGTAATTTTACGTGAAACAAAGGTGAATATAACCTGTTGTTACCACTGTTATTAACTTGAACAACTCATGTTCTTTTTTTTTTTTTTTACTGTGCTAGAATGGTATTTTGATCACCATGAGCCGAACCCTAAAGATTTCCTTGGTGTGGACCATACTATATTGATTTTTCTTCGCAGTAACTTTATTCAGTTTTGTTTTGGTTTATGATTTATTTATATATTTTCCAAAAGGAGGTCAGTGTCAGGTTAATTTGTAGTGGATTTCTGACTTGTGCTGTTGGATGCTACCTTAATGGATTGATTACCCTCTTGGTTGCCTCATTGATTTGTTTTAAAACTGCTGCTTTCAGGTATTCCTTAAACGTTTCTGCAGTGCTGTAGTATTCATTCACAGTAACAGATTCGTGTCCTTACAGCTCCTCCTCAGCTGACGGAGAAACCTCAGGATGTTCAGAAGACCATTGACGACACTCTGGTGTGGGAGTGCAAAGCCAACGCTAAACCCAAACCGTCGTACCGCTGGCTGAAAAACGGAGAGCCCCTGGATCACATGGAGGTAGTCAATTTTTTTAACAGTTTTAAATATTACTTTTAAATAATTATTACTAAGCATCATCCACACCATTTTCAGAATTTCAACCACTATATACCATGCACAATGTTCCCCAAAAAAATCCTTTAGTGAGCAAGTTGAGACAAAAGTAAATTAGGGATGGGCATAATTAATCGACGATCGATTAATTGATCATTAAGAATTTCATCGATGACATTTTTTTTTACCGATCAATTAACGCTTGTTCTGTTGCGTAGTGTGAGTTTTGAAGGAATGCAATTTTTTTTGCTATGTGGCAGTAATTAAAGACTTTACCACATGAGGGCGATGACTAAAAATGAAACCCACAGGCCGACTCAGTTTCTTGCCAGTTTCTGTGTATTTCAAAAGTAGGATTGTCATGAAGAGGTCGCAGCAAAGTGTGGCGTGGGACCACTAAAAAAACTAACTAACAAACAATAAAGGTCTCTGTTCACTGCCAACACTGCAAAGCTGTGTATAATTACTTGAACGCACTTCCAACCCTGGTTAGAAGCGGAGCATCCTGCTCTTGGTCTCAACTTAGCATCAAGTCGGTGTTAGCACGGAGGAGCCCAGATGCACAACGAGCAGAGAAACTTCCTCACTGATTACTTTCTGAGGGAGGCTCCGCCACCCCTGGATTGCACCCCTACAGACTGGTGGAAAATGAATTAAACAAGATTCCAGATGCTTGCCAAGTTAGCACGGAGGTATGTGTATCACAGCGACTTCTGTCCCCTTACAGCAGGTGATCTCAGTGCTGCAGGTCAGAAGCGACAGCAGCCTGGTCTGCTTTCGCTTCTGACCCCAGCGCATGTTAACATGCTCATCTTTCTCAACAAAAATCAGTAGGCTGGTGCTAAAGTTGTATATATGTTACAGTTTCTTTTTTTGTGTGTCTTTTTTACTCTGTTAATGAGCCTGTTAATTAATTGTTAGGTATAGGCTACGCTGATCTCTCTCATCCTCTTTCTCGACTCTTTTTGGCAAATGTAACACAAAACTATCAGACCTATAAGTTTTTGTTTTTTATTAAGTCATTGTTTAACATGACTTTTTTTTTTACCTTTTTGGAGAAAGCGAGAAATATGAGCGTCAGTTGTGTTAATGAGTACCGGCTTTTAGCTGTCTGCTCCGCTGCTTATAGTGCATATGTTCTTTGTACAACTACCTCGAATTAACTGCCACAAGAGGTGTCCCACTTGTAATGAAGATCTCAATGAGGAAACACGCTATTTTTCTATTCTCACTGCATTTTAATATAGCCTATGAACAATGAATTTTAATTTTAAAAAATCAATGATTAATCGAAAATCGATCGTTAACTCTCCCGATGATCGATGAAGACAGTTTAATCGAATGCCCATCCCTAAAGTAAATCATCACAAGTCATAATTGTTCCCCTATTAAGATTCTAAAAATTGAGTTGAATGAATAAATGATTTCTGCACCCCTATTGAAAGTATTACTTAAAGTGCATCTCACTCCCAAATCAACTTTTTTGCTGATAAACAGTATAGATGAGACTCTAATAGCATTGTCTACATGTCTTGTAATTATTTTTGGTATTTTAATACATTTTAATAAAAATCAAAATTTTCTAGCGAAAACATTTGGTCTGGTGCCCTCTTCAGGTTATAACTCTACACTGCACTTGAATTTGAATCGGCCATTGCTGTTCGCTCTGCGGTGATGGTTGACGTCAGCCATCCTGCCACTGTGGGTATAAAACAAGTCGATTCTCTGCCACGCCTCTGTAGTGAGTTGGAATAACAAGGAAGTGTTGAGGCCGCCCAGCCCTCTCCCCCTGCTGTCCCTCGATCCGCCAGGCAACACCTCCTTTTGGTGCATTTTTCAAACAGGAAATGTGGGTAGAGTTAGACTCTGGTAGAGGGTTGAGTTGTTCTTTAAGTTGTTTCTATTATTGCTGCTCTCAACAGAGCCTCAAAGAGTTCAGTAAATGAAGATAAAGGTATGTCAACAAGTAAGATGAAAGACTATAAGATTGCTCTAAATTTAGTAGCATTTTGCTCAAAAGATTCATTATTTGTTGGATTCAAGTTTCGCTTCCATCTCACAGGCATGCACTTGGCAGAAACATGCCACTTTGAAATGCTTGTATTTGCTACTGACTAAATTTGGCAACAGAAATGCGTGTGTCCATGTGTGCATAAGCTGGGGAGGGTGTTTGAATGTGTTTTGCAAAAATGCCAAAGTGGTGCCATTTTCTGTTTGTAATCACCCAGGGATTTTGTTTGACAATTTAGTCCTCAGTTGCTTATCTGCTAATCTCAATTTTATCATTAAGTCTTTACTCTGGGGCAGGCAGAGAAAATATCTCATCATCTAAAGGGCATTTTAGATTTTGGCAATTTGCGCTGTTTTGTATCATTGTTGTATTGCTTTTTTATGCTTTCTGACTAAAAAATATGGCTCAGTTATGTGCACTGATTTTGTCAGACTTTAAATTGGGTAATGAGATGAAAATTGGAGCGTTGTTTTGTTGGACATGTGTTCAAAGAATAAACATAATCCAAAATTTTAGACACTTTAATTAGCTGCCTGTTTTTAATTTTCACTCCTAAGCAGATGAAAACTATGAGTGAGTACATTTACTTTACCATTTTAAAAAATGCATTTCTTCTTTTGGGTTCATCTTGGAACTCTTATCGCCCCAACTGCACATATCTGATATTGATTTGTAAATAACTTAGCAAAAGATTCCTTTGGCAGGTGGCCGAGGTAAGATATTCTCTGTGCATGTGGCTATATTAATGAGGTGGGGTGTTACCATTTTCAAAATGCCACTCTCAACTGCAGCAACGGTAAATCAATTTCCAAACCCAAAGGTCAGCATTGTAGAGAGAGTGGGACGAAGAGGGGGAGGCCAAGGGGGCCATTTGTTATTCCTCATTAGAATGGATCAGTCTTCTTCTTCCCCTTCCCTGCTGTTATCTACCCATCTCCGTTGCTCCTTTTCTATTTCTTTATTCCTTTTTAACTTCTCCTCTCTCTACCTCTCTCTCTCCCTACCTTCTTTTCTCCTCCTTCCATGGGAATTAAATGGCACAGAAGAGGGCTGTCAATTCAAAATGTCACCCTGGAAAACAAGGACCCACTCAAGCTTGTATTTTTCCAATATGCCACCAGCTACCCCCTTTTTAGTTATGTACATAAGAGTGTGCGATTTCCTTTCTCGCGACCTCCAAGCTCCTCTGATTGCCCTCTGCTCTGCTAATGTTGTCGTTGTGTTCAGTGGGTTCAGCTGCTGCAAAAACACCATTACATATTCAACAGAGAAAGCAATCGCTAAGTGTCTATGATTTGCTTTCTCACAGCATAACTTGACATTGTGCTGGTATCTGAGTGCGGTCGTGCATAATTAAAGTTGATAAATAAGAAAAATGCCTCCAATTGGTTTTACTGTTAATTGTGTCAGCACTGACTCTGAGGCTTTTTATGTGGGTAAAGGGTATAGAATGGTCCTGTGTGGCACCAAACCACAACGATTCTGGGATACTGTTTTACTTTTTCACCATGTTGGTCTGCTACATCCAGAAAAGCACCATTCCTCATCTATTTAGACCCTGTTAAGGTGCAGCTCAATAAATTTAAATATGATTAAAAAATAAAATAGATTTTTACAAATAAATTAAGAAAGAAAAACTTGCTATATATAGAATAATATATCTCAATCAAATTGGGTTGCTCCAATCACTTCCTTGGCCACAGGTGTATAACATCCAAGACCTAGGCATGCCCACTGCTTTCATGAACATTTATGAAAGAAAGGGTCACTCTCAGGAGCTCATGGAAATTCTATTGTGATGCTGTGCAATAAATGCAGCGTGGCACCTGTCCAATAACAAATTTTCCTCACCACTATATATTTCACACTAAACTATTAGTGGCATTTTAACAAAGCTGAAGCAGCTGGGAATGGCAGCAGCTCAGCCACAATGTGGTAGGCAATTTAAAATTACAGAGTGGGCTCAGCTTATGCTGAACCATACAGTGTGCAGACCTCCAAACGTAGCCTTCAACTTAGCTGAAGAACAGGCAATTGAGAGCTTCATGGAATGGGTTTTATTGGCTGAGCAGCTGCATCCAAGCCTTACGTCATTAAGTAAAGCCTCGGATGCAATGGCATAAAACATGCCACCACTGGACTCTAGAGCACTTGAGACCTGCTGTCTTGAGTGACAAATCCTGCCTCTTTGTCTTGCGATCCATTGGTTGAGTCTGAGTTCAGCAGTTGCTAAGATAGTGCCAAGTATAAAGTTTTGTTAAATTGTTAGGAAAAAAAGTGCCAAACACTATCTTAGACCTTATCCACAGCTCCCAGAACAGTGGAAGCATAATAGCTGCAAAGGCTTGGCTGACATAATTGTAAACCCTATGGCTTAAGGATGGGATGTCAGTCAAGTTCAGATATGTGTCTATTATAAGTTGTTCAGTTTTTAAATTGCATTACTAAAATAATTCACGTTTCACAATATTCTAATTAATTAAGATTTGTCTGTATGACCCCTGTTTTTCTATTCCTTCTCTCTTTATCATTCTTTTCCCTTCAGTAAACATAGCCAGTTATCTCCAAAAAAGGGGGAATTGTTCTGTTCCACTTGAGAACTGCTGCATCCTTTCCCTCCCAGGATCCCCTCTGGCAGAGGCTGCAGTGCTCGCTCAGCCATGTGTAGCCAAGTGTCCGCCTGACGTATGCTTGAGCTAACCTCAGAGGGAAATGTATTTGAAGATCCTCAGCAGTGTCACTGACTGATGTTCAGGGATAGTCCTTGCCTTTTCAAGTAGCAGTGCTGTAATGAAACCTAGACGACAGACAGACTGGCGACAGGACCCTCTGGACCACTTTGTCAGTGACATTAAAAAGCCCAGGTACACTCAATAGAAAGATCAAGGGCAGGAACAATGAGTGCTGCCACACTTAAATTGACATAACTATAAAATGGAAGCAAGAAAGCTGTGCCAAAGCTTCTGAAGGTCAGAAGAGCACAGAAAAGATAACTTTGTTCAGCTTGTGCTATAGTAAGTGTTCATTGCATGGTTGTCTTTGAAGAAGAATGCATTTATTCTTAAAGAATATTTTGTGCTGTTGCATTTATTTCCACCAACAGCTGATTTTTTTTGTTAGTACAAACAGCCTCCAAGACACAAGTGTTTTTCCTACTGATTCCTCTGAGATTTCACGTAATCCGTTGTTTGAAAATAAGCAAAGTTTCAATTAACAAGCTCCTAAAGGGGGAGGAAATTGTAGTAAAAGCCTAAAATTTAATTAGCACATTTGTCAGAATTAACACACTGAGGTCAGAGTACATCAAATATCCATGAAGAGCTAATTACCAGTCGCAGTTCTTTTTTAGTTTCTTTATTTGTGATACTGTTGTGACAATACTGTATATCAATGTTTATGGATTTTTTTTTCTAAGAAAAAAAAAATTCACATGTCAAAAACCATACAGCCAGTGGTAAACAAAAGCTATACCAGGTTAACAAAAACTCATTCTCTACATACTGCAAAACTAATTTACACTAAAGCCTCAAAACTATAATACACAGGCACAAAACAAAAATAAAAACAGTATTTCAAGAAAAAAGGTTTCTGCACTTTTTTGTATTAGGGTATCACATTAGAAATGTAACTGTTAAATCTATCTCAATACTGTTGGGCTTTGGTGTAGGCCATATCATAGAACTGTTTAAAATACCTATATCCTTTTCAGGGACTGTTTGAAAATGTTCTGAAGTCTTATTCAACCAGAGAATAATTAAAGTCTCAAAATCTCTCAGCTTTACTGATCAATAATGTTTTCTGTTTTATATCAACTGCAATCAAAAACTACACATAATGAAAAGGAGAACTGATAAAAGCAAAGGGAATTGTTTATTAATGGTTCACTAGATTACCTTCCCAGCAACAGCAAACTAGGAGATGAAATCAAACAAGCTAAAAGGTCCACCCCTCAGGTTTTTCTTGTTTTCAATTTGTTGGAGTATTGCAGCTGCTTTCGGGAAACATAAAGCTGTTTTAATGGCTCTCCGTGTCTGTTTTTATGTATCTCTCTTCAGCAGGACAGAGTTCAGGTGAATAATGGAGTGCTGACAATCAGCAACTTGAATCTGGCTGATATTGGAATGTACCAATGCGTGGCGGAGAACAAGCATGGCCGTATTTTCACCAACGCTGAGCTAAGAGTCATTGGTAAGACCAGGACTTACAACATACAGGCAGAGCATTTGTTGCACATGTCATCTATTTTCCATCTGGATAATCAAGATAATTGTACGAAAACCATTTTCCATTCCTTGTTTTTCTATAAATCACAGCTATATTCTTGACTGCATTGGATAGAAATCTGTGTAGCATCTCTCTGAGATAGATTTTGTGGTCCCAAATGAGAGATGTGGTTAGGATCCAATCCCCTTGCTCGACATAATTATCACTGAGTCTTTGCTGGGTTTGAAGGTGACCTTTCATGCATTAGTACACTTCCTGGTGTTTTAAAAGACGTACAGGGCTGTAATCCTGTAAAATGAAACACACTCCAACATTCACAATATATATAATTATATTTCTCTGTGCAGCTGCCAATCAGTGTTTAGTTTTTCTAAAAGATAGTTTATAACCTTTATCTGCCATTGCGAGATAATGTCCCCAACAAAACCTCTTTGTTACCATCAGTACAGGACAACACTGACTTCTAGGCCAAAGTTCCCGGGAAGCCTTTTCTGCACTAAAAGCTCTGAACATGGCCTATTCAGATTGAGATCCTCAACCTGAGAGGTGTGAGTTCAGGATCTTCCTAACAGAATCCACATTCGTTATCAGTTTACACTAAACTCTTATTTGTCACAGAGCCAAAAATGTTGTTGATTTCAGTCAATCAAATTTCCCCTGTTTTCAAAATTAAGAAATCTCCTATACAGCTAAATGTGATTAACACATTCCTTGACTGTGTGTTCTCAATTAGAGGTTTCTATTGGAACCCTGTCTATGAAAGGAACATGTATTTGTTAATTAATGATAGAATGCTATATGAAAACTACGTTTTTAAATGTAATCTTATAAAAAAGAGGTATAGCCATATTAATTTATAAACAGCTGTCTATACTGAATTTAAAAAATAGGCTCAAAAACAGGTTCATGTAATATTAAAAACGTGGCATATACTTTCAAACAGAAGAGTGAGAAACATATCAGCCTTTTTTTTTGCAGATATTTTCCAGGCAAATGGCTTTTGAGATATTTAAACGAGGAAGGATTTTTGATTAAAAAAAACAAAAAAACACTTTACATCTTTGTTGATGCAGTTTCAGCACTTAGCAGTGACAGTTTGACACCAAGGTATTAATGATGAAAAGTATTAGAAGTTTGTAAGAGCTACTCTCTTCCTTATACAGCAGCTTTATGTTAAAGTGAAAACAGAACTCTGATTGGCAAGTCAACCAACTTTAAATGAATTATATCTATTCAAGTAGTTACAAACATAACTTTTTTTTATCTCTAGTCAATCAACTAAGTCATTTCACATAAGTCAGTAAAAAACATAATTTGTTTGAAACCTTGAAAACCCCTACTCTCAGAATTGAGTAGGGGACTCTGGGGCTGACAGAATTGTCAGCCCCAGAGTCCTGAAGGCCTGTGCAGAGCAGCTCTGTGGGATTCTGCAGCACCTCTTCAACCTTAGCTTAACTCAGGAGAAGGTTCCAGTGTTGTGGAAGACATCCTGCCTTGTTCCAGTACCCAAAAGAACTCACCCATCAGTCATCAATGACTATAGACCCGTTGCCCTGACATCCCACATCATGAAGGTCCTGGAGAGACTCCTGTTGGCACCCCTGAGTAAGCAAACAAGAACGTATCAGGACCCACTGCAGTTTGCTTATCGCTGTGGAGTTGGAGTTGAAGATGCCATCATCCACCTACTTCAACCAACCCACTGTCATCTGGACAAAGCAGGCAGCACTGTGAGGATCATGTTCTTTGATTTCTCCAGTGCATTTAACACAATTCAGCCTGATTTGCTTTGTCAGAAACTCCTGAAGACACAGGTGGAGCCCTCAACAATCGCCTGGATCAATGACTACCTGACCAACAGACCACAATTTGTGAGACTGAAGAATTGCGTGTCAAACCAGGTGGTCAGCAGCACAGGAGCACCACAGGGGACCGTACTCTCACCATTCCTTTTTACTCTGTACACCTCAGACTTCCAGTACAAATCAGAGACCTGTCATCTGCAGAAATACTCAGATGACTCTGCAATTGTCGGGTGTATCAGAGATGGACAAGAAGCTGAATACAGAGAGTTGGTGGACCGCTTTGTGACATGGTGTGGAAACAATCGTCTCACCTTGAATGTGAACAAAACAAAGGAGATGATTGTAGATTTCAGAAGAAACAGGGACAAGTCAAACACTGTTTCCATCATGGGAGAAGAAGTGGGGGTGGTTGAGGAGTATAAATACCTCGGAGTTCACCTTGACAACAGACTGGACTGGAGGCGCAACAGTGAAGCCGTCTACAAGAAGGGACAGAGCAGACTGTACTTCTTGAGGAAGCTTAGGTCCTTCAAGGTTTGCAGCAAGATGCTGGAGATCTTCTACAAGTCTGTTGTGGAGAGTGTAATCTCTTCAGCCGTCATCTGTTGGGGTAGCAGCATCAGAGCCAGGGATTTAAAAAGGCTCAACAACCTGATAAAGAAGGCTGGTTCTGTTCTTGGGACAACTGTGGAAAATCTGGAGATGATAATGCAAAGAAGGATTCTTCATAAAATCAAAAAAATTATGGACAACCCTGAGCATCCTCTTCATGAGACAGTCACACAACAACAGAGCATCTTCAGTCGGAGGCTTCTTCAGTTTCGCTGCAATACAGACCGCTACAGGAAATCCTTCCTGCCCACAGCCATCATTATCTACAACAACTCCTTAAAGAATTGATTATATGAGCTATACCAACACTTAATTTCCCTCTGGGATCAATAAAGTATTTTTGAATTGAATTGAATTGAATTGAATTACATAGTTACTTAATTTACGTTTTTCTTCAGCCTCTGAATTAATTTTTTTTTTTTAAACCAGTGTCACAAGAAAACAAAACTATCACATTGTTACGTTTTCAGAAAGCAGTCCTGGCATTTCACATGTAGTGTCAAAAAATACTATTTGATGCTGCATGTGCACCATGTCGCTGATGCCACACTGTGTGTTCTCTTTGAAGAGCTTTTTGCTGAGTCATTGCACGTCTAGAACAGCTTCAGACGATGGTGCATTAGTAATTAAGGGCCTAAAGAAGCAGCAACAAAGCCTCACCCTTGTTATGCATTCTCTCATTTTAGCTTTACAGCCCCAAAGCTCAATTCCTAATGCATAATGTCCTTCTAAAAAAGATTCAGGCCAGTAAAAGAAAAATAAATAGACCCTAGAAAATTATATACCATTACAATTATATACAATTATATACCATGCTTTATTTATGTCTCTAAATGTGTGTAAACAGGAGCACATGTGTTCAGAGAGTGCAGGATGTGAGTGCTGACCCGCCTAATGGATGGAGTGACCTTCACGTCTTAGGAAACTCTTCAGCTCTCTTCCTCAATTGCTCTGTTTCCATTTGTTTTTGTTCTCTTTTACCTCAATCAATAAATTTAACCTTCCTCTCCTTGAATTCCCTCCCTGCAGCCATTGCTCCCGACTTCTCCCAAAACCCATTGAAGGCACAAACGTTGGCCCGACAGGGCGGTGACGTTCTGATCGAATGCAAGCCCAGGATGTCTCCTCGTGGCGTGATTTCATGGAGGAAGGGGAAAGAAGCCCTGCGCGAGAGCCACAGGTGCCAAGTTACTTTCTTTAGAGCTACTGCTTGAGTTAGTCTGTTTTACTAGTAGAGCAGGATTTAAAAGCCTTATTTTTTCCACCCTACTTGATATTCATGCTGACAAACTGCAAAGAACAGAATCACAGTGTGACACAATATAATTTGCATTGCATAACAGGGTCCGCTCTTCACCAAATTTCCCGTTATCTACATTTCTTTCTTCATCTCTCTTGTATTTTCCTCATCTGGCTGGTCTCTGCTCTGTTTGTTTAAGGTAATTGGGCGTTTCTAGACTGCAGCATTCAAATCGATGTGCCGATCCATCAGCTCATTAGCAGTATGTAAGGACCGGAGGGTCGTTAGAGCACGAGACAACCAGTGATTCAGACCACCAGGAAGATGTGGAAGAAGGGAATCAAATACCCAAAAGGACTTATCAATGGGTTGCTGCTGTGCTCACGTTCTTTTGTCATAGCTGTGGGGACACTGGGGGAATGTGCTGGACACCTTGTTTCATTAGAAATCAGGTTAAGGAAAAATCAATGCAGCACCTCCGTGAGCTAAGAGGAGATGGAAAAGTAGAAACAAATGGTAATCAGGCAGGAAAAAACAACTCTTTGTCTGAAAGGATAATTGTGTTCTAAGTAACAAAGATTTGCCAGCAATCAGTAACTGATCAGAATTTATAGTGTTTATGCTCACATTGCAGTAAACAGGCCTTCTTTTACATTTGTAGTTTCAGTTGTTAAAACTAAAGTTGAAATGTGATTGATGTGATCACATAAAAAATGTATATCAAGATTATTGGAGCAGATTCATCATTTATCAATATTATCAGCAGTTTTGTAAAATGTGTAAAATGTATAATGCGGTGTAACCTAAAGATATATTGCCAATTACCAATAATTGGTTTTCCTGCAGCATAAGTCTTTAATAAATGTTTTCAGGCCTAATTCTATGTCTCAGGTAAGAGACCCTGTGAGATAATCCGTATAAATAAACCTATACATCTAATAAAATACATACATAGAGGTGTAGAATATTTATTTTTAAAATTTTACTATCTTATTTTTTAGACAAAATTGTATGCAAAAAAAACATAGGATCATCACAAGAGAAATCTGTGCAGAAGACATTTACACAATAGGAAATCAATAAAAAGGAGTAACCCAACTGTTTATTAAACATCCATATATGAAATGAGCTAATTTTTTAACTGCTAATCTCTGTCTGTACTCTGTAGAGTGCCTCGCTCATGTTGCACCCAGTATTCAACTACTTCCCAGAACTTCACTTCATAAAAAAGTAACCTTAAGCTCAAGCGCAGTTGAGTTATCCTGCTGGTCAATGACTTGAAGTACACCAGTCAAGCTGTGGATCATTCAAAGAAAACAAAAATAACATTTTTGTAGCACCGTAGTCAAAGTATGGACTGAAATGTGATTTGGATGCTATTCCATGACCTTGAACAGGCCATTCATGGTCAAGGGTCCTCCAACGTGGCTGAATAAAACAACTCTCCAAAGAAGAGTCGGACAAAATTCCCCCACAGCGGTGTTAAAGACTCTTTACCAGTTATCGCCTATGCTTGATGGCAGATGTCAAGGGTGGCACAACTAGTTATATATAGGGGACAATAACATGTTTTTTAGATAACTTTTTCCCTTAACGAATAAAAGCATAACTTCAACACTATATTCTATATTTACTTAAGTTATGTTTGTTTGCAAAAAGTGTGGCAAAAACAGGATGTGGTGGAGTGTAAAAGATTTCTACAGCACTGTATGAAATCTAAAATACAGTAAAATGTGAAATATCATTGCTTTGTTTCACTGCCTTCGGCTTGCATCTGTAGCAAAGAGTGTATTTGCTGGACATAAAAAGCCCATTTTATTGCGGTCAGTGAAAATGGTTTTAATGGCAGTTTCCTTTTAAAACGTCAACACTAACCATCCAAAATGTTGTCATGGTGATGATCAAAACTGGGACCCATTTTATTTCTACCTTTAAATGAACAGGGTTTTATTTTCAGATATGGTAAAAAGATCACTTTAAACTGAGCACCCTTCATATGACTTTGTTGGGACTAAAATAGAAAGACCCGTTAAAACACATAAGGAGTTAGACAAACAAGCAGTAGCACTTAGTGTTCTTTTTCCACTGAAATCCTCTACAACATAAAGCTTTTTTCACAGATCTAACAAGATTTAAACTTCAACCAGATTAAACCTGTAGAAACAGAATCATGCTGAAGTGCAGCTGCACAATAATTGTTGCTCTAGTTTCTTTTGTCTATGCAAATGACTCACATTGTGTTTGACAACATTCGTATTTTTAGCAGAAATAAACCAGCGAGAGGCAAAGCACACCAGCTGGCACATGCAGGGAACTGGCGGGGGTGCATATTTCTCATTTGATACAGGATTAATTGTTCAACAGGCTCAGCAGCTTTGCCACGTCTAACCTCTGGTATATCCATCTTCCAGAACATCGGGGGTGCCACAGGTTTAGTCATCTCTCACCTCCACCTGGCAAACAAGATGTTTGGGAAGCCAAGCATGCAATCGCATTTTGTTAATTTCAAAGAGGACAAAATATTTTTTATGTGCAGAATATCAGCAGAATCAGTCGCAGGATTATATGTTCCAAATGTCTGCTAAATGTGTAGCCAGGCTTGCAGATTTATCAGCCTCTAAAGTATTGGAAAGAAAATGCATCTAAGCTGCAGCATGCGATATCAATCATGCCCATAAAAGCAAGATTTCCCATATGAGATTTAATATCCCACCCTTACCCTGAAGTGGGTTAGCCGCATGCAGGATGTTAGGATTTTACATTATTGCAACTTCTCTCGTCTGCTTGCTCCCCTGTTCCTGGCTTGTTAGCATTTACTTTCTCCACGTTGAAACGAGGCAGTTTCCCGCACCATTACAGCGGTGGCACAGTGCTGATCCATCCTACTGGCTCAGCTAAAGTACCCATAATTCTTTCTAATCTTCCAGGGATAATGTCTTCAAGCATCCGAGATAGAAGAAAACAAATCATCTAAGAACAATGCAGTATCCGATTAGTTAATAAAATCATGCCGGGGCTATACGTAAGTCAGCTCATATCCAATGCACATATAACCAGATAGTCCTGTAATAGGGATGCTGGGCACTTACAGTATGCAGGAAGTGATGAGGTTAGCGGTAAAGTGCTTACCCTAATTAAATTTCATTGCTGACCACTGCCAGCAATTGGGAAACAGATATAAGGAATAGCGCTCTGGAATATTACCCTGAGATGAAACCACGGTGTTTAAAGACTGTTGTGCTAAACAATATCTGCTGTGCTTTTGTCATATTATGAATCAGTCTATAATCCTCCTACGGTGAGGGGGAAATTTTCCAGTTGTGTTACTAGAAACAGAATCAGCAGTTCAAGTGAAGCATATAAGCAGCACTTTAGAAAATTGTGAGCTGTTTGTAATATACTGACTTAATTACACAATCCTTCTGAAGTGGTTAAAATAATGTTTTCATTTACAGCCTCTTGGTTTTTGTAACACCGCAGAGAGACTTTTAAGATTACAGCCAATAGCTCACTTTTAATTCTGGGCCAGAAAAGGGTTGAGGTAAAGTACGTGTTTACTCTGTCACACCACCCTGGCTTTTATGTACCCCTCACATTTCACCAATACCTTAATTGCTTTAGAGCAGCCTTTCAGAAAAAGGAATCAGAGTGAGCGCATTTCTGACAGATATTTCTCTTCACGTCTCCTTCTCTCCCCATTTCTTTGTAGCTTTGGTGAGGAGGAAGCCTGACATTGGCGTCTGCACAGTTCATTGGCAAGCCTTATCCCGGTGACATCTCATATCCATAACTCTTTGTTATAGCCCATTACAAAGAAAGCCCTCAGTTCACTTAGGAGAATATACGTCAGGCTCCGTGGGGACTAGGCGACATTGTAAAGACTAATGTACTTTAATTCTTCATCCTTTAAAGCAATACAGGTCATTGCTAATCATTTTAAAAAGCCCATCCTCCCCTAAAAGGGATTTATAAGAAAAGGATGAGTTCAGGCACATTTAAATCTAATATATTTTATAAAGTGGCTCAACCCTATTATCATGTACAGTTTAAACAATGAGAGAAGAGTTTCTAGTAGTGATTTTATTAAAGGAAAAAGAAAATGTAAATATATTGTAAGTAATTTTAAAAACTGAACAAGGCAAGGGTCAATAACAAGTAAAAAGGTAAACCTAGTTATGGTTTGAAAATATTGAAAATCTGGTTCCTGTTGTTTGACACTGCATGGCTCATTCACACCGAGTGTGGAACGGATGCGGTCCAGACTCTGTACGGCTTTCACAAAGACTAAAAACATTAAATCCAATCAGAGCATTCTCACCGGCTGCGGTGCAGATCCAGATGCAGAGGTCGAAAAAGTGTCCTCATAAAATATCTTTTTTCCCGATGCCACATGCTGATTTACATAAAGTTAAAGAAATTACATGAGCCAGACAGGAAGTGAGACATGGGCCAGCGATGTGCATCAAGTATATTTCAAAATAAAACCTGTGTGGCATTTTTCCCCAGCTTTTTCTTATTATTAATGACAAGGAGATCAGTACATAGCGTAAGATAGTTCACATTATTTTTACAAGTATAATCTTTAAACGTATCATGTCAGATTTTGTCAATGTGTTGCAAACTATTGCAAAACATGCATTGCATTCCACTGGCGTCTCTGGCATGATAAGTTAGGTGGGGCACAGCGACTCAACACCTAATAGCAGCAACTAATTATTCTGTGATGCATACAATCTGACTTTGATCAATAATATTGATTGCTATTTTGTGTGGTTAATTTAATATTGATTCAATATTAAATTAACCACACATCTACACACTACAAACGCAATTTTATGTAAATGTAATTAAAGAATTAAATCTTTTTTTTTAGCCTACAAGGAATTAAAAATAAAGGATCACTCACCAGTGTTGTTATTCTTGAAAGAAAAATGCAGATCTTTCATCTGGGCAACTTTTCAATAACTGTATAATCTTTCAAATAATCCTGTCTAAATCTATCTTTTAAAGTCCTTGAACGATGTGAAAATCTTCTGGCTGGTTACATCCCAAATGTTTAATCTCAAATTTTTGTTGAAAAGGCAAGGTGGTAAATTTAGACTTCATCAAAAAATCCACTTCATTTTTTATTTTTATTTTCCGTCTTGGTAGCTAGCAAGGATATTAGATGACTGCACACTTCTATCCAACAGAACGTAAATGTGACATGTGCTATTCCGATATTTTTAAGTGAGTTATGGTGGCTAACCAACTTTCGCATTTGGCAAAATGGGGCAACAGTAAGGGACCGCCCCAAATCGCTGCTGTGGTGGGAATATTCCTATGTAATTAAGATTTAAGTATATATTCTCTGTCTCGTGAATGTATCTAGGGCGAGATGACAAAGTTAGGGGAAGCAAGCTTAATGTTCCTGATAAAGATGTGTCAGATCACCAGAGAGATAGACGCCAGGGCAGCAAGATAACTACGGACAGTCTGACCTAGGATGTGCTGGTTCATGCGTTACAATCAGGCTGGCATGAACCAGTTCTCCAGAAGCTGGACGTGAAGATTGGAGAAGACGTGCTGCAGAGATAAACAGTGATTGCTGAATACTATTTAAACTGTTAGTCAGAAAGGTTGGGTAGGGTGATGCATGAGTAATCTCTGTCCCCTCTATATTCTGGACAGACATGTTAGTATTAAATACTTAAACGCCTTTTGGGACTCGGTCTTCTTTTGTTTTCGGAACCCTAAAGTATTTTCTTCCATTACACTTCTTCAAGAGGATTTAGCCTACTGAGCTTGTCAGTATTCTGGCAGACTTTGATAGTTATACACAAATGTTTATAACAGAATCTTATTGGTAACAGAATAATTCGTTATATAATATTACTCTATAAAAATGATCCTGTTCTAATTAATTTAAGCATGCCATGCATAGAGCTCAACAGCGACATCTGGTGGGGCCGGCCCCAACGGCTCCAAATGCAGAGAGTCCACAGTTGCTTTCACTCTGTGCTTTTCGGAGACGTTCTGTACACGAACGGCAGTCGGTTTGAATGGCAGCCTGTAAGGAAGCTGTACGGAAACCAGACCGCATCTGTTCAGCAATTGGTGTGAATGAGGGGTTTGCGTGAACAGAATATAGAATAATGGCTAATTCATACGTTCTCATACGCTGGAGCATAAAGCCTGTCACACAAATTTTCTTTGTAAAGGGTTAATTATAATGTTATTATAACAATAGTAACCATCCATCCATTGTATGTTCCCACGGCCATGCTGTTACCATATAAATCAGTTATGATTGGGTATCGGCCTATATGAATCCCTAGTTATATTTAATTAAAATTAAGAAAATTACAACTTTTTTTCATTATAGTGCTGTAAAATGCAACTTTTCATCCGCATTGCAAATCCTACAATATGTTGACATGAGAGTCAACCGGCTAGCATGTAGACTCTCTGTTATGACTTGTTGATACAAGTGGCAGCCTGTTAAAAACAATTAAAAACATAACGACAAGTGTTTATCTCCTCTGACCTGTCTACTGATAAGTGCAGGAGGCAGAGCAGTTCGTGTGACAATGACAGGAATCTGCTGCTGTCTCTTTTTCACTGTGAAAGTTATTCTAAAGAGTGAAAGCAGCTTAGATTATTAGAGCATCAAATTTTGATTAGTTTAATATCATGCACAACTTATTATATGGACTTGCAAGCCATCCATCCATCCATTTTTGTACCCGTCCATCCTATACAGGATTGCGGGGTGCTGGTGCCTATCTCGAGCAGTCACGGGGCGAGAGGCGGGGTACACCCTGGACAGGTTGCCAGTCCATCACAGGGGACTTGCAAGCCATGGAAGTTAATATAGCTTGTGATTGTTTGGTCATGGCCACACAAAACACCGCAGGTGGGGGTGCAGCTGAGGTAATCACAGACTGTAGACCAGTAAGAGGCATTGGGAGCCAAGTTTCTTCAAGGACTCCTGATACCTTTCATTCTTAAATAACCCAGTCGGGACATCCTCATTAGTCAGTCAAGTCTGTTCAGTTTGCCAGTTCAATCAAGAGAACTCTGACATAATCAGTGATATTACTGGGATAAATGCTATTGAAATATCAATAGTTGTAAGGTATGCAAAACAGATATTTCAAACTACCAAGGGAAATAAGAAAAAGAGAGCAAGTTTTCTGTATAAATAAGGAATTAAGAAGCTCAATATTAAGAATTACTTCAGTGTGAATATTGATTTAGATTGGCTTAGCAAAGTAATGAAATACTTAAACTATTGAGATTAAACTTGTAATAATTTACCCTTTTACATTTTAAAAGTAACCTTCCAACTACAGAAAAAGAAAGACCAAACAGTGCAGTTAAACTGCCTTTTACAGGATTTAATAGATTAGGGATGTGATGCATTGCCTCTGGTAATTATGAAGTTCAAAAGAAAGAGATCAAGGAAAATATGTTCTTTAAAACCAGCTGGAATGCACTGATAACAGAGAGCACAAACGCTTCAAAGGTGAACTGAAAGTAATGAAATGCAATAATTTTTAGACACACTAAGCTAGAGAAGTGACAAACTTTCATTTAAATGCAGGATATGCTTGAATGTTTTTAATGCCACTGTGTACGGGAGTGAAAACTGTTGGATTATTTTGTAGCTACTTGTTCAGTAGGGATTCAGGTTTTTACAAATGATAAAAGATTGTATTTTAAAAATCAAGCTGTTAATTACTTCAGTCAGGTGCACCCCTGAAAAACATTTGAATTTCGTAAAACATTTAGTTTAATTGTGTATTTGAGGATCTCAATCTTCTGAAGTGTGTTCTTTTTATTGAATTCATCCTTTACAGAACAAATGAAAACACAGTAAGACAAATGTTATAATTGCATTTCTCTTTAAAAGCTATTTGCACCCACACTATTTTAATCTTTGTTAGGACTGAAATCCCTTTTTAAACAGTTGCTAAAACATCAGTTACATTTTAATTGATCTTTAAAAGGTGCCCTATGTCATTTAAAGTAAAAAAACAAAATGCTGAATGTTGTGTTTCACAAGTTTTAGAAAACTTAAATGTGAGTTGCATTACGGTATATATTTTCTATGTTCTAAACAACATTTCAGCATTTTTGATATGCACAGTGGATCCCTGTCACCCTTGTCATTAAGTTGAAATGTGAAGTTTGCCCCATGAAACAAAATGTTTTACATTTCTCTCATCAACTTAGTGGTGACAGATCAAACTGTACTACTTCACACAGAGCTTCAAGTTGCATCAAACTGACACACAAACTGATAAAAACTCCAGGCATCATTTTGGCTGTTTTTATTAGATTTTGAACTTGCTATTCCACTTTTAACATCGAGTCTAATGGTAATATGTAGTGTTTTGATCCCTACAGAATGATGGTCCTGGATAACGGAAGCCTGCAGCTATCCAATGTCACTAAAATAGATGCTGGGATCTATACATGTGTAGCCAGAAACCAGTTTGGAGTAGCAAGCAGCTCTGGAAGTCTTTTGGTTAAAGGTAAGTTATCCAACTGGTCTGCAGATTTGCCTTTATTTATTAGCTGATAGCAACTGGATGTTGATTGTTTACTGATTATTTCTCCAATATTATAGTTTCAAGGCATGTATCCTAACATTGCACTAAACAAATGAGCAGCATGTATTTTGTCAATAGTTGAAAGGCAAAACTACTATTTTTAAAACTACCTTTGACCATCCTGACAAAACTGAATACTACAAATTAAAGCAGTTTTTGCTTAAGAAAATTTAAAGGAAAACAAAAATCATGGTTTGGTACTTTTTGGTCAGCTACAGTCAATGCAAGCTAACAAAAATGTTCAATTATTTTTACCCCATTGAATTGTCAATTTAAAAAATCTAAAAAATGTCTGAATGCAACTACATTTTATCAATCGGTCTAGCATTTCAATAAGTGGCCAGCAAAGAACTGACTGCCTCCTCCAATGAAGAGACTAGCCTATTATCCTAAGATTGAGCTGCAATGGTTTATAGCTCCTGAAAAATCTGCAACTTTTAAATAAAACCAGACATAATAAAAGTAATTCACCATTTTACCCTTAAGTAATTTCAATATGCACAGGATGTCTGTTGTTCAAATTATTAATTCAGCCTACAACAAATCTAACCGGTGTTTTAAAAGAAGGCACGATGTTGTGGGCAAGCTATTTACATGGAGAATGGCCTAGTTTTTGTGGTTCCCTGCAGAGCAATTTCATAGATATTACACTCATCCCGGTTTTACATCAAAAGTGTTAGACAAGTGTGTAACTATATATTCTCTAGTTCAGTGTTTTTCAACCCAGTTCCTCAAGGAAGACTGCCCTGCATGACTTAGGGTGCATTCGCACCAGCCCTGTTTAGTCTGCTTGAATGAAACTCTAGTTTGTTTGCCCAGAAAGTCCGGTTCGTTTGGGGAGGTGTGAATGCACAATCGAGCTCTGATTTGGACCAAACAAGCGAACTCTAGTCAAAATTCTAGTCTAGTCTAAAAACCTAGATCTCGGTTCGATTGAAACAAGCTCTGCTGCGGTTTAATTGCATATGTGAATGGCAACCGGACCAAAACCGCACCAAAAGCAGGAAGTGGACTATTGTGCTGGGCATTCTGGGTAAATAAGATCTAAACAACCGCAATGCTGGATAGATAGATGCTGGATCTTGTACATATCTTGCTTGACGTCTGTATAAGGAGGACATCCATTCTGTGAAGTTGTACACGCTCCATGTTGCTCAAAAGCTTTGGTTCGTTGAAAAAGAAGAGCAGTGTGAATGTGAACCGTACCAGCTAAAAACAGCAACAATGTTGCAATTTTGGTCCCCAATCAAACTGAGTCGACTATCAGGTGTGAAGTGCAATCATCCGAAGAAGGCGTATAAAACCAGGGAAAAATCTGAAACATGTAGGGCTGTCTGTCTTGAGGACCAAGGTTGGGAAACGCTGCACTACTTAACTAATAAATGTGCTTTTGTAATGATCAAAGATGGCAATAACAAATTGTAGAACTTATTTAACTGAAATTACCTAATCATATTTTTTATTAAGATAAAGATAACTCTTGTGTATGAAGACAATAATTGGTTATGGAGTGCAAGCTGCCAGTTGGCTGCCTACCAATTGACCAAGGATGCACATAATCTGGTGAGGTTGGAGATGGAGTCAGGTAGCTGAGCTATTTATTTCCTTTGTAAAAAAAAAAATGTTGCACACCATAGAAACTGATTTCCACATAACTATTTATCCTTTGCAGTATATTGACATGTGTATACTCAAGACTGTGTTCTCTGAGCACGTTATGTCTTAATATCAGTCTAATATGTGAAAAGTTTCTTCTGTTAGCTGGCATGGCTTAGAACTGACCTTCAGGAATCAACTACACCCTGGTTTTGCTCATTTATGTCCCTTTAATAACAGGGTGAATTACAGTATATACTGCTGCATGTACACATGCATGTAAGGGACTGCAGTGCTTACTTTTAGTCTGGCTCCATAGCAATGTCTCTGAATGGAGCTGGACATAGTAGCAATGCTCACAGTTAACATTGTCTCCAGCCTCAGTGCTCCTGTTGATTACTGTGGTGCATTTGTGGGTTAAATTGTGTCCCAAAGAGTGTAACAGCAGCAATGAATATTTATACTAGTGTGAGATTACATAAGGAACCACTGGATTATTGTAAGAATATTAACAGGAGGAGTGTCCATTGACAACTTAGTCTCTGTGGTAATTGAGACAGTAAGGAAGGCAAATATGGTATCGCCAGCAAAATAAAAAAAGGTATTAAATGGAGAAGATGTGGAGTATATAATAAATCCCTTGATAAAGGAACTAGAAAAAATTGTAGACAAGAATCTGCAAATGAAGATCACACCAATCTACTGTATCTGGTGGCACTGCTATTGTGGTGAAAAATATGGAATATAAGGTCCACCCTAGTGGAAGCCTCAGACAAATACATTGCCAGTAACCAAATTACATTGCATTATTTTGCATCTATTTGTTGCACATTCAAACTGAAAGTATAAAACATTATGGTAAGTGGATATGTATCTTTCCATGAAGGAGCCACAGGCTGTTGGAGCTGTCACTGAGCAAGGGATTACAGTAAGATGCTGCAGTGACCCAAAGGCCTTAGAGGGTTTGGTATTTTAGGTTCCATCCTTCAGCTGCAGATGACAGGTTCAAAATGTTCAAACTTTTTCTGTCCTTCCTGTCAATCTTATTGGATTTTAATCTGGTGAGTAGAAGAACAGGCCAAAAAGACAACAGATAATCAAACACAGGAAAAACTGTAAAATATGCTATAAAAATAACTGTCACTTTTTAAATTCCACCTAATTGGTGCTTTTGAAAACCAATTACTAGAAAATATTTATTAGAAGAAATAAAGCTATGGTTTCAGCCATTCAGCAGTAGAAATATTTACATGCAAGGCAAGGCAATTTTATTTGTACAGCACACTTTCAACAGCAGGGTATTTCAAGGTGCTTTACATGATTTGGTGATTTTAATAAAAACACATAAAAGAAGCATACATTACACATGATACACAATAAAGCAAGAGAAAGATCAAAAAAAGCAAGAGAGCATGAACACATTTCATTCAAATTCAATTCAATTCAAAATTACTTTATTAATCCCAAAGGGAAATTAAATGTTGTTGTAACTCATTATGCAAGTTCCTTCAAAGATTTGTTGTAAATGCTGATGGCTGTGGGTAGGGATGATCTCTTGTAGTGCTCTGCAGATCTGAAGAAGCCTCTGACTGAAGACGCTCTGTAGTTGTATGACAGTCCGATGAAGAGGATGCTCTGGATCTATGGCGTCTTCTTTTCAATTCATCAGGGTTTTGTGGCTGTAGTTGAGGTATTATTTGAGCTTTTGTGATGTTAATCAGCTGCTGCCAGTTGTAAACCACCTTGTTGCCATGGTTATGCATCATAACAAATGTCCAAAAATAAAAAGTATCAGCAAAAATCCTTCCAGCTGCACAGCATTCAAAACCAGAGAGAACAGTTGTCCACAAAAACAATGTTTCTACCAAAAATGGAAGAATTAATGTTTTAAAAAAGAAAAAAATATGAACCAAAGTAACAGAGCTACTCCAACATGCTGCCACCTTGAGCGGCGCAATTCCGGAATCATACATATGACATCAAGCATTTACTCAAAGGCAATTCTAAACAGATGGGTTTTTAGTCTCAATTTAAAGCAGTTCAGAGTTTCAGCAGCTCTGCACTCGTCAGGAAGTTTGTTCCAGATAAGGGGAGCATAAAAACTGAAAGCTGCTTCTCCATGTTTAGTTCTGAGTCTAGGGATGTTTAGTAGGCTAGAGTTGGAGGACCTGAGTGGTCTTGGTGGTTGGTACCGTGACAACAGGTCTTCAACATATTTTGGTGCTAAGCCATGTAATGATTTATAAAATAGTAAGAGTATTTTGAAGTCTATTCTCTGAGCTACAGGGAGCCAGTGTAAGGACTTTAGAACTGGGGTGATGTGCTCTACTTTCCTGGTTCTAGTGAGGATGCGAGAGGCAGCGTTCTGGATCAGCTGCAGCTGTCTGATTGACTTTTTAGGCAGACATGTGAAGATGCTGTTGCAGTAATCAATCTGACTAAAGATAAACGCATGGATGAGTTTTTCTAGGTCGTGTTGCAAAATCAGTCCTTTAATCCTAGAGATGTTCTTCAGGTGATAGAAGGCTGACCTTGTTATTGCCTTTATGTGACCCTGGAGGTTCAGGTCTGAGTCCATTACTACACCTAGGTTTTGAGCCTGATCAAAACAGTTTCTAGCTGTATTAATTGAAGCTGTGTGCTGACTCTTGATCGTTCCTCCTTGGGTCCAAAAATAATCACTTCAGTTTTGTTTCTATTCAGCTGGAGAAAGTTATGGCACATCCATCCATTTATTTGCTCAAAGCATTGATTTAGGGTTTGAATGGGTTCAGAGTCACCTGGTGACATTGTAATGTAGAGCTGAGTGTCATCTGCGTAGTTATGGTAGCTAATGTTACTGGTTGCTATAATCTTGCCTAGTGGGAGCATGTAGATATTAAATAAGAGGGGCCCCAGGATGGAGCCCTGGGGCACCCCACATGTGATTTCTGTTCGTTCTGATGAAAAGTTTCCTATTGAAGCATAGACGTCCCTGTTCTTTAGGTAAGACTCGAACCAGCCAAGTACTGTACCAGAGAGTCCGACCCAGCTCTCCAGTCCTTCCAATAAAATATCATGATCAACAGTGTAAAATGCTGCACTGAGGTCCAACAGAACCAGCACTGTGGTTCTTCCACAGTCTGTATTTATGCGGATGTCATTAAATACTTTGACGAGGACAGTCTCGGTGCTGTGGTGAGCGCGGAAACCAGACTGATAAACATCAAAACGGTTTGTCATTGTTATGAAGCCATTTAACTGCTGAAACACAGCTTTTTCAATAATCTTACTGATGAATGGAAGATTAGAGATTGGCCTGTAGTTCTGCATTAACGTGTTTTCCAGTATTTTCTTCTTTAGCAGGGGTTTAATAACTGCTGTTTTTAAAGCCTGAGGGAAGACATCTGATAGCAGTGATGAGTTCACTATTTGAACAAGATCAGACCCAATAACAGGAAGAACTTTCTTTAGAAAAGCTGTGGGTAGGATATCAAGACAGCAAGAGGAGGAGCTTAATTGGATAATGATTTTGTTCTGGTTTAATTCGTGGAATTCAGACATTTTCTCTACATTGTTGTCTTTTGGGGATGGCACTGGTTGTGGGTTCGATATTGAGGTACAGATTGACCGTCTAATTGTTAGAATCTTTTCAGTGAAAAAGCTGGCAAATTCATTGCAGGCCCTGGTAGAGTTTAGTTCAGGGGCTACTGTCACTAAAGGATTAGTTAGTCTTTCCACTGTTGCAAATAGAGTCCGTGCATTATTAATGTTTCTGTTGATGATTTCAGAAAAGAATGATTCCCTAGCATCTTTTATAGTTAGCTGATATCTATTCAGTCTCTCTTTGTAGATCTCACAGGGAACCTGGAGTTGAGTTTTCCGCCATTTTCTCTCGGCTCGTCTACACTCTCTTTTTTCACTACGTACCAGTGGATTACTTGTCCACGGAGACTTTTTTCTACCTAAGACTACTTTCACCTTAGTTGGAGCAATGGAATCCATGATGTCTGAGGTTTTCGCAAGGAAATTATCTACCAACCTATTTACTGAGTTTGAGTTGGGAGATGAGGGGGATGTGGTGGAAGGGTAAATACGTTTAAAGGTTTTTACTGAACTGTCCCCTAGAAAACACTTTTTTATAGTGGTGTTACTGTGGCTGGATAATTTAGCAGAGATGGTACTTTCAAAGAAAATACAGACATGGTCAGATAACGCAATATTAATTACAGAGATGTTGGAAATATTTAAACCTTTGCTGATAATTAAGTCCAGAGTGTGTCCTTTATTGTGTGTTGGTTGTTTGACATGCTGGATCAGGCCGAAGTTGTGGAGAGTATCATCTAATGTTCTTGCTTGTCTATCTTGGGGGTTGTCGTTATGGATGTTAAAGTCCCCCACAATGATTAGTTGGTCATAGTCGATACATATTACAGAAAGAAGGTCATTGAAATCATTAAAGAAGTTAGAGTTAAGTTTTGGTGGTTTATATAAACTTAGAAATTAAGCTTTGTTTGGCTCATTTATCTGGGTGGCTAGGTATTCAAAAGAATCAAACGTGCCCAGAGTTACCTTTTTAAAGTTCATTGAGTTGTGAAAGATGGTGGCTACACCTCCACCTCGTCTGTGTTTTCTGTTCTTGCTTAAGAAATTGTAATTTGGAGGACTAGATTCTATTAATGAAGTTGTTTTGTTATCATGTTTTCATCTAGCCAAGTTTCTGATAAAAAAAGGCCATGTAAATTATGCTCAGTGCGGAAGTCATTGATTAGAAAAGACTTCCCGGATAGAGATCTAATGTTTAGTAAAGCTAACTTAAGTATTGTGATGATGGGCAGCTGAACCTTCTGACAGGTTATCAATTTGAGATTTTGTTTAATATGAGAGCGTGTGGTTAACGGTTTATGTTTCCCGCTGCTGACAATCACTGATATAGCCTCAGGGGTGCCGGGCGAATTCTGGGAGACGGTAGGGGTGGATTTATTGCCCGGTTCCCTCAAATATCAAATATCCTTAATAATAAGTGGGGGGAAGCTCCCAGGCTTATTGACTCAAGTCCCAGGCGTTTGGTGTAGTCTAAGTTTAGGTGTTAATTGTTTCCCAAATTTGATTTGCTCGTTCAGTCTGTCTGTAAAGTTTCTAAATGGAGACTCATTTGATGTGGCTGAGTCACAGGAAGATGAAGACTTAATCTCTGATGGTTGTTTATCTATTCGGTCCTGTGGTGTCATCATGACTTGCTGTTTTTGTTCTCTGATATCCATGGGCGCCTCAAGGTCAGCTTTTGGGAGCAAGTGTTTTGCTTTCTGATTTTGATAAGAAAAAATGTTTGCTGCTAAGAGCCTTACTCCGGCCTTGTTAAGATAACGTTGGCGTGCTTTAAACAGATGATTAGCACTTCCAAATACTTTGAAATTATTAATAAATGTGAACGACTTCTCAGCTGATTGTTTCTTCAACCATTTATGGAGCATGCGGAGTCTGCTAAATCTTTCATCATTCCCTTCAGGGACTGGTCCGCTGATGAGGATGTTTACGTTAAGTCCATCAAGTCTCTGTAGGAGATCAGAAAAGTCTCTCTTCAGAATCTCTGATTGTCTCATCGCGATATCGGCTGATCCAGCGTGAATGACAAGCTTTTCCAAAGCAGGATGTTGGTCCAAGATTTTGGGGATTTTTTCTGATATTTCTCTCACTGTATTTTTGTAGCAGCTATAAACTCTGTTGTTCTTGCTATAAAAAGCCTCAATTCCATTAATTAATCCGTCTTGTATGATAACAGTCTTTGCTGGGGGGGCTCTTACTTTGTTATGTGTCCATGTGATGTGTCCGGCTGGGTTTCTCCTGGTGGCTTTGACTGGTCCCGGGGGCTGCGTCATCTTTCAGGGAACTCAAGGCTGCGAATCTGTTTTTCAGCGGGATTCCAGGTGGAGAAATATCTCTTGTTTTTGGCTGAAACCTCTTTTGTTTACTTTTAGCAGAAGCAGCAGTTCTGGGTTCAGAGCCTTCTCTGTGTTGGGGTTGATGATTCCGTGCGTTTTAATGCTGGCCAGTCTTCATTATAGTGCGGAATTCTGCCGCTCAGACGCCTGTAGGGAGTCTCTGTGACACGGTTAGACCGATGTAACACCGGGCTGATAGGTTGTTCCCTGTTTGTATTCAACGGTAAAGTTGTGTCATTTTGTCCATAATCAGCGTGGAGATCAAAATTTATTTCCACATGGCGTAGCTTCGTTTCAATGCCCTCAATTCTGTGGAGCAGTTTTTTAAAATCCTCAGCTGAGCAAAAAGCCATGTTGATAAGTCCATAAAAAAGTAATCCAAGAAGAGATCTGGTCCAATACAGAAACTCCAGGGGCTGGGTAGATAAAGTAACTCAACTTTATCTCACAACAGGGACATTATTAATTTAATAAAATGTATATGGAAATCTATACAGGTGTGTGCAGACCATTGAAGTCATATATTTAGGTTTCAAGCTATCCTTCCAACCTTTCTATCACCTCAGATACAGAGAGTGAGCAGGGAGATTAGAGATGAGCTGCAGCTGGGCAGCGAAGCAGAATGCCAGGGAGGAAACAGGGAAGGAAAACAAAGGCAAAAACAGAAGAGAAGACTGGACAGGAAATAATTATAAATGAGAAAAGTAAGAACTAACTCTAAGGTAACTGGGATGAAAGAGATTTAAGAGAAAAGGAATAAAGGAGTCTTAGAGAAACTTAAAGCAAAAAGCACTAATAAATATAATAGGAAGGAGAGGAGGAAAACAGAACAGAAAGAAACACCAGTATAAACTTCGAAAAGAACTTAAATCAGAGAATAACCCTACTGAGAAAAGTAAAGTAAATCAAAATGATAAAATAAGAGTGGAAGTATTTACTGAACCTAACATAGATAAGAAAGACTAGCGTAGGAGTAACTGAGATAAGACCTAAGTAAATATATAAGAGCTGACCCAAAAACAAGAGAAACTCAAAATACAAACACTTGAGGGTAAAACAGGAAAGGAGGAGAAAACGTAGGGGAAAGGAAAAGTAGAAGAAAACTTAAAACAGCAACACCTAGCAATCCTAACACTAAAATGATAAGGAAAACGGAATGAGGTATGTATTTTGGATCAGCTGCTGGACACTGATGTTTAGATACTGCTAGAGGAAATGTTGGTGACTGTCTTCACTACAATTTGGGAGCAATCATTTAAACCCCTATGTTAATGTTTCTGAATTTGCATTACAAGCCCCGTGATTCATCTGATTGTTCCAGCAGATCGATACATACATGCACGCACGCACACGCGGGCACACACATACACAAGCACACACAGAAGAGAACACATTTTATTTTATCCAATAATAAAGGAGAGGAAGCAAGTCAAACCAAACGGCCCCTAAACAATGTAGAAATTCATTTGTTGAAATTCATCTCTATTATGTCCATTTATTTGACAAAAACCTCTTCCACCTCTGACTCTCATGTCCCCCTTTTTTCATGTCTTCAGTCACAGCTTGATGTTTTACCTTTTCCGTAAGATGAGATATTAAATACTTGCTTTCCAGAATGTCACACTCTAAAAGATCTGTCACCCTTTTAATTAAAACTCATGGATATATTTTATATTTCTTTCCTTTGGACACAATGTTTTGGTAACACACCATCTCACATCAAACTGATTTCCACTTAACTAAATATATCATTTGCCTTCAATTTACACATCTGTATAATCAAGAATGTGTTCTCTGAGCATTTTAACTCCTAATATCATTATATGTGAAAAGGTTCTTTGTCATTCTTTCCACATGTTTATATTTATTACTAATGAACAGACAACTATAATTGGATTAGTTGTGTATTTGGGAATGATTTTTTTACCCATTTTGCTGTTACTCAAGTTATTTTTAAGAGTTATACAGTGCAACTTGTTTCTAATCTATACAAAATTACATTGTATTCTGACTATTCCCAAGAATCCTTGAAAAGACCATTTTCAAATTTGTTCTTCTTTTTGAACAATATCTTTTGTTATCTGATTCTCAGTTTAAGGTCTAACAATGAGCAAGTCTTTGAGACATGCTCTACAGTAGCTTTTGGCATCAGTCCATTGGTACCTTTTGAACGAAACAGCTCTGGGACCTTGATAACGTAAATGCGGATCAGGAACCTTTTCAAAGATCACTGCGCTTTTCAGGGTGTTTTAGCTGGATATTCTTGAACAACTGATTGGTACACTGAAGTGATGATAAAAGCCAGTCAGCCAGATTGGTCAAAACTAGCTTTCTCCTTTTGTGTATTGTGTAGATTCAACAAACTCTTACTGTTAGAGTTCTTTGGAAAAGCATTTACATCCCTTGATCTTTTTTACATTTTTTATTGTTACAGTCACAAGTGTCAATGTTTTTTTTGTTTTTTTTGGAATTGGATGTCATAGACCAGCACAAAGTGGTGCATATTTGTGAAGAGTAAAAAAAAGCCCTGCCATTTTCTATAGTAGATTTAGGTATAAGTGGAGAAATGCTTTGATCCAAACCATTCTATTGGTGCTCTCTGTATATTTAGGGTCTACTTCTTGTCAGAGGCTGAATGTCCACCCAGTTATGTGCGTTTTGGAGCCTTTAACAGGCTTGCTTCAAGTCTGTTTTTAGTTCCATCCAACCTCCCATCAACTTTCCCCATTAAAGAAAAGAATAGTGTCCATACTAAAGCAGGATGTTGCCAGAAAAGAATAGTGTCCATACTAAAGCAGGATGTTGCCAGCACCATGTTTCAATATTGGGATGTTGTGTTTTAGTGTTACACCACAGGTACATAGGGTTTTACATTAAGGCCAACAAGTTTAATTTTGGTCTCTTCATTTCACAGATCTTGTTTTCGGGCTTGTATGGGTTTCTTTAAAAAAAATAAAAAGCTCGAAAGTTTTCTACAAAGCCAAATTTCTGAAGGCTGCAACTGATGGTTTTCCTTTGAACAGATCCTCCCACCTGAGCTGTGGATCCCTGTAACTCCTTCAGAGTTGCCATGGGCCCCTTGCCTCCTTTCCTGATATTTATTTTCTTTGCCCTACCTATCCATTACGGTTAATGGCTGTCTTTGTAGGTGTGCTATATTGTTTTCCTTTTTCAAATGATTGATTGAACAGTGCTCTTTTAGATGTTGAAAGCTTGAGATATTGTAACTTGTTTCCCTTCCTGACATGTCTGCTGTGTTCCTTGTTTTTTTATGCTTTTGTCTACATAACTTCTCTGACAAATCTCGAAGGCCTTTACTGAACAGCTGGGAAGCTAAATAAATATGCAAACGTAAAAGTAAAGCAGATGTGATGCTTGCTGATTGACAGCGGCCACTGGAAGTAAGACACAATGCTCATTGCCTTTTCACACCTGCAATGTTTAATTCATAACTGTTTCACAAAGTACCTCGTAGTGCTGCTTGGTTTGTTTAAGAATTCAATCCATTAAAATCACATACTTTGCAGTACAAAGGATTTTTCGAAGTGTTTCTAAAGAGCAGAGTCAATAGCACTGCTCTATTAAAATGCCTTTTAGTAGTTCCTTTTTTAACAAGTGTTCTGAATTACAAATGGGTTTAAACAAAAGCAATGTTTAAGTCTTTTCTCCTCCACAGCATCTTTACATGTGCAAGCAGTCTACTGAAACAGAGAGAACAAAAAATAATATCCATGTATGCTGATGAAAGTGTTATGTCACAGAAGAAGCATATACGCTGTACAGTTAACTTATGGAAAATGTGTCAATGTTTTGTTAGGTTTATTCAGATCTAGTAATCAATATTTTTTTTACTTTACAATGTCAGAAAATATTTTAGTTTAAATATCAAAAATGTATGCCTTTACTCATTGAAATTTCGAAGTTTTCTATCTCAAATTTATTTCTCAAAATTAATCTCAACATTTTGGAGCTTTTGACAAGAATTTACCCCAGTTTTTCTTTTATGCACAATTGCCTTAATTAGTCACACATTGTGACTCATTCTAAAGAGTTTCATTGAGTTAATGGCTTATTAAACCATATTGATTGTCCAAACTGTTTAATTTATAGTGTCCATACTACAGTTTACCCATTTCAATTCATATTCAAGCTGTTTAAAATTTATTTACCTTGTTTCACATAGATGTGTGCAAAGGAGCATGAGTGCCATTGACCTTTTGGAGAACTTTATATCTACGAAGGCTGTTGTTTTCATAACTGCAACCAACACAGTGAATTGAATGAACAAAAGCTGTAACCTGAATACATTTTAAAGCAAATTGTACCTTCTTTGTACAGTACAAAGTTGTAATATTTTCCCTCAGAAGCAAGAAGTAACGTGTATAGGTGCACGCGTGTGTGTGCACGCCTGTGTTTCTGCATGCACACATGGTTTAAGACATTAAACACACGTCTCTGTAGATACCCCTTGTTGATAGTGTTACCCTCTACCCTTGCTTTAAACTGTCAATATAAGCTGACGGCTCATGTCCTAACCATCAAAGCTGAGACATTATCCCAAGATAATTTTGCAACCCTTTTGTGTTGTTACTGTGCCAGAGCCTTGTAAGTCCAGCTATGAGTTCGTAGGTATAGCTGAGACATGGAAAGTATTCTAGAGATAGGCTAAAATAGCAAAACAGTTGTCTTTACTACTTCAAATGTTGTTAGTGGACATGTTCAAACAAAATAAAAATCATTACAAGAGAAAGGAAACTGGCTGCTAAGAATATAATTTGATCTGACCAAGAGGGTATTTAAGCTGAAGAGTTGATTGGTAAACGGGGAGCAGGTGGTTGCTTTGAAACAGGGTACAGCTGTTAGGGAAGGCAAGTAACTGAAGTTGAACAAAAGAAATGGCTGATAGAATACAGGGAACAAGTTAACAGAATTTAGATACATAGGAAATGCTAAAATGAAACCAAACAGAAAACCAAACTCCCAAAGATCATGACACAACTTTTCTTTATAGTACACTACAGCTTACAGAACAACAATTCATTCATTGTAAGACACTGTAAGTTCTGCCTGTCGTTCTTGCAATGTGTGCCAAACTTTCCTGGGCCTCTCCTGAAATAAAATGCAGTGGGCAGTTGGTTTTCCTCTGGAGCTGTGAGACACAAACAAGAAACAAGTCGGGTTGTTTTGACAGAGCTGAATATAGACATTTACTTCTCTTGGCATGTTACATAGCTAGCATAATGCCAAAGGACACAAAGGACAGGTGTGTCGGCCCCTCACGATGCGACGAATTATCTGTACAGCACTGCTGCTGAATGAGACATCCAGCTGAGACAACCAAATATTATGTTGATAGGTACCACATAGAGGATGAAACTGACCAGCTTTTTGTCTCATAGAAGCAGAGCCAAATTACAGACTAAAATCTGATCTGCTATAAAGTAGCTGGAGGTTTTCCTTTTGTTTTATTGTTTGTTTTTTAGAGATTTGTACCTCCATGCTTTTGTGTAACTAAATAAAAAAGATGCAAAAGAAAGTCACTGTCAGACTCAGGATTTCTTTTGTTATTGTTAACATTTCATAAAGGAGTAGATCAAAGAATGAGATTTGTTTTTGTAATTATTCATCGCGTTCAAGGAAAATACAGATAAAATCAGTTTTGCCTAAACAAGCAACATGATAGCTGTTTGGTCAGTGTACAAGAGATTATCCAGGCTGAAAAAGAAGGAAGCTACTATATTATTATTTATGAGTGCTCTTTACGTTTTTGCTTACCGTTTACAGAGGCAACCACGATCACGAGTCCAGCAGGACACCTAGATGTGACTGCTGGAGAGAGCATTGTGCTGCCCTGCCAGGTTTCACATGATCCGACTGTAGACCTGAAGTTCACCTGGTTCTTCAACGAGCAGGTCATCCACTTTGGAAGCCAAGGGGCGTATTTCGAAAAAGTCGGTGGGGTGAGACCATTTTTGCATTCCCTTTGCTTTGGTGTGTTTAATGTGGCATAAGGATAATGCAAACCATTGTTGCTTAGATGGTCAACATTTTTGTGCAGTTGTGTCTTATAATACAAGGTGTTAACAGCAGATTCTTCAGGTCCTCTAGGTTAAAAGATGGGGCCTCCATGGTCCAGACTTTTTTCTGTATAGCACATCCCACATGCGCTTAATCTGACCTAATTTGACCAGGGGAATTTAGGGAGGCCAAGTCAACCCCTCAAACTCATTGTGCTCTTCAGACTATTTCTGAACTGTTTTTTTTATTTTTGGCAGTGTACATCATTCTGGAGGACGAGTCATTTACAGCGATCAGGGAATTCTGTAGCTGCATAGCTGCAAACCCTTACTAGTCTGCAGGCATCAGTGAGACTTCTTCATCCACTGATTACAGTGACCCATCTTGCATATGTATAAATGCTTTCTGGGTCTAATGAGATTATATCAAAACCTTTGATTTAAAAGGACCTCATGTCCATGGGAAAATATTTTCCCATGGAGGTGCTCTGATCAGTCAGTATCTATGTGTGTGTGTGTGTGTGTGTGTGTGGGTGTGTGTGTGTGTGTGTGTGCGTGTGTGGGTGTGTGTGTGTGTATATATATATATATATATATATATATATATATATATATATATATATATATATAGAATACGTGTGGGTGCAGAGAATATTTAATGGAAGTGCAACTCTTCCAGGGACATGCGTGATTAACATAAGCCGTCAACTTTACCCTACAGAGTGAATACAGAGCAATAGAATAACACTCCAAAATATTTCTTTATTATTATCTTTGACATGCAGATCATCATCTTTGACATGCAGATTCACATCTGCATGTCAAAGTCCAAAAAGCAGTAGGAGTATTTCCAGTAATATGCAGGGCGTTCTATTTGCTGGCGAACTGTGCTGTTGGGCAGCTCCTGCTAGCTTCTGTCTCATCATTTTTCTCATTGGGTCCAAGTTTTGTTCCATCTATTCCAGGGACATGTCTTGTTATCTGGCTGTCAATAGCAGCATTTCTGTTGAATTCAAGTTTTAATTAATTTTTGTGGAGTTGAAAAGAAATCCAGTATTTGCTTCTGCCTCGCCATTTTCCTAATTTTTATATGTGTGACTTCACAAATACAGTCAAATACGAGAAATAAACATTTCCATCTTTTGAAAATAATAGTATGCATTTGTGTTTGTGTTAAATTTTAAAGTTAAATCAAAGAAAATAATGTTATTTGATTTAGTCCATTGGTACATGCATATCATTTCTCATCCACAAGGGACTGAAAGCACCCCTATTTCCCACAGACTTGAAGGACTTTGAAATATTCACATTTTTAATCTTTGCACATACTATATACAGTGTACCTGTTAGATTATCCTGAAAAATTTACATTTCACTGACACCTGTGCATGTTTTATAATTCAAAGTCATACAAAAAAGAGAGGAGATAGAAAATGAGTTCTGGTCGGAAAAATAAAAAGTGGTTTCAGCAATAAAACTATAACCACTGATACCCCCACAGCAACTATACTTTAAAACCTTCAAACCTTATGAAAAAGTGTCATGGCAGCAAGTTTTAAATGATTGTTTTTTCATTAAATCCTTCCCAAAGAGTTCCAATGAACAGTAACTACCCATAAATGGAGTAATTGCAGAATTTAAACTTCATTTAAACTTAGATTGGGGAATGATAAGCAATTCCGGGTGGTAAGATTCATTTCATTTTTTTATCTCAGAACAGAAACGCGGTAAAATATTCTAGGGTCACAAGTTTAAATCCCTAAAAGGTTCCTTTGACCAAAGAGTCAGCACAAACTCTTTCCATTACAGTTAGGGGTTAATTTATTTCTTTTAATTATTATTTTTCAATGGGGTTAGTTTAATTTTTACATGTATTTAATAATAATACATTTTATTTGTAAGCGTCTTTCAAGACTCTCAAGGTTGCTGGTTGCTACATTTAAATGTAAACAATGTGATATGCAATATGAGTGAATGGGATACCATGTTGTGTAGGTAACAAAAAAACTGAATACACCTGTTGTATAATTTCAAGTTAACTGAAAATGTTATTTATATTTTGAGATGACTGTATAAAATTACAGGAATATCCAACCAAGACTAAATCCAAAGCACTCACAAAACTCTGCCTGTAGTTCAGGCTGGGTGCAAATTCCACCATGATAATCAGAGGGGAGATTTGTTTTTCAGAATGTGGAAGCTGACCTTGATAGATATTAATGACTTTTTTCAAAAACCTTTATTTATTTTTAACCCAGAAGGTAATCTTTTTGGCCTTAAGACTAAGAAAATACAGTTTTATGATTTACAATGAAATATAAATGGTTTTATCTCTCAACCATTTTTTTTTTAAGGCGTCAAACCTGCATAGGGTTATTAGTCATTAGTTCTAATCTTTGTTGTTCAAACCATTAATTCAGGATCCTATCAAAACGTTATCCTTCCCAACCAGGGGCATTTTCTGTATTTAAAAATGTTGTGAAAATATTATGGAAAATATTTTTATGAAGTTTATTTTGAGTTAGGCCCCTCCCAAAACATCCCTCCCTCTAGCCCCAGCTCAACAATTGTGCACGGGGCTTCACCTGTGGTGTCACAGCAGGTCAAAGAGGAAAGCAGCCAGCACTGTCAAGCATCAACCCAATTGTATTTTGATATGGACATTTCAGAGGCGAGCGACTTCTCCAAGACTGACACTCTTCCAATATGGTGACTGTTAACAAGAGCGGCCTGTGTGCGCGGCCCCATCATCCCAGGTTTGCGTGATGGGTTGATAGGTTGATTGACAGCCAACAAGACGGAAACTCTAAGTCTAAATCTAATTGGCTTAAAGAATTCGCCGGTCAGTGTGAAATGCATAGGGGCCTATGGGAGGAAGGCGGGACTGAGGAAAAATAGCAAATGTTGTGGAGCACTAGCCTTTTATCATCGTATTGAACCCCACTATCACTTTAAAGATTAATAAAACTTTGATACATAAATATATTCTCCGGACTGCAGCTTTAAGGACAAGGAATAACATTTACCCATCTTCTTTTAGTTAAAGGGGACCCAGCAGATGAATGTAGATGTCTGTAAGACTACTACCTTTTTCATTTGATTGTGTAAGCTTAGAGCTTCTTTTTTTAATGCCATATAGGGCCAAGGATTTGTAATCCATTCCATCCTGAGTTATGTTTCTTAATGATGGCAGGTTGTTTCAAAGAGTGAAGTAGGTAGCAACTGCATTTTTTTCTCCTTAAAATTTCCCTGATTATACATCAAAGTAGTTTCATGAGTCACTTCTCCCTTCACAGTTCTTCACTTCTCAGATATACGGTATCAACTTTACATTAGTTCTAACTTTAAAGTTTAAAATTAACCATGTGTTTGGCATTGAGTGGTGTGCTGTAGACTAAATGGAACCGGAGAGAATAAAAAAGAAATGAAGCTGAAAGAAGCTTTTTAATTCTTCACAAAGAGTTGCCCTCATAAATGAAGATAAAAAGCAGCAATCGGTTATTTAATGTGTCACTGGATGAGTTCTGTCTCTCTCCTTTCTTAATGAATTTCCCTTGCTGTACCTTGTCCCTTTATTCATTTTTGTTACCCAATGACTCTACCAATTACATTTTTTTTTTCTTTTTATCTTTATGCTTTTCTATTTTACTTCTGACACCTACATCATTAGCGTTCGGCTGGGGACATCATGATTCGGAACATCCAACTGAGCCATGCTGGGAAATACACTTGTGCAGTTCAGACCAAGGTGGACAGTGTGTCCATTGCTACAGATGTAGTCGTCAGAGGTAAGGATTCTCCTTCTATACCAAATAAAGATGTACAATTACCAGTGCAGGCAAACACACTCAGTTGGCCGAGATGATCACAAAAAGAGGGACAAAAAGTATTAACATCAGATGTAAACCCCCACATTGGCAACCACATTTAATGGCACCCCCATTATAGATGTGTAAAATCCCGTTAAATGCGCCCATCTTTAAGTCATTATGATAGAATAATCTCAGGCACTCAAAAAAAAACTAACATTTAATTTGAGTATATTAATTGAATTGAGAAGTTTTGCAGTCAGAAAAAAATGCTTTAAAAAAAATCCCAGATGGCACAGCTGTTAGTACCTCCTGCTGTCACTACTTTGTACAGCCCCCTTTTGGAAATATGAGAGCACTTACTTTTTTCTATAACAAATACAGTTGAAGCATACAGAGAGAAATCTTTGATTCATTCTTCAGGATTTAGGTCTGTGAATTGAGAGCAGCCTGTGAAGAAGTTTGAGTTTCGTAACAGTTCATCCCGCCTATCACTCTAACAAGGTTCCCCTGGGCCTTTGTTGTAGTCCCAAAGTATCACAGATCCCTCCCCATACCTAACAGTGGGCATGAGGTGCTTCTTCACATATTTATCTTTTGTTCACTGTTTTTTTTTTGGGGGGGGGGTGTAGTTGAAAAGCTCAGTTTTATACCCCTGTGTTTAACTCCATCACTACCCCAGTCACTTCTGTATATCATCCATCCATTGTCTATAACTGCTTATGCACAGGTAGAACATGCATGTTTCAGTTTTTTTATATAGAAGAAATTATGAGACTCCTTGCCACAAAAATATGCTCCCATATTGACTTCCTTGACATTAACCAACATACACAGTCTAATGACCAGAATAACCGGCCTGCCATGAATTTTGTATTAATAATTCTATGACCACCAAATAGCACCAAAAGAGCACAGACATTTAATTCCCTGATAGTTAGTTTTTCCTTAAGAAAAAAGTAAAACACAAAACAAAAAACAAAAAACATAATAGTAAAAAATTAGCAACCACTTATGAATCTTAATGTATGTATGTTTCACATGTGTTAAACTGCAAATAATTATAAAAAAAAGATATTTGACTGGTTTTGGCTGAATTTAGCACATTAGACACTGCCGGACTTGGACCTGCTACTCTTAATCTCCCTTTCTTTTAATCCATTTGTTGCATCAGCTCTTAGCATGATCCACCCACTCCATGTCTTATGTCTTTTTCATCCTGTCTTCATTCATCATTGCAGTATTTATCTTCAGTGTGAGTGAACTGTAACTAATCATCCTTCTAGGTCCTCCGGGCCCGCCTTTGGACTGTCAGGTCACTGAGATGACTGAGACTACTGCTTCTCTTTCCTGGAGGCCTGGGTTGGACAACCACAGCCCCATCCTCAGCTACACCATTCAGGCTAGAACACCCTTCTCTCTTGGATGGCAAACTGTCACCACAGGTTTGCTGATTTAATCGAAAACATTATCTGCAGGTCCCGAAGAAATAAAGTTTAAATATGCAGATTAAAAAAAGTGAAGGGCTTGATGATTATTTGTTTCAAGCGCTGATAATGAGGTGATAAGTATAACAACGCCTACTTTGAGAAAGGTTTTTCCATGTTTTGATGAGACGTTATTTGTTTTTTGCCTTTCAGTCCTGGAACGGTTAAGGGGAAAACAGCTCTCAGCCACTGTTAGTGATTTGAGTCCCTGGGTGGATTATGAATTCAGAGTTTTGGCAACCAACAATGTTGGAACAGGAGAGCCCAGCAAACCCTCAAAGAAGGCCCGTACCAAAGAAATGGGTATGTAATGTTACATTATTTCTCTCTGCTGATAAATGTTTACATGAGTGATGTAAAGTTTAGATGGATGGATGGATGGATGGATGGATGGATGGATGGATGGATGGATGGATGGATGGATGGATGGATGGATGGATGGATGGATGGATGGATGGATGGATGGATGGATGGATGGATGGATGGATGGATGGATGGATGGATGGAAAGCATTTGGAGGAGTAGCCAGGCTGTTGTGGTTGTGTAAATTTCTTCTATAGATTACTTAGAGCCCCTGTTTGTCGCATAAATAAATTATTAAATTGCCAATATGATTTGTTCTTTCAAACCTAAATTCAGTAAGCAACACCAAACAACAGTCAACAGCTTAATTTGCTGTTTGGCATTGGCAGAGAGGATTTAGGAAGTTTAGAAAGAAGAAATAATTGCCTAAACCCAAACTTCTTAGCTTTTTTACACACTTTTAGCTCATGAAAATAATTGGCTCATAAAAATGAAGTTCAAACAATTTAGGATCTGTAGTCGGCTATTTCAAGGACATCAGCTTTAAGATGGGTGCACAATCTTTGATATCACTACCGTATCTTTATGAGTGGATCCCTAATGGAGTTCATTGCTGAAGAAGCTGAATAAAATAGGCTGTACTGGCAGGTTGTTGCAAAACTGCTGAATTTCAGTTTAATTCGGTTTTATGTCACAATATTAATTCATATTTAAAAGTTTCCTCGGGCAGAGCAAAACACATTCAAATACTGTTTCAATATGTGCATTCCAGTTCAGTACAAATTAACTTAATTCAATTCAGTTAATCCCAGTACAATTCAGCCCAATGTAATCATTTTCAGAATCATATTAAGATAACACACAGTTCAGTTCTAGTCAATTGTAATGCATGACAGTTTGATTCAACATATCATACAATGCCAATGGATAGAAAAGTTGTCCATCCAAGAAAACCAGCTAATAGCATTTAATCCTCATTTCAATGCTATCCCCAAGTTGAGGAAGCAGCATGTGATAGTGGAGAGAAACAACTTTATTTTAACAGGACACCACCAGCAAAACCAGATTCAGGAAGAGTTGTCATTTCTTTACATTTATATACAGAATAAAGTCACAGAAAACAGAGAATATCAAAGAAAGAGAACAAAAAATAGTAGTAGTTAGAAGTGATACTTAAATGAAAACTAAACATGACTTTAACAGCATAGTTATTAAAAAGCCAAGGATAACTTAAGCCACTCTAACTGTAACTTTTCTAAAAAGGAATCCTTAAAGAATTAATTATATGAGCTATACCAACACTTAATTTCCCTCTGGGATCAATAAAGTATTCTTGAATTTGAATTTGAATGTTTTAGGCCTTGTCTTAAAAGTACAGTATAGAGGAAGTTTGCCTTATGGACAAAACCTGGAAGCGGGTTCCACAAGAAAGGAGCGTAATAAATGAAAGATCTGCCTCCCATTCTACTTTTAGAAACTCCAGTAAACCTGCAGACAGAGAACAAAGTTCCCTTTTGGGGACATATGGAATAACCAGATCCATAATTTAGGATGGAACTTGATTATTACAGACTTTGTAAGTAAAACATAATAATTGAAAGTTCGATTTCATGTTTAACAGGGAGTCAAAGAAGAGAAAAATAAACTTGGAGAAGTATGCTGACTTCTTTCACTTTTCATCAAAACTCTTGCTGCAGCATTTTAGAACAGCTGAAGGCTTTTTATTGAAATTCACAAATACCAAAATGCTTCCTGTTTTCACAAATTAAAATCAGTCAGCAAACAGCGGGGCATAACATGCTGAAAAATGTCAGGCACTCAAAGCAAAAAAAGGAACACATCCATCCATTCATGCTTGATTTTGTTCAGGTTCTTGAGTGTCTTCTAGCAATCAGAGAACAAGAGGCAGGGTAAGAAAGAAGTGTACAAAATGTCAAATGTCAAAAAGACGAGTGTAATTGAGTTGCTTTAGAGGAAACCTTGTTTGTATTTTTTGTCCTCAGCTTTTAGCGTGTATTGCAGCCTACACCTAACAGTGGATGAGTGTTTTACAACCAATCCAACTCAAACATGAAATCCTCTCTTATCAATCTTGTGTCCCGCAAGATTGAAAAACTTCATGATCTCTAAAGACCTGTAGCTTGCTGAATATACCAATGTTTTTGGCCTCTTAGTTTCCAGGGTGACCCCTGCCAGGGTGAGTGGTGGTGGTGGAGGACGGTCAGAGCTTGTCATCACGTGGGAAGTAAGTATGTGAAAAAATACCTATGATTATTTTAATTTTTTGTGGTTTTAGTTGAGGCTGCACAGTGGCACAGTTGGTAGCACCGTTGCCTTGCAGCAAGAAGCCTCAGTTTCTAATCTTTCTGCATGGAGTTTGCGTGTTCTCCCTGTGCATCCGTGGGTTCCCTCCAGGTACTCCTGCTTCCTCCCACAGTCCAAAAACATGACTGTTAGGTGAATTGGTCTCTCTAAATTGCCCTTAGGTATGATTGTGTGCGTGCATGGTTGTTTGTCCTGTATGTCTCTGTGTTGCCTTGCGATGGACTGGTTGCTTTCTTTAGATGTTTAATTGGGTGACTTGTCCAGGGTGTAGCCTGCCTTTTGCCACGTGACTGCTGGGAGATAGGCTCCAGCCTCCCCGCAACCCTGCATAGGATGGGCGGGTATAGATGATGGATGGATGGATGGTTTTAGTTGGTTTCTTTAGATGTTTAATTGGGTTGTATTTGTGTTTTGTGTGTAGGTAAATTTAGTAATTTTTGAATAAGTGAAGATTTTAAAATAACAAAATGTTAAGGACCAAATCATTGGTGCTATGTTCAATTACAACGAAAATAAAAACATATTTTTACCATAATTATTAAAGGAACTCATGTGTTCTGTTTATATGGTGGCTGATGTAAAAGTAATTTTCACTTAAATTGTAATGTTTTTATTGTATATCCTTTTTGATTTTGTTTGAAAGACTGGAGTATGTGAGAAATACATTTTCATCTTGCTCTGTTTTATTCCTCCTCAGTATAATATCACTGACCCAGACAGGGTAGAGAGCTCATGCATTTAGTTTTCCTGTATGGTACAGCTTTCAGCCCAGCTCTTCTACTGTCTTTACAAAAGCGCTGTGATATTTATTTTCCAAATGCTGGTTTTATACTTTCAGGAGATAAGTTAGGTAGTTTAACCAAACACTGGATAAAAATTGTGATTTTATGTCAATTAAAAGCTTTTCTTTTGGCTGCACAGCAGTACAGTTATTAGCACTGTTGATTCCGCATAGGGCCGCAGAGAATGTTGTTGATTTCAAAAAGAGAGACCTACCTTTTTAGCTTGGCTTTTAAAATTATATTTATTTATTTCATGTATTTATTGTTTTTATTTATTTACTTTTAGGATAAATCGATCTTTGTTTTTAGGATTTTAATGTTTTAACTCCAGTGTTTGACCTCTTGGGGATCCTCCACGCTAGGGTTTCTGTCTGCTTGGTCTGCGCGGCTGTTGCTGCGGAGATCGACCTAGTCTGGGTAGCCGGTGGATCCACAGTGCAGCCCTATGACTGTGGGATGGGTCCTGACCTCCACTGACTGGGGTGGCCTCTGTGGAGGCAGCCGCTGTGGTCGAGGGTGAGCTGGCTCCTGGTATGGGGGGGGGGGGTCCCCAAGATATTGTTTCGTAACAGCAGCGCCGGGCCAGATTTATGTGTTTGCGTGTTTGTTTTGAAAACCCGTAACCTAACTCTACTGTGTAAATCAACCCAGGCCTGAATCGGTCCTTTGTTAAATCCATGGCTGGTTTAGCAAAATTTTCCAGGTGTGGACGTTTTACACTCAGCACTTTAGGAGTAGATTTACATTTCTGTGAATGTGGTACCATCTATGAGTTCATTAAAGTTTGCTTCTAATGAGTCATCTGTCTTCCATCTACCTCCTTAGCCCGTTCCAGAGGAGATGCAGAGCGGACCAGGCTTTGGTTACGTGGTGGCTTTCCGCCCACTTGGGGCGCAGGGCTGGATGCAGGCTGCCGTCACGTCCCCTGATTCTTCAAGATATGTATTTAAGAATGAGAGCATCCCTCCTTTCACCCCTTATCAAGTCAAAGTCGGGGTTTACAACAACAAGGGTGAAGGACCTTTCAGCCCCGTTACTACCATCTACTCAGCAGAAGAAGGTATGAATCTGCTTTTAAAACAAACATTAAAAATGTTTTAGTAAAGTTCTCAATATGTAAATTGTTATTGGAGTAGTTAAGATTTCTACAACACCTAACCCCATTGCCTTGTAATGCCATTATGTGAAACCACAAAAAAGTGGTCTTTTTACTAAAACATTTTCTTCACGCAATTATATGGATAAACTAGATTAAGCTGCACTACATTCTTATGGTCATACTGTGAATGTGAGTGTAGAAAATGTATGTAATCTTAAGTATCACATGTTCTTCAGAGCCCAGCAGAGCTCCAGTGAGGCTAAGGGTTAAGAGTGTTTCAGCATCTGAAGTCGAGGTCACCTGGAAGCCGCTGGCATGGAGCAACAGTCGCAGACGTATCCTTGGCTATGAGGTCAGAACAACAGATGCTGACATAATTTGACATGTAAAAACACACCGAAGAATGCTGACAAAAGTGGCATTTTGTTTTTATTTACTAGCAATGTGTTTTTTCTTTTTATGTATTTCCATTGTGTTATTGTTTATTTAAAATGAATTATTTTACACTTGATTCCCAAATGCAACATGGGTAGGAAATCAAATAATAGACTTGAACCAGTTGAGTGTAACCTGAGCATCCTTTCTGTTTAGCTGCTGTACTGGGGAGAGAAGGAAAAGCAGGATGCAGCCAGTGTGGTCAGAACAGAGGGGAATAAAACATCAGTACTCATCAGGGATCTGGAGGGCAGCAGTACCTATTACATGTCCCTGCGGGCCTATAACAGCGCCGGAGTGGGTCCACAGAGCAGCATAGTCAATGTCACGACGAAGAAACCACGTAAGGAGTCCACTTACCAATTTTCTTCACTCTGCTACTCCCTTTTCTACTACTACTCTCCAGTTGTATTACAGTACATTTTGCTATTTCTACTGTTAACTTTGTGTTCTCTCAGTGTTTTTCTCTCCATAGAAGATATACCTTGTCTGGTATCCTGCTTGGCTGCAATACCCTGTTGGACGGGGGGCATCGACTGGGATGGTGCTCCCAGTGGCTGAACATCCACTGTGTCCTGTTATCAACTTTTTACTTTCTGTAACATAGAAAGTACTCTTATATCAGATCTTCTGTTCCTTCTGTGTCTCTGCGTTGTCTTCTCAAACCCCCAGACGGTCGTGGCAGATGGCCGCTCCTACTGAGCCTGGTTCTGTTGGAGGATTCTTCCTGTTAAAGGGGAGTTTTTCCTCTCCACCGTCGCTACATGCTTGCTCAGTATGAGGGATTGCTGAAGGATTGCTGTGGTTGGAAAGTCTGCATCAACAGGGCCCAACCTCACGCCAATGACTGACACAATCTGCTGGGATTCCTTAAATAGGAAACTTTTTAACTTATTGGAATGTTTGTATAAATGTATTGAAATGACTTCTTGTTAAGTGCCTTGAGATGACATCTGTTGTGAATTGGCGCTATATAAATAAACTGAATTGAATTGAATTGAACTTAAAAGATGCTGTTGGCGAATAGAAATGTCCTTTTGTGTGTTGTATTTTCCTTCCTGTTGTCTTGCTTGCATTCTCTTCATTTCACCCTACCTTTAGGGCCAGAGTCTGTTGAGCATATATTAGATTGAAGAAAGTAAAAAACACTCACTATGGGCTCAGCCTTTTCTCTCTGCATCAGCTGATATGTTTATTAAATAAATTATTACATTTGTGTGTTTCACCTATACTTGTGCTTTATACTACTGCTTTTCTAAGGGGGGGGGGGTAATGAAACAGTTTCATTGGATTTTAAAAATAAGGATTGGCTGCACATGCTTGAAAATATTGACAATTTTCTTCAATACACACAGTTTCAAAATTATACATACAGGATGAAATATCTTCATGCTTCACCTACACCAAATATTAATAGTGATGTATGTATACAGTTGAATTTGTATATATAATTTTCACCTTGTGTTGAATGGGAAATAATTAATGATAAATTGTAATAATAATTTAAAGTCTATTAAATTTGTTTGTTGTATAATGATTCCACCAAGGGAAAAAAGCAGCTCAAATAAATTATTTAGGAAATAAATTGATATTGATATCCATGCCCTTGATAAGTGAACTATAGCTGAAAAACAATTAATAATTGTTCACCCTCAAAACATCCATAGTCATTGTTTTAAATATTTTGTGGTATGCAAAGATTTATATGTAAATAGCAGTTTGATTTACTGTCAAGTAGTGTGCTTTGTCACAGAGATCAATCTGACAAAATATGGATTTTTCCTCCTTTTTTGTACTTTAAATGCACCATTTACAAGTTTTATGGCCTCTGCAGTGTGCATTACTGCATCATAAGCATGTATGCACGTTTGATAAGACTGAAACAAATCTTTAGGTATGCTCAAGATAACTTTGTGGCACATATGATAAAAAACACACTTTCAGATGGGGATGTTATATTTAAAAATGTTTGGATTTATTTAATGTTGGAAGATCAAACATTTTCTATCCCTCTTCATTAACAGTCAAGAATACTCTACCAGGAGATGTCTCTACTAACAGAGGCTTTACATACTAATAATGAGATATCATCTTCAAGCTGATATGGTTCTGGGTTTATTATTGCTTTAACCACCTGTTACTTCTCCCACTCATGTCACACCCTCTTGTCCTTTTCCAGCTCCCAGTCAAGCCCCAGTAAAAATCATGTGGAACACTTCCAACTCCAAAGTCATTCTAAGGTGGGATCAGGTACACGCCCTGGAGAACGAGTCTGAAGTCACAGGATATAAGGTAAAAAGTGGAACGTTTCAAACTTTGCTTTAAAGTGGCTGCACCTAGGAGGTATCATGGTTAAGCTGAAGAGTACATAGGCATATATAGACCTACATTTACATCATGTTAAACACTTGCTGTACTGTGTAGTTTTATCCAGCTATTAACCTTGTAAAGAAAATCAGCAGAAAACTACCATATCATATTATTATGTGACTTTATTCAAAGGGATGGGGAATGTTTTGTAGCTTGGTGACAATATGAATATTTAAAATGTTTAGGGGACTATCAGTATTTACTATCAATCTTTTTTTCATTTAAGGTCTCATTTCCTTGCTAAAGGTTCTACACAACCCTTTAGACAAGTAGTATATGATCATTTTTGTCCCTGTGTTTTCTCCTTCTTACAACATTATGAAGAACATTAAACTAATGTTAAAGAAACCGTTAGCTGACCTGAAATGTCTTTAAATACCATCACAGCACTTTCTAACATATGTTGACCTCACCAAGACTCAAATGCAGGGCAACTCGATAGACTCAAAGTGGCATTTCAAGAGGCAACGTCTAAACTAAAGCAGCAAAAGGTTATGCACAAAGGATCAGCCCTGCACAAGCTACGCACAGAAAATACAGCTGTGAACCTTTAGAAAAACAACTGGCGAAATATTTTGAATGACAACTAGATGTTTAAAGTCTGGCAAACAACCACAGAGACCTGAGTTGGGGTTAGAAAAGGCAGACATGTGGAGCAGCAGTGGGAGGCAAGGGTTGGCATGAGGCCAGAGCAGGCAGGGATAGATGAGACTGAGACAGAGGGGCGAGAGCTGGAAAGACAAGACAGATAAGTTTTTTATGATAAAGAAAACAGAACATATTCATGACTAATAAGATTTATACTCTGTTTCAGACTGTAAAACATTGATGTCCAATACAAAATGTTGTCTACTCTAAAGCCACAGTATGTTGAAAGTGTTGTCTTGTACTTCTCAAGGTGACTTAGAGCAATAATTTACTATGTCTGATAAACACATTGGCATTTAAATATTACACATTGTTTGCTTAGCTGTGGAATAAGTAATATTGTAGAAAAAAATCACCTATAATGGTCCAATGATGCACTTTAATGCAGGGTTAAAAGGGAGGAAGGGAGTGTTTTTTTAATATAATTTTTTTTTTGCAAAGCAGGTAATCTTAAAGAAAGAAAAAATCCACAGTGCACTTTAGACAATATTATATGAGGCTGCATAGACCAACTAAAAGAAAACTAAAGACATGTATTTACTAGAGGTGTCAAATTATTGCGTTAATTGCGATTAATTATTTACAGCCGTATTTAGCGCGCTATGTTTTTTAATGGCGTTAATCAAATTTTTAATCTTTAATTTTACAGTTTCCGCATGCGAGTTGCCTTTAAATAAAACTTGTTTTATGCACTGGTCTTCTTGTACCTGAGTTGTTCGGGGTTAACCCCAACCTGAAGTGGACATCGGTTGGCTGTGAACTTATCAGAGGATGACTGGCTTCCATCGTGGTGGGGAGTGCGGGGTGAGGAGGAACCACTTTGCTATATTTGCTGAGTTTTTAGACTCCTCTAGTGATTCTTTTTCACACAAAAAAGCAACTATCAGCAAATCTAGCAACTTTTTACAGGGTTATTGGAAACTTTTGAGTGAAGCATGTAACGTTGTGCCTCTTCTCACCGAGCAGCTGGGCGCTTTCCCGTCTCAGAGCTCACTGCATTTCCACCCGGCTGCTCAGGTCCACCGGTATGGCAAGCCATCGGTATCAAAAAGAATGCGCATATTACGTGTTGTTTTAACCCGTAATACAGCTGGACTCAGATCAGATATTTACCCCCACTGCGTCCAGAACGCTAATTAATCGCGCATGCTTGAAGCAGAAGGTTGCAGGCGCCACTTGGGACTAGTCACAAAAACAGCAGAATGTAAATGGCTGGGACTGCATCTGTTCAACTTTATTAATACAATAAATGACTTTATAAAGTCTTAAATACTTCATAAATGACTTTTCATAAACTTTCATAAACTTTTATTCTACCACAATAATGTAATGAATTTAAAAGAAAATACCGCAAGATGAGGATTTTTCTTAGCAATTATTAGGTGAGATTAAAAAAGAGATTAATTGGATTAATTAATTACAGATCGCAGTTTAATCTCAAAGTTTTTTTTTAATCTCATGACAGCACTAGTATTTACAGAGATGACGATCTGAATATAACTGAGAAACAACAGGTAGCATGATTATTTGAAAGCGGTTAAGGCTTTGCAACTTGAACAGGAAGTTAGGTAATTAAAAGGCAAACTATAGAGGCAAACACTAACAAAATCCCAGTTAAAATCTAATAAATAGGAATTTTGGGGGGAAGTTTTGATCAGATATATACATTCCTCAAATCCCCTTTTTAATTTGTACAAACTTCCTGGGTTCCATATAAAAATCTTTGGTCATACTGAGAATCTTCAGGCATTTCATCATCAATGTTAGGTTATCAACTACAGACCCTTTTCAAAAAATTAGAACATCATGGAAAAGTTGATTTATATTCATAATTCAATTCAAAATGTTAAACTTCCATAGATTATAAATTCAGGGCCCACAACTTAAACAATTTCAAGTATTTAGTTGTTTATTTTTACATAATTTGGGCTTTCAGCTCATAAAACCCACGGAACAGGAATTCAAAAAATTAGAATAGTGTGCAGAAATCAGCCCAACTTTTACAGGGCATGAATGTTTTAAACTGAGTGTCACACACTACTCATTTACTAAACTCAAAACACCTGCACAGGTTTTCCCAGGTATCATGAAATTGCTTCACTTTGGTTCAGTTGTCTCAATTAGGTTCAATATATGGAAGACTGCAGACTTGACAGCTGGCCAGAAGACCATCATTGATACCCTCCATAGGATGGGTAAGCCACAAAGGTTCATAGCTAAGGAAGCTGGCTGTTCACAGAGTACTGTACCCAACATATTATTTGGAAAGTCTAGTGGAAGGGCAAAATGTGGCAGAAGATGCACCAGCGGAAGAGCTTACCATGGACTTCAGCACATTATCAAACAGAGAAGATTCATGAATCTGGCAGAGATCCAGAAAGAGTAGAGGCGGGAGTGACAGCTTCCACCTCATTCCATGAGTCCCAGGCAATGCCACAGGCTGATTGCCTCAATGCCACGGCGCATTGAGTCAACGTTTTGAATGGAATTATGGAGTTTTTTGGAAAGGGTCTGTACATTAAGATAATGGAGAATTTGATTTTATAAATTGAATCAGAATTGTCTGTATCTGCATTGCCATGCATCAAAACACTGACCCAGCCTGAGACTAACACATGATGTGGTTCAGTTTGCAATATTATGACCAAATAACTAAAACGTCTCTCCAGTTATAAAGGGAACTTTGTATGGCAGCACTGGTGAAACTGTTTGCAAGGAGGTTTGCAAGATTTTGGTTCATTACACAAAACTATATACGTTGGATTGTATGTGTATTAGATGCTTAAGTTGTATATTCAGAGAATCATTGGTCAACATCCTCAGGTTATCAATTATTTCAGTAAATTAAATCCTAAAAAAATCTCAAACTGCTTAAAATAATCCAGAGTACAAGTAATTATTTTTATTTTTTTTTACACGTGTCCTGTCTGGCAGTGTGGAACTCAGAATTGGTGTCTGAATACCAAGTAGTGGCCTGACAGATTTACTATCACAAGTCGAGCACTACAGGTTTTGCTATAGTACTCCGCTTGATATATATGTGTTAGAAATCTTTATTAGAAATTACTGTGAGTTTGTTTTTGGTTTTTCTGATGAGCCAGGGACACGGAGATAGAAAATAAAGGGGAAGAAAGAAGGTAGATGAAGTGAGGTATTAGCCTACCTGTGGTCGGTGAACATGTGATCCAGTCTGAAGAAACTTTTTCTCCACTTGGGAAGTGACAACAGCACAGCCGATCGTTAATAAGAGCCCACTTTACCGCCCAAACCCCGCCATGGGATGAAGCTAGATATCTGGTCGCCCGACTATAAAAAGCAGCAGCTCCACCATCGATAATAACAGCACAAGTATTTCCTTTAACTGTCCCCCACAGTGCTGTGTTACACACCGGATAAACCCAGTCTGAGCTGCTGCTGCTAAAGCTACACTCAGGCTGTGCAGCTAACAATCTGCTCACCATCGTCCAGGATTCTTCATCACGTCTTCTTTTTCCAGATTTTATGCTTTACGTTTTACAAAGAACATGTCTGTGGATGACAGAGTTCTTAATTAACATTTCTGTTTTACTTATAGAAACTGCCTTTTTTGTCATTCGATTCTCTTAAGACTTCTCTCCCACAGTCCGGTGACGGTCCGTGAGCGCTACTCGCTGGGGTAGGGGTGGAGCATGTTACTATGGTTTCCACAATTGCGCTTTAGGAACTGTTAGGGTGAAAGAAAATGGTGTGGATCTTATTGGTTATCTCTGCCAGCGCCGCTCTTTGCCATATTTGAAATTTGAAGACTATTTTTTTCAACCTTAAACTGCTCAAGTGGGCCCCCCATTGGTTGCGGGCTCCCGAGTGGTTGTGGGCCCCTGGGCCTGTGCCCATAATGCCCATTGGATAATCCAACCTTGAGCTCAGCTAATTGCTTTGAGTTACTGACTTTGCAGCAATCTTGTCTTGAAAAAGCATAGGCTAGTCTAGGGTGACCAGATTTTCAAAACTAAAAACTGGGACACCTAAAATTGACCAAAAATGAAAGGTTAATATATCCTCGCTGGTGACTTAACAGCTTTTTATTGTAGAAAGTGCAAAAGTAGTAATACTTGAACATCTATATTCTAAATAAGGACATCATTTTGTATTCTTTTTAGTGCAACATTTTTATTGGAACAATACTGTATTTTGAAACACATTGGTTTTGGCAATATCAAATGTTGCCCCTTTTGTAAAAACAGTAAAATACATACATACATACATGCATACATACATGCATACATACATACATAAATGCATGCATGCATGCATGCATGCATACATACATACACATATATATATATTTTTTTTATTTATTTATTTTTACAGACCTTAACTTGTTTAGAAGGAAAACAAAATAACAGTATTGCTGTTCCCCCCTTAACATTAGTGACTCTTATGTGCCACTGCTAATGTTTGCTAGTTTTAACATGGCTCTGTACGTCCGCGTTCCCAATGTGAGAAACGGAGAATTCACACTTACATAAAGCTCAAAACACAGCATATTTGTTTCCCAGCACTTTTCCAAGAAAGTGCTTTTTCATTGGTTTATCACCATCATTTTGATAACTTTGTGATTGACTTGCAAAGACAATTAGTTCTTTGCGCTGTAAGCCATTACATTGGTTAAAAATCGGGACGTTCGGGACAAAGGCTGGGTGAAATCAGGACAACATATTGGGTTTGCAAACATCCTTGGGGACACAGGACAAATGGCTCAAAATTGGGACCGTCCCGGGTAAATCGGGACGCCTGGTCACCCCAATCTAGTGACAATGGAAAAGAACCACACTCTTTTAACAGGAAGAAATCTCCAGAAAAATGAAGCTCAGGAAAGGCAGCCATCAAATAAGCTTTTACTTCAAAGCATGTATATGTAGAAGAACAGCTATGTTTTACTGGAGACAATCATGTCTGTATATTGTCAAATGCATATGATTCATATAGTTCTTATCACATTAAAAGATAAATCTAAAGTAAGCTGAGTGGTAAACAAAGCAACCATAGCACAAGTCCTTACTAATACGTCATGATTAATAAACCTTTAAAAGGAGCGTTTAGTTTATACCTCTCTGTCAGCGGGGCTGCAGAGATACGCAGCACCATCATTTGTTGAAGCAAGCGCTCTGCTGCAGGTTGCAGAGGGTGACAGAGACATGCCCAATTTTTTTTAAATGTCTGTCAACAGCTACAGAAAGCGCAAGGCTGTGATTGGTTAGCATGTCGCTTCCTTTAAATTCATCAACGGCACTGGCATTTCCACAAAAAAGTTGAGTGCTGTAGATGTCTAGCAGCAGACATGGAGCAGATCGAAGAACGTCTTGCGGAAGAAGTCCGTACATGTGAACATTTGACCCTTCACTGAAAGAGTAAAAAGTTGTGCATAAGACCTCCAATACCTGGAAGGAAATTGTAGGAAAAGTTGATTAGGAAGTGACTGGCCCCTGTTGTGCTGGTGGGGAATTGCTCTGCAAGACTCTCCATGCAACGGAGAAGTCTGAAAGGAAAACATCTCTGTCAAAAGGTGTGCGTGCCTGTACAAACTTCGTGACGGGGAAGAATAAACTAGGCTTTAGCTTCACCGAAAACACAAATGCAGATATTTACTGTGTACAATTTTGAGAGATTTCCCAATTTGCTGAGATTATTAAAACCCCTTTATTCAATGCTAGGTCCTTAGAGTGTCTTGATGCCATGACAAACACATCAAACTCTGTTACCTGTAGGTAATGTACAGCCAGGACAAACACAGCCGCCCTAGCGTGGTGGAGACTAACAACACCTCCTTGGAGTTGTCGCTGCCTATCAACCAAGACTACGTGATCCAGATTAAACCTTTTAGCGAGGGAGGAGAGGGCATCAGCAGTCGCCAGATAACCATCCCCAAAATCGAAGGTAAGACAGTAATTACAAAAAAGTCTCTTTAAAATGTATGGTTATACTATTGTTAATATTTTAACACAAATTAGCACAGTTATGCTTTGCTTTCTAGGGATTTTCTCCTTTATTTGATGTCGTCTGCTGCTTCATAGCTTCTTATTATTCTCAGGTTTTGTGCAGGAAGACTGTGACTTTAATGGCTGAGTGTGAAAGTGCACTCAAACTCTCTAAACACAACACATCCCACAGTTGCATTTAATTGATAAATTCTTGCTCCCTCCTAGATGAGTGATTTTTCACATGAAATGCTGCTAAACAGTTTTATTTTTTATGAAAAAAAATTTTTTCACACAGTAGCTGATAAAACTGTCTGGTTGTCCACAAACCAGAGAAGATACACATAATCTAGCTGCAAAATTGTCTCCACTGTGCCCTTAAAGTTAAAAGGAGCTGGTTGTTTGAAAGTGGATGTTTCCTTTTGATCAAAACTATGTCTGTTGCTACACTTGATTCAGTCTCCAAGCTCCTTGACAGTCTCCATAACAACTCTTGTTGTGCTACTGCCATCTATTGATATAGAGGTGTACACACACCACACAGTTAAAGTATTTGTACAGGATACATTTTGATTATATTTTTGTTTTATAAAAGTACCAGAATTATTTGTTTAGTTATCTTTATACTTTACAGAGGAAAAACTAAGATTTTTTTCAATTCTGATCTGATGTGTGTATTCCAGGATCCATAGCCATGGGAGGGGCTCCGGAGTCCTTGGGATTTTCAGTGGCAAGCCTTGCAGCTATAGTTCTCACAGGCCGAATGCTGTTATGACAAACATCCAGGGACTACAGCTTCTTATTCAGAGTGGAAGGACAGCAGGTCAGAGACGACACATGGCCTACAGCCTCCTGCTCCCCTTTATACCCTACCATGTCTCTCCTCTCTGCCCCACAAAGGTCTTCTTTGTAAGAAAAATTCTTTTTCTTCGTGTTTTTGAAGGGGTTGCTGAAAGGAAGTGCCGCTTTCAGAATTAGCTTTTTGAAACTGAAAAGGACACATTGACTCCACTGACTCCAGCCTTTTTGAAGATGTTTTCTCATCTACTTTCTAACTAGTGGATGCTCTTGTTTTTCACCTTGGAGGATAAATTAGGACGTGTACATGTTTTCCCAAAGGAACTGTGCGGGTTATTTTCTAAAAACATTATTTACCGTGTGTACCACTGAGCTTTTTCTTCAGAAAATGATTGATACGTAACAGAGTGGAGGGGACCTAGATCGCTTACTTGTTTATCTGAAGATAAGTGGAGATTAACTTGAGCTTGATTGAAGGTGAGAAGTGTTCCTCTGAGAAAAATCTTGCCCAAGAATTAATTATTTAGTATCCCTATACATGGAATAAAAATTGGTATTGAGCCTCATTGCTTTAAGAGAAAACAGAATTTGGGACCTTTCTGTTCTTTCCTGCTTCAATACCTAATATTACAAGTTGCCATAAAACTGACTGGAACCAAAGGTATTTGACTGCCCCAGTGCAGCTACACCTGGTGTATTACAACAAAAGGAAGCCTGTTTAATTTCTATCTCAAGCAGCTTGCTTGTGGTAATGATAAATGTCTCACCTTGCTCCATCATTCATCATCAGTGTATAATCAAGGCGTAAATGTATGAAATCCTCAGGTCCCAAATGAGCCTTAAGTCTTATGATTACCATCCGACTTATCATTCAGGACTAGTTTAATTGTTATGTTTTTAGTTTATGCAACTTGTATTGTAGCTCCCTCTAAATCATATCTTTGAATGTTTTAAACTCTGAAAAACTAAATGCTTTCTCTCGTCTTTCCATCCTGAGCATTGTTATACAGTAAGTGGTACTGTTTTATGACTTTTCTAACATAGTTTATATCAATATCAGCTCAGTTGGTCCATGTGTGTGCGTCTTGCTGAGAATGGTTTGAAAGAATCAGTCAGCTTTTAATACAGATCATGCCATTTTCCTCATTTCTGTTCTCAGTTTAACACCGGGCCAAATGATCTTTAGATCAAAGTGTTGCCGTTCATCTGGCTCATGCGATTTTGGGTAAAGCTTTTAACACCTGTTTGTATCACTTCTACATCTCTACTTTTTGTCTTTGAAATAAAAGTTGCTCCGTTTTGCTCCCATAGTGGTTTTTCCCCATTTGTCATGTTACAAGCACCAACTTCAGTGGAATTAATCAAGATTTTATGTAAGACCAACACAGAGTAGTGCATATTTGTAAAGTAAAAGGAAAGTGATGCATGGCTTTCAAAATGTTTTGCAATTAAAAATCAGTATGATTTGCATTTTTATTCAGACCCCTTTATTCAAATACCCTGGAAAAAAATCCAGTTCAAGTAATTGCCTTCAGATGCCTTTGATTTAGTAATTAGAGGTCACATAATTTACAAGTTATTGGAAAGCATTATTGAGCAAACAACATCATGAAGGCTAAGGAACCCAGTAGACAGGTCAGAGATAGACTTGTGGAGAAGTTTAAAGCAGGATGAGGTACAAAACAAGTTTTGAACATCTCTGAGCTTTGCTTATTCCAACATCTAAAATCTGACAAGGTAGAGAGTCTGAGAGGACAGCTAATTGTCATGCACTAAAAATCTGGCCCTTTAAGGATGAGTGACAAGAAGGATTGTGTGGTACTAGTCATATGAATTAACAGCAAACACAGAGGAAAATTTTGTGTTGGTCTATCATATAAAATCCCATTAAAATACATCAACGTTTTAAGTTGTAACTTGAACCAATCTTACATGAAAGTTTATTCATATTTTTGCTAGGCATTGCAAATGAGTTGGTAAAATCGTTAACTCCAAGTAAAGTCTTTTGTAAATTAATTACCCAGTTCTTCTGCCTCTGATTAAATTAAAAGAATAAAGTTAAAAGGAAAAAACAGCTGAGAGATTAAGGCCCCGTTTACACGAAGGAAAAACGCAGTTTGGCCTCTCATTAACACGAAAACCCCGTTTTTATCACAGAAATCGATTATTTCTAAAAACTCCAGCCAAAGCGGAGATTTGCGTTTTCTCCGTTTTAAGTGTTTGCGTGTGCACAGAAATAACCGGAGTTTTCAGCACTGCAACGTCACTTTCCGCGACAAAAATGCTCCGACATTACTTGTGCGACCTGTGTTTACACTCAGAAACAGCATTTATGCCTCAGAGATGTGGCATCATCGATTGTGCAGGCGCTTTTTGCTTGCTTGTTTTTACAGGCTTTATGTAGAAGTTAGAGCATAGAAAGTTACTCTGAGTCAGTGTTGCCAACTGTCTCCGACAGAAAGTAGCTGAAATTGGCCCAGAAAGTCGCTAGATGTCGCCAGATGATGTCATACGCTAATTTGCATAATGATTATGTCATCACGTGATGACGATTGAAACAAAGGAGGAAAAAATTATATTTAGATTAGGATTTGATCATACAGGTTAAATAATACATTATTTAAACATTATTTAAATATTACATTATTTAAACAGAGGAAACATTCAACAGGGAAATTTGACTTTTGTCTTCGAGACTGGAACATGTTCTATTATTTTGCCTGAAGTATACTGTTGAGAAACCTGGTAGCCTACAAAATTGACAAGATATCAAACTGCAACTGGACATCAGACCTTTTAAAAAAAAATGTTGTTCTGAAACATACATTTGCTGAGAAATCTCAAGAAGATGAAATTACTAGAGATAATATAGTTGTTGTTTTTTCTTTTTTTTTTACTTTGTAAAAATAAGTAGGGCATATTTAGCATGCATCAAATATTTCTTGCCAACCGCCATTAAACAGCAGTTTATTGCTTATGATATCATTTTCAGTGGGGTTTTTTTGTCCTAAGTTTTAAATGTCCTACGTTTTTGAACTCACCATACATTTCGAACGTTCCTTGAAAGCACCACAGGTGCAGTGTTGCCAACTTAGCGACTTTGTCGCTATTTCTAACGACTTTTCAGACCCCCTTGACCACTTATTTTCCAAAAAGCGCCTAGCGACAAATCTAGCGACATTTCTGACAACCCTTAGCTACTTTCTGTGAAACTTTGTCGCCGATATTTCCTGCAGATATTTTCTAGAGACCCACCTTGCTCCTTCCCGACGCTCAGAAATGGAATGATCTGCGCATGTGTATGCAGCATGATCAGACTATGTCGACTGACCAATCAAACCTTTTCGGTTCATTTCATCCACTCACAAACAAAGTTGTTTTGTAGTTAATGTAAATTCAAAAGTAAAAAAATAAATCTGTGTGTATATAAAACCGATCTTTCAACTGGAATTATGGCAGAAGCTTGTCTGTACTACTACCTGCATCTCACACCTGTGGTGCATTCAAGGAACGTTCGAAACGTATGGTGAGTTCAAAAACGTAGTACATTTAAAACTTATGACAAAAAACCCCACTGAAAATAATATCATAAGCAACAAACTTCTGTTTAATGGCGGTTGGCAAGAAACATTTGATGCATGCTAAATATGCCCTACTTATTTTTCCAAAGTACTAAAAAACAAACAACTATAATCTCTGTATTAATTTCGTCTTCTTGAGATATCTCAGCAAAAAAATGTTTTCCAGAACTTTAAATTTTGTTTAAAAGGTCTTCGATGTCCAGTTGCAATTTGATATCTTGTAAAATTTGTACCAGTTTTCTCAACAATATACTTCAGGCAAAATAATAGAACATGTTCCACAGTCTCTTCTTGAAGACAGAAGTCACATTTCCCTGTACCATGTTTCCCCTGTTTAAATAATGTATTGTTTAACCCTGTAATCCTAATCTACATACAATTATTTCCTCCTTTCTGTTTCATTCGTCATCACGTGATGACATAATCATTATGCAAATTAGCGTATGTCGTCATCTGGCGACATCTAGCGACTTTCTGGGGCAACTTCAGCTACTTTCTGTCTGAGATAGTTGGCAACACTGCACAGGTGTGAGATGCAGCATAATAGGCGCTTTTTGGAAAAAAGTTGTTAAGGGGGTCTGAAAAGTCGTTAGAAATAGCGACAAAGTCGCTAAGTTGGCAACACTGCTCTGAGTGGATAGGATTTGGGGGAACTACTGCCCCCTACAGGTTTGGCATGTCTATGAATGTGCTTAACAACACACTTATGCGGTTAGGTGTGGACGGAGATTTTTTTTTAACGAGGTGGTGAAAATATTCGTTAAAAAAAAAAACGGCTACGTGTGCACATAGCCTAAACTTTGCTGCTGTTATGTAAACTAACAATGTTTTGTTTTAAGTTTAATGTCAGTCAACACCAGGTTTTCTGCTTTGAAAATGATCCACATTCACATCAGGTCTGGATGAGATTACCTTTTTATGCAGTCTGTGTTGTTCAGACAACACAGAAAGTCTGTCTGTAAAGTGCCCTCGTCACTCTATGTCGTTGTCATGTTTCCCATTAAAAACTGACCGTCTGTAGATTTCGACTATACATATACACACTCGGAAATTAAAGTGCACAATTGCACCTGTAGGGATACCATGTCTTGTCACTGGGATTGTACCTTCTAAGATACCATTTTTACTGAGTTGAGTACCTCAACTGTGGGTACTTATTTATACTCTTGTAGTTTGTCCCTTTTTACAGGTGAAACCTGTTCCTGTAAGGACAAAGTTGTAGCCCTACTAAGAACTCTTAAAAAGGAGTACACAAAAGGCTTTCCAAAGGTACAGCATATTTTATCTATCTAGTTAGCTAGCTAGCTAGTCAGACCCCAGATATGAAATTAAAAATACTCGTCACATTTATTCACTTTCGCATACAATACCGAACTGTTACTCACAAACTGTTATCCACAGAGTGTCATAAGCCTCAACGTCAATTCCCTGTCAAGGTTTTAGCACAGTCTACTCGCCATCAACTCTAACACTGTATGCATGATAATGGTAGTCACATGACAGAGGAACTATTATTTTTCCACAAAGGATCCCCATCGTGTCAATTTTAAATACGTACTCAATTTGCCAAAACAGAGGAATCTTCTCTCAATTTAGTACATCAATGACAAACATATCCCTGACAGAGTATTTGGCAATGTTCACCATCACTTCAGACACATGCTGGAAAGCTTTCTTTGCAATATCGACTTTAGAAAAGCCACAATTGACTGAGCTTGTTGCAGTTCCACTGGTAATGACAAAAAATGGAATAGTTACAGTTTTTTCAAAAAAAAATTCTAATCCACCAAGTCAACACTGTTTAGGAAACTCCCAGCACTGTCTGAATGGATGTCTGTTGCTCAAAGTTATAGCAATGTTCATGACATTTCTGCAATTACAGGCCAGCGTTTTAAAAATGCTGGTGCTTACTTTCAAATCTCATACACCATAACTTCATGGTATAAAAGAAAAACATGCCAATATTTACAATTAGGTGGCATATGGTCTGGCATCCGAAATGACAGCAATCGGGACAGGCACCACTTTTCAGATGCTAATCCAACAATGCCTGAAGTCTGAAGTCTCTCTGATAACTGTACAGGTTTGTTTGTTTTGTCATTCTGACCAATGGGTATTTTTTGCATTTCTTCATTAATCTCTTGTATTATGTTTCTTGGAGTGGGCTTTGCAAATCACTAGTTTCATAACTAGTGGAACTACACCTTCCAACAGATTATGCATTACATCAGGTGATAAAGCTTGTGTAACATTGAAATAATGTAATCTGTCAAAAGGACATGAACTATTTACACCGTAATTTCCTTTATCATCAGGAATTTCATGGATTTGTGCAAAATGATACTGGTAATCCTCTGATGTTCTTAAAACAAAGCTTTCTTCCTCAAAGGATAGTTTCATATCTTCATAAGAAGCCATGCGATACCAACCAATTCTTCCAGTAATAAATGACACAGTAAAACCAGCAATCATGTGAGCTGATAAATTATCACAAGATAAAGTTGCAGGAGCATCATGAACATGCATGCCAATCACACTATTTAACAAAAGAATAGCATACCAATGATGCTAGATGGATGTGTCTCTGCTGAGAACTGTACCTAATGCACTAAGTTTGTGTTGGGATCGTTTTGACCCAAGGGGATTGGGTACTTCAAATTCGTCCCCTTAAAAATAGCCACAGTGCATTTGGGTTATCTTGAGGGTTGAGAGATATTGTTTGAAAAATTTCCCATCCGTGTAATCTGTTAGAAATTCATCATCTATTTCCAAATTGCCATTTGAGAAAATATGATCTTGTATGTCTTCATGAGAAAGAGGATGTTTTAGCACCTTATCCATTGGTATATACTGTATGACTAGAAACCAACTGTATGACCCACAGAGTCTCTTATTTTGTAATGAACAGGTTCCATCACATTGAACTTTGATTTGCACTGTTCTTTTATCAAAAAAGAGATCGAATAGCCGTTGATGCCTTCTCAAAAAAATTATTCGAATGCAGGACATTTTTTAGCCCTGGACACACAAACATGTCAAGACCCATTTTCTCTAAAGGGTATGCTATAAAAGCATCATAGTTCTCCTTAAAAAAACACATCAGAAAATGTTTATCTTCATCAATTTCCTCCTGCACACAGACTGGTGAAAACATTTCTCTCTGCACTTAAGGATTAACTTGAAAAGCTTGTCTCTGAAGTTCATAAAAAGTTTATCCCAGGATGGAGGGGATTCAATAATATTTTTGGTTTTGTCAGTTTTAGGTTCATCTGAGTGTGCAAAGACTACCTCCTGTTCATTTTCATTTCAGTCTTTGTGAGGACACAACACCTGTTCCCCGTGTTTCATGTACACATGTGTTATACAAGACTTTTACAAGACTATTTCTTGAAGGAAGAATGGCAGTCACTGAGTCCATATGTTATATAAAAATTGCCCTCATTGGAATAAATGAGTCCTATGTACTGAAGGAGCTTTGTCAAACTAAATGTTCTTCTTGTAGCACTGGAATGGCTGAGGCATGGTAGTCAATAGAGAAGATTTAGTTGTCTGGTGACTGTGATTGGCAGAGGCTGGTCTTCACCCTCAACTATTTTCACATTGTGCGTTTAGAGAAAGATCAGGGTGTTCTTCGGATGTTTTGGATATACAAGGTGGAAGACAAAGTACATGCAGAAAGAAGAGAGGATTCCTTCAAAAATACATGAGGTTCTGCACAGTTCGCTGCCATCCAGTTTCACAACGTTTGGAGCTCTTCTGGAGAAAACTGGTTTCCTGTGTTCACGGAGTTGCTGAACAGTTGGATAGGTGGTTTTAGGATGAACTTTTGAATTCAAAAGGCAAAGTAGTGGAATAAAGGTAGAATAAATATTTTAATACACATACCTCTCCAGGTATGACAACGGGATCCAGTTTCTCCTTGGAGATGTATGGCAGCAATAAAAGTGCAGCCCTTACGTCATGATCTGTAGAAAAATAACACAAGATCATCCATGCATTTTAATGGACTTTTCCAATTAACTATAAAAATTATATAAAATGAAAACATTAAAGTTTACAAAAATAAATTTCTGAATTTCATACCAGTTTACCAATTTTAAGTACAAATTTAGTGTGATTGTTCAAATAACGTGAGGATAAATTAACAACTTTAAAAATATTATAAAGGACGTTCAAAGGCTTTAAACCAGATAAATGATATGACTAAAATAAATAGCTAACAGTACCTGTCAAGTCGTCAGCGAGAGCCTCTTCTCTAGCATCCAGCTAGAGCTTGTACAGAGGAGATTTAACTCGTGCAAGATCAATCACCTTTGGTGCAACGCATGAGAGCCTTTCACGAAATCTCTGGCTTAAGTCACCCGTTGCTGGATGGTTCCACCCCAGTTCGTTGCACAGTAATAATAATTACATTAATTTTCAGTATTGAATGATAGCGGTGTATACAGTCGTGGCCAAATATTTTGAGAATGACACAAATATTAGTTTTAACAAAGTTTGCTGCAAAACTACTTTTAGATCTTTGTTTCAGTTGTTTCTGTGATGTACTGAAATATAATTACAAACACTTTATACATTTCAAAGGGTTTTATTGACAATTACATGACATTTATGCAAAGAGTCAGTATTTGCAGTTTTGGTCCTTCTTTTTCAGGACCTCTGCAATTCGACTGGGCATGCTTTCAATCAACTTCTGGGCCAAATCCTGACTGATAGCAACCCATTCTTTCATAATCACTTCTTGGAGTTTGTCAGTATTAGTGGGTTTTTGTTTGTCCACCTGCCTCTTGAGGACTGACCACAAGTTCTCAATGGGATTAAGATCTGATTTCCAGGCCATAGACCCAAAATGTCAACGTTTTGGTCCCCGAGCCACTTAGTTATCACTTTTGCCTTATGGCATGGTGCTCCATCGTGCTGGAAAAAGCATTGTTCTTCACTGAACTGTTGTTGGATTGTTGGAAGAAGTTCCTGTTGGAGGGTGTTTTGGTACCATTCTTTATTCATGGCTGTGTTTTTGGGCAAAATTGTAAGTGAGCTCACTCCCTTTGTTGAGAAGCAACCCCACACATGAATGGTCTCGGGATGCTTTACTGTTGGCATGACACAGGACTGATGGTAGTGTTGAACTTTTCTTCTCCAGGCAAGCCTTTTTCCAGATGCCCCAAACAATCGGAAAGAAGCTTCATCGGAGAATATGACTTTGCCCCAGTCCTCAGCAGTCCATTCACCATACTTTCTGCAGAACATCAATCTGTCCCTGATGTTTTTTTGGGGGAGAAGTGGCTTCTTTGCTGCCCTTCTTGACACGAGGCCATCTTCCAAAAGTCTTTGCCTCACTGTGCGTGCAGATGCGCTCACACCTGCCTGCTGCCATTCCTGAGCAAGCTCTGCACTGGTAGCACTCCGATCCCGCAGCTGAATCCTCTTTAGGATCCTGGCACTTGCTGGACTTTCTTGGACCCCCTGAAGTCTTCTTAACAAGAATTGAACTTCTTTCCTTGAAGTTCTTGATAATCCTATAAATTGTTAATTTAGGTGCAATTTTAGTAGCCACAATATCCTTGCCTGTGAAGCCATTTTTATGCAACGCAATGATGGCTGCACTTGTTTCTTTGCAGGTCACCATGGTTAACAATGGAAGAACAATGATTTCCAGCATCACCCTCCTTTTAACATGTCAAGTCTGCCATTCTAACCCAATCCGCCTGACGTAATGATCTCCAGCTTTGTGCTTGTCAACATTCTCACCTGAGTTAACAAGACGATTACTGAAATGATCTCAGCAGGTCCTTTAATGACAGCAATGAAATGCAGTGGAGTTTTCATGGCTAAGAAGGACTATGCAATTAATCTGATCACTGTTCATAACATTCTGGAGTATATGCAAATTGCTATTATAAAAACTTAAGCAGCAACTTTTCCAATTTCCAATATTTATGTAATTTTCAAAACTTTTGGCCATGACTGTAGAAAAGGAAAGAAATAAAAATGGTTTTGAAACAATTATGGTACTGAGTAATTCGTTTTTACAGTATTTAAAAAATAAATACATGTATATACACTAGCGTTCAAAAGTTTGGGGTCACATTGAAATGTCCTTATTTTTGAAGGAAAAGCACTGTACTTTTCAATGAAGATAACTTTAAACTAGTCTTAACTTTAAAGAAATACACTCTATACATTGCTAATGTGGTAAATGACTATTCTAGCTGCAAATGTCTGGTTTTTGGTGCAATATCTACATAGGTGTATAGAGGCCCATTTCCAGCAACTATCACTCCAGTGTTCTAATGGTACAATGTGTTTGCTCATTGGCTCAGAAGGCTAATTGATGATTAGAAAACCCTTGTGCAATCATGTTCACACATCTGAAAACAGTTTAGCTCGGTACAGAAGCTACAAAACTGACCTTCCTTTGAGCAGATTGAGTTTCTGGAGCATCACATTTGTGGGGTCAATTAAACGCTCAAAATGGCCAGAAAAAGAGAACTTTCATCTGAAACTCGACAGTCTATTCTTGTTCTTAGAAATGAAGGCTATTCCATGCGAGAAATTGCTAAGAAATTGAAGATTTCCTACAACGGTGTGTACTACTCCCTTCAGAGGACAGCAAAAACAGGCTCTAACCAGAGTAGAAAAAGAAGTGGGAGGCCGCGTTGCACAACTGAGCAAGAAGATAAGTACATTAGAGTCTCTAGTTTGAGAAACAGATGCCTCACAGGTCCCCAACTGGCATCTTCATTAAATAGTACCCGCAAAAGACCAGTGTCAACATCTACAGTGAAGAGGCGGCTGCGGGATTCTGGGCTTCAGGGCAGAGTGGCAAAGAAAAAGCCATATCTGAGACTGGCCAATAAAAGAAAAAGATTAAGATGGGCAAAAGAACACAGACATTGGACAGAGGAAGACTGGAAAAAGTGTTGTGGATGGATGAATCCAAGTTTGAGGTGTTTGGATCACAAAGAAGAACGTTTGTGAGACGCAGAACAACTGAAAAGATGCTGGAAGAATGCCTGACGCCATCTGTTAAGCATGGTGGAGGTAATGTGATGGTCTGGGGTTGCTTTGGTGCTGGTAAGGTGTGAGATTTGTACAGGGTAAAAGGGATTCTGAATAAGGAAGGCTATCACTCCATTTTGCAACGCCATGCCATACCCAGTGGACAGCGCTTGATTGGAGCCAATTTCATCCTACAACAGGACAATGACCCAAAACACACCTCCAAATTGTGCAAGAACTATTTAGAGAAGAAGCAGGCAGCTGGTATTCTATCGGTAATGGAGTGGCCAGCGCAGTCACCAGATTTGAACCCCATTGAGCTGTTGTGGGAGCAGCTTGACCATATGGTAAGCAAGAAGTGCCCATCCAACCAATCCAAATTGTGGGAGCTGCTTCTAGAAGCGTGGGGTGCAATTTCTCCAGATTACCTCAACAAATTAACAGCTAGAATGCCAAAGGTCTGCAATGCTGTAATTGCTGCAAATGGAGGATTCTTTGACGAAAGCAAAGTTTGATGAAAAAAAATCTTATTTCAAATACAAATCATTATTTCTAACCTTGTCAATGTCTTGACTCTACTTTCTATTCATTTCACAACGTATGGTGGTGAATAAGTGTGACTTTTCATAGAAAACACAAAATTGTTTGGGTGACCCCAAACTTTTGAACGGTAGTGTATATAAAAAAAGGAAAGAGGGACAGAGCAAGTTCAAGAGCAAACGAGACAAAATTTACAAGTGTATGTATGTTTAATATGACAGCAAATTCCAAATTTAATTAAACTTTCTGACTTACACCAGTGGGCCTCCCTATGAAGGTATACTTCTTCTATACCATCTGCAATTTCTTTGTGTCTCCAAGCAAAAGTTTGCTGCATACGCACAACCATGGTCTCTGGTTGCATCTTCTGATACTGGTAATGCATAACCTTTTTGTGGGACTGGATGGACAAAGAATCCATCCATCCATTTTCTGTACCCGTCCATCCTATGCAGGGTTGTGGGGGGGCTGATGCCTATCTCTAGCAGTCACGGGGCGAGAGGCGGGGGACAGGTCGCCAGTCCATCGCAGGGCAACACAGAGACACACAGGACAAACATCCATGGACGCACACACTCACTCATACCAATTTAGAGAGACCAATTCACCTAACAGTCATGTTTTTGGACTGTGGGAAGAAGCCGGAGCACCCGGAGAGAACCCACGCATGCACAGGGAGAACATGCAAACTCCAAGCAGGAAGACCCCAGGATTCGAACCCATGCCTTCTTGCTGCAAGGAAACGGTACTGCCAACTGCTACTTCAAAAGACCTGAACAAAGAATTCACAATGCAAAGCAGAAGTGAAGACAAAAAAAAAAAATTCTTTGGAGCAAGTGATGTTTCATTAAACCATTTCCTGAATTGAAAATCAATAACCTTTTAAAGAATTGATTCTATTGTATGGATCGTCAGCGCAGTGATTGATCTAATTTAGTATTTTGACATAGTAAGAAGGCGGTTTGAAAAACGACCTACAGTATACAAATAGTTTTCAGTATTTTAGACCGGCAGAGCATCAGCAAAGAGACTCTCTCTCTGTGGACTCTGTAATTCAAAAGATTCTTTTTGAAGTTTCCAACAAGTCATACAAGATGTATTTCATCAGCCGAATACAGTTCACCTGATCAATCGGAAGACTGTAAAAGTATTTCGGATCCAATGAGCTTTTTCCAGAAACTTGAGTCCGAACTTCAGCCGATGGAGCTAGAACACATCAGTAGATAGGGGGAGTAAGTGTGGACGATCTCATGTTGTGCAATTTTTTATATCAATATTAGACAACTTTACGTTGTATTGATCAGTAGGCTATGCAATATTTGACCGTATTCATGTACCAAATGGGCTACATTATGTGGGCTCAGCTTTAGCTTGGAGCACCTCTATGTGCACTCGCTCTCTATCTGCCCATTGAAGTTCGGCATCCGTATACTCCGGTTCATAAAGGTATCCCTTTGGTGTTGTGCTAAAAAATGTTTCTTCTTCATCCGATCCATCTGGCATTGTGCTAAAATGAGTTTCATCATCAGATGTTTCGTAATCAGACATGTTGTCTGCATTTAACAGTGGAACAGCTGACGGGAGGAGCGCAACAGTTGATGCTGGCTGCAGCGTGGATTGATTGGAATGGAAAGAAAATAGTGCCGAGTAATAATGAATTGCAAATTTTGGCTGGCGTTTTTTTTGTGATGCAAATTAATCATGTTTTCAAACGCATATAGTTTTCTGAAGCAAAACGGCAGTTTGGATGGCTCTTAAATTGCTTATGAATGACTGTCAAAGTAATGGACTTCCTGTTTGTCTTTTATTCATTTGTAAAAGAAAATGATGTATAAAAATGAACAAAATAAATGTAATTGTTTGTATTAAAGATATAAATGTTATTGTTTAGGGTTTTTTTTTTGGGAGCATACATACAATATTGATATATTCTCTATTAGTAACTTTAAACCATACATTTTTATGTATTATTTTGAATAAAACAACTGCCCAATTTTTTATGTCTTTTAATTTAAAACACAATAGTAAATGATGAGTAAGAGAAGATGGAGACCCTCCCGGACTATGTGTAATTTGCTGTATTGCAATATATACAATCCACTTTCAAGTAAATGTCCCTTGTTTAGTTGAAACTGTATGATTCCATAGACTAATTCCACTTCCGACTACTACTGCACCTCCTCCACTTCACTCTCCAGCTCTGATGTGGGATTTCAAAATAAAACCCCAATTAAAAGCCAATATCAAGTCAATTTTGGTGATAATTAGGCTTTGTTTTTTTTTTAGAAACTCTAAGATAAATTATTCTTAATTTGCAGAAAAACTGAATGTGTTGTTGAAATATTCAACTTAACGCCTAAATCATAACGTTCAACTCGGTAGAACATTTTTATCAGAGTTTCATTCCATATATTTAGGGTTTCAGTCTATATGCTCAGTTTTATTTTATATATTCAGACTTTCATTGCTTATATTCAGTTTCATTCTGTATATTCAGACTTTCATTCCTTATATTCAGAGTTTCATTCTGTGTATTCAGACTTTCATTCCATATATTCAAGGTACAATCCATATAATCAAGGTTCATTCAACATATTCAAAGAAGTAACAATATAGACATATAATAATTTCGTGAACGGCACGTCATAGTGTATATATATATATATATATATATATATATATATGTGTGTGTGTGTGTGTGTGTGGATCTGTCAAGAAGTCATCAGGCCCAACTCTGAGCAGCTGCTTCTGATGAGATTCTCACCAGCTGGCTCTCCTCCTCCCAAACACTAAAAAGCTCCTGCACTTAGAACATCCATCTTCCAAGCAGTGATCTCCATCTGATCGCTGCATTCGTGACAGTATCCTGACACCACCTTCTGCATTTATCCGGACTTGGGACCGGCACCAGACCTTAATGTTGCATAACTACTATTAATGAAGTGTATTTATAAGCATTGTCTATTCTGCTTATCCTTACAGGGTCTAGGGGTTGCTGGTGCCTATCTCCAGTGGTCTAAATCAAACATATACGCAAAAATATAAGTCCTTTGGTAAGGATACCCAATGATTGATAATTTACAACACATCAAGAAATCAACACATCAGAGGCAGAAATGATAGTCTCAGTGGCACAGTTCAATTAAATTAATACAAAACATTTCAGAATTTAGTTTTAAATTATTTTTAAGATGGACTTGGGTTAGGGGTTAATAGCCTACTTTATGCAAAAAAAGCCATTGTACAAATAAATTAAATTTCATTGGACTATGGTCTACATTTACAGAAAAAGCAACACATTAAACAGTAAAATTCAGTAACTAATAATAAAATAACAGTCATGCTTCTTTTAGATTCCACCTTTTTGAATATCCAATAAAATGACATTATATATGACATTATATTATATGACAAGAGTTTTTAAAAGGTAAAACCGGAGACACCCGGTGAAAACCTAAACTATGCAGACTCCAAATATAAAAGCAGTGACTATTATTTTTAGAGTTTACCTTTCTGTTACAGGGGAACGTTTAGAATATCCAGTTATGACATGAAGGGTTTTTAAAAGGAAAAACCAGAGTAACCCAGACTCCAGATATAAAAGGCCAGGCTGGGAACTTTCAAGCATGATGCCCTGACCTAAAAATATATTTTTTAAATTGTGTATTTATAATATATTCCTCAATTTTTTTTGGTCTATCTTATCGAATGCCAAATTATTTCTCAATCTAAACATTTTTTTTTTTTTGCTATGTTAACTATGTGTTTTCCTAAAGGATGGCAGACATTGTGGGTGTTTGTGGGCTGCCATCTACAGGGAGGTCGAAGATCATATCTGTTTTCAGAATAGGTTCCTAAAAGGTTTTGTTATTGCTGAAAAGAACCTCTGAACTGGACATTTTTGGGTTGAGTGGGAAGATGTGTTTTTAAATGTTTCAAAATGGCACTCTTAAAAGGATGACCAGTTTTTGATGTCGCAGCCTTCTACACCCCTTCAGTGGGGCCAAACTGGATTTTCAGATCGTTGTAGAGCTCTCTAACAAAATGTCTAATGTTTACCTTGGTTCCTGGAATTCAGTTGGCTCTTGATATGTTTTGTGAGTTTGGAATTCATCCAATACTACCAACCGATCACTGGGTAACAACTTTCTGATAAAATTTTGCCTTGTCACGATCAAGGAATCAGTGTGACATTTTATCGAAAAGTGGTCTTCTTCATCTTCAAGGTAGTCTGGTATGTCAGTTAAATTATTTATAGTGTTGTCAGTTTCAAATTCCGTCTTGCAAGACTCTGAAGGCGAGGCTTGTGGGCTTTAGTTCGATGTGTGATATATCTGTCCAACCACATCGTTGATCTCTGTGAGCACACCCGAAACTCTGTCCCAATCAATTATCTGAGTTGATTCCTCATTTTGGATCCAAAGATTTTTTGGGGGGGAGAAATGTCCTCCTTACCTCGTCTTCTGTTATGGCATAATAGATTTCAGGGCAGATTTCTAGCTGGCCAGAAACGTCTCTTATTCTCTTGCCAGAGAGGACAGAATCTGAAAAAAAATTTCCTTTTGGAGGAACAGACATTTTTTTGTAATAATGGCCCGTCATGATGTCAGCGTATAATTTATCTGTCAGTTCCTTCGCAAACTGTTTGATCATGTCGTTTGGATGTGGATTTTCCACAGCTTCTGCACACAGGCGGTTAATTTGAGGTTTAGAAAAGCGGTCTATTGTATTTTGGGGCTGTCCTCTTCTGTTGAATCCTCAGAGACTCATCCAGGACACATGAGGCAAGTCGATCTGTTTTAACCTACCTGGGTCATACTTCAATTTCACCGCTTTTGAGCCACTTGAGCCCATCGAATTCTTCAAAGTATTAACCATGCTGGTAGACTGCTGCTCAACAAAGATGGAAAATTCTGGTTTGCTGACAGTTTCTTGTTTTCCAGCTGGATCCATTTGGAGCTTCGATTTAAAAAGGTTTCTGTAATTGTCGACAATCTTTTTCAAGTTGAAATGTGGGGCATATAGGCAATTAAGATCTTTCTGTCCAATTGAACTTTCAGACTTACAATAATGAAGATCCTTAATAATTGTTTGGCTAATTTGTCCTACAACTTCAAAGGTTTGGGAAGGATCTAAGCCTTTAGACGACTGTGAATAGTCATCTGAGTTTTTGAAATCATCTGAATATTTCTCTATCACTTCGGTAATGCTTTCAGACAATAATTTCACATCATAGAGAGCTTTTACGCTGGGTGAAACCCTTTCCTCTGAGACGTCAAATGCAATCTCGGGTTCTGGCGTTGCTACCCCTGAGGCTCGCTTTTTGGTAAAAGTGTTCCAGTATCTTTCAACACATCTTGATCTAACTTTGTTTATGTGCACTCGGAGGCACTGAGATGGATTGAGAACCATTTCGTTAAAATTTATCAGATTAGGGGGCGTCGCGTGGCACAGTGGTTTAAGACGGGCGCCCCATGTTCAGAGTCCTCGATGCAGTTGTCCCAGGTTCGACTCCGGCCCAGGAACATTTGCCGAATGTCTTTCCCCCGCTTCTCTCTCCTTTCTGTAATACTATCCACTGTCAATAAAGGCCACTGTGGCCATTAACCTTTAAAACTTAAAAAAAAATCTCAGGTTATAAAAGCAGCTACTTGCAATTACCACAGGTTCCACAGGCAAAACAGGGGTTTCTTTGATGGCGTTTGCAATTGACGTCATTTTCTTGGAGATTTCCTCTTTCATCAATAAAATTAACTTCTTCCCTCTTTCACAGATTTCTGGTGACACCTACAGTGCATTGCCAATTTCAGTTTAAATCAAATTGGTCAGATGGACACTGATGTTCTCGCTTGGCATTTCAGTGTTTGTGTTGTTTTCCATACTTTCCTCCATCACTGGCAAGAGATTCGTCAATGAAGTTTCCACACATGAAAAATGTTGGTAACTATATTAGCCACTACGCCTGTTATATGCGAATACCTTGTGAAAGCAAGATCCACTGTACTGGTGACAGTGTGATCAAACAAGGGATTATGATGTCCTCCAAGTTGGTAATGGAGATTGAAATGTCTCTCTTCATTTGCTGGTTTGACTCTGCCATTTTTCCACTCTGTCATAAAGATGTAAAGTCCTGCTCAACAGGCCTCCTCTTCTGTAAAGATACGAAGTTCTTCTAACCACGACAGCTGTTCTTGGAATGACTGTCCCTTAACAACTAAACCAATGCTAAGCCCTTTCTCTTTGAAGCTGGTATAAAGTCATAATGCCTATGACGGTGTTATAATGGGGCCTGCCCCCACACGAACCTGACCACAAGCATGCATATTAGACATGACTTTAGAGCGAACAATTTCCAGAGAGCAGTTGGTGGAAGCTCGAAGCCTTGGCCGTGACGTCGTTTGCTTAGCTCTGTAGACATAGAAACCTAGGCTGCATCTTAACGAAAGCTGTCATTTGAGGTTTTTTTTATCATTTAATGCGTTAGTCTTCATTGCTATTACAACAAACCATTATTCATGTTATAGAGTTGAATTGCCTGGTTAACGTTATCCCACCTCCATGTACAACTCCAGCTGTCAACTATGATTCCTTGCGGTAACTCATTGCGTTTCCCCGATGTTCGCTCGTTCTGTCTTGCTTGATATGGCAACTGCATGCTTCATTAAAGTGCACCTGCTGGTGCACTATTTGTGCTAAAGTTTAAAATGGTTAAACACATTTCTCCGTTAGTGTCTGCAGATCTAATTTAGCAGCTTCTGAGCAACAGACGTGAATTACCAAATGGCTTTACTGATCTATATTGTGTTTGCTTCAGTGATAAAACCTCAATCAGTTCTCTACACACCACTGTTTATGTTCAACAGCCACTACTCTTGCTTAAAAATTACATTATCTATGATGTAGCATCTTTGAATAATGGATCACTAATAAGAATTATCCATATTACCAGGTAATAATTAATAATGGCAGACTGAGAGGCTGCAGTGCCATGGACAGAGGCGCCAGCGTGTGTCAGGTTCACAGAAGACTGGACAGCTACTTACAGTGCCATATAGGCTACTTTTTATGCTACAGCCACAAATTATAATGCATTTTATGTCATGGACCTGTGACACTGTCACATTAATGTATTTGTCTCTTAAAAAAAAGAAAACAAAGGTATTAACACAGATCAAATCACACTAATTATGTGTATGATGAATGAATTAGGGCATAATCGGGGGAAGTCTCTAAGACCCTTGCAGACCATCCACACCTCAAGCTTATTTATGAGATATAAGCATAAGGCAGGTGTGCAAGGAAGAAAAGGTGTACGTGTGTTGCAGTGGTAATGGTGGTGCTATCGTTCTGTGCTCCATCAGCCCCTTATATTTAACGTAGTCTCCTTTGTTCTGAAGCAGTAAGCTTAATAATGGACTGCTGACACTGGAGAGACGTGATTTGAAGAAGCGCCCTTTACCTGTTAACGTCCGCGATCCGGAGCCAAGAGGACCCGAGGGGAGACCATGTTGCCGGAGTAATCGGGATCCGGCCAGAAGGACAATCAAAGATCATTCTCCACTGGATCAAAAGGTTGTTTTTTAACGTGGTATAGGCCAACCACTTTAAAAGTGATCACATTATCACATTATTCTCTTTTTTGTGTGTAGATTATATTTTTTTCGGAACTTCTGGTAACACTTTACAATAAGGTACACAAAATTGTGCTTCCTTACTAAGGAACGACTTAGGAGGTAATGAGATATAAACCAGGGACTAATGGGTAGTTATCCAGTATTCGCTGCCAAAAACACCCACCAGTCGTATTCAGAAACTAATGGGTAGTTATCTAAGGAAAAAAGGAGGAATGAATCATGGACCAATGGGTAGTGATCTAAAGAAAAAAGGAGGAATGAATCAGGGACTAATGGGTAGTTAACCAGTACTTACTGGTCGAAAAACCCACCAGTCTTCAAGGGATTAATGGTTAGGTGTCTAAGAAACAGATGAGGAATAAATTGGGGATTGATGTAATGCCTGTAGACCTCTTTTGTAAACTTCAATAAGGATGCAAAGCATTTGCAATGTCACAGTGATGTAGCGCTGCTGTATCATCTTGATTTCACTTGTCTGTCATTTAATTAACAAGAAACCATGATCTATTCATTTCATGACCATTACATTGTACACTGGAATGTGCAGTGAAGCAACACCTCAAGTGCCTACTGAGGAACAAATCATTACTTACTCAGTACTTAGCCATTATCTACTGCATTTGTGTACCCTAAAGTAAAGTGATGCATCCTCCCAAGTACCTGCCGAGAAACAAATCATTACTCAACCAGTACCTAGCCTTTACATAATAAAACAATAAACAATGGTTTCTTCCTAATTAAGTGACAGACAAGTGAAATCAGATACAGCAGCACTATATCACTGTGAGATTGCAAATGCTTTGCATCCTTATTGAAGTTTACAAAAGTCTAAAAGCATAACATTAATCCACAATTCATTCCTCATCTTAGACACCTTTCCATTAATTCCTATAAGACTGGTGGGTGTTTTACCAGTATGTACTGGTTGACTACCCATTAGTCCTTGAATAAGACTGGTGGGTGTTTTTTCAGTAAGAACTGGTTAACTACCCATAGACCTTGATTCATTCCTCTTTTGTTCCTTAGACAACTAACCATTAGTCCCTGAATAAGACTGGTGGGTGTTTTTACCAGTGAGTACTGGATAACTACCCGTTAGGAGGTAATGAGTAATGAACCAAGGACTAAGTCGTTCCCTAGTAATGAAGCACAATTTTGTGTACCTCATTGTAAAGTATTACTTTTGATTTTATTTTTTTGGTTATACTTCCTAAGTATCTTTCTGTATGAAATAATTTGCATACTGATTAACCTTTTGTGTGTTTATTAGTAGCACAGCCTTTTCAACAAAAGTTTGAGGGGCTGACTGTTACAGATGGTAGCCAGTATGGGGAAATTGAATTTTTCAACTTTGCTAAATAGATGCCAAAACGGTTAGTGTGTCTATAGCCTATTGCTGTGATCCTCATGAATGGGGTTAGCCTTATTTCTTTAAATTCATTCTCCTTTGTTTCACAAAGTCTAAGTTGTCCTACTTAAAAAAATTCATATAGCATTTAAGAGATACTATACTTTTTTGCTTTACATTTAAATGTTGTTTATCATAATATTATTAATACTACTACTTATAATATTTGTGATGTTCAAAGGAACAGGTATTTTATTTTGAAAGGTCCAGAAGGACAAGGACGAAAATAAGCCTACCAGCTACAGGTTATACACATACAAGCTAGATGATGCAGAATGTACTACTCCTGCAAACTTAAGGAACTAAAGGTGTCATAATTTCCAAAGTTTGAGACATTCAAACATTACAACAACAACAAACAAATAGTCAAAAAAATAAAAATAAAATAATGTCCAAGTCAAGTGATACATAATCAGGCAAGCATGATGAAGCCGGGCCAGGAGGAGGCAACTATATGGTTCCTGGCACCAGGGTTTCTACCCCGACGTCAGGGCAAGTGCCTCGTGAAGGGGAGCTGTCCCTTGGGACTGGTGAGGGAAGTTACATCACTGATTAGTTCACTGTACATGCCAGACACCGATGGCTGTGAAAAAAAGCACGGAAGATGAAATAAATCAGTCATACATCTCACTTCCTGCTTTCACATCAGTTACCACTGACTTGGGCTTGACCCTATAAAGAATAGCTACCATTGAGACCAATTTCAGGGATTTTGTAAGTAGAGGCTTAAACAGAGAATCAGCCATTAGGGAATGTGCGGATCAAAAGGTTGATGCTCTTGGACAAACATGAAAAACATTGAACAGTTTGAAGAGAAATTGGTGGAGTGTTTACAATGACGTGATGGCAAGTGAAAAACAGAAATTGAACGACTGAAGAACGGTTACCCTCACTAGACCTGTTTCACGTACAGAGGTTGCTCCCTCATACCCACCACACAACCGATCCACCCCTACTCAGACTTCCCAGAGTGTTCTATGGGCATGCCCTTCCTCCAGTGCGTTCACACAAACTCCTGCGCCTGCTAGCATGAAGGGGCAGGGTGCGAGCCTACCCATAAGTACTGCCAATGCAGAACCTCATGCTCAAGAACTCATTCCAAGCTGATCAGCTTATTTTGAGGTAGAGGCACAGCTGTAGACCTCATTCATGGGAATCCGGCTACAGCCACCTCCCCTTGACGCTAAACCCTAAGCGCTCTGCTCCTTCAGATCCCTTCAGATTCCATTCTAACTTTCTAGACCAATGCGAAACATTTATCACTGTTTGGCCATTGACGGCTCCTGAGGTGCATTGCCCAATACCCTTAAGGGGCAGAAGCACAGCTGGAGGATGGTGGGGAAAAAATAATAGGGTTCACACCTGGCCTGTTCAGGGATGCATTAAAGGCTGCTTTCCTATATAGTTTGTTTGTAGTCTTAATTATTCAATAAAATAAAAAACACTTAACGCAAAAATCATAGTTGAAAGCAAATTTTGAAAACCTGCAAAAAAACAAAAAGAAGTTTAAACGAAGAAGCAAACGAAACTTACCCCAAACACTTATTATTCTATTAAAGGCTGAATTACAAATCAAATTTTTCTTTTTGTATTAAACCATTTGCTTTCAAAAAGACAGACGGACTGACGGACGGACAGACAGACATAGAAACCCAGAAGTTTTGTTTCCACGTTTTGTGATGGGAATATTTCAAAGTGATGTCAATTGATTAGTTACATATTAGTACATGCATCTAGGAAATACATCATGGAGAGATCATCAGTGTTTAAACAGCAGTCCGTGAGGAGCAGATTTGATTTGGAGGCCCTCTGACCTTGTTTCCTTTCGCTCTGCAGTGTGAAGTGTTTTTGACTTTCGGGGACTAGACATTTTTCAAGCACTAAGGAGGATAATGTAGGATTGCTTTACATCATTAAGGCAGGAGGAATAGAAGGGTGCGGGAGAGTTCGAGCCTTGCCCAACTCCGGGGCACTGTATGATTCTGGCCAATCTGCTTATTAAATATAAAAACTGCAGCCTCATCCTTATTAAAGGCAGAAGATACTGTCTTCTACAGCACAGAGTAATATGCAAGTTACAAATGGCATGAGTGTATGCATGGTTGTTTCCCCTGTGTGTCTCTGTGTTGCCCTGCGATGGACTGATGATCTGTCCAGAGTGTACCCCGCCTCTTACCCGATAAATGCTGAAGATAGGCACCAGCCCCCTCCCCACAACCCTGCAGAGGATGGACGGGTATAGATAATAGATGGATGGTCTCTAAACAAAATACCCCTTCAAAAATTATATTAATCACTTGGCTCAGAAAAGAAAAATAGGCAAAACTACCAGTTAGGAGTTTTGTAAACCAACAACAAAAACTTTCAGTTCGATAAAATAATATATATATATCCCGTCTTACACCACCACTACAGATATATATACACCTTTTCCCATCCTTTCTTTTTAGTAGAAAGAGGGAGACATGCAAGAGAAACAAAGCATGCAAATGGAAATTATCATGGCTGGAAAAGATATCGAGCTCATCTAAATCTATCATGCAATTTAAATTATTTGTTTATTGTGTGTAGTCATTATGCCATTATGTGTGACCAAACCTCTGTTTTGAAAAACACAACAAAAGGGCTTTTCCTCTAATTCCTGCTAAAAGTAATCTTGATCATATAGTAATAAATGAGGTTAATGTATGGATTAACTACTTGGTTACCTATACCTGGTAAAAGCAAATAAGTCACTTTTTTTATGTGTCCTGTCTGGCTGTGTGGCGCTCAGAATTGGTGTCCGAGTACAAAATAGAAGCCCAAAAGATTTACTTCTACAAGTGGCGCATTACAGCGTTGCTATAGCACTCCACTTGACATATATGTGTAAGAAATCTTTATTAGAAATTGCTATGGTTCTTTTTTTCTTTTTCTGATGCGCCAGAGACACGGAAAATAAACGGGAAGAAAGAAAGAAGATGAAGAGAGGTAGTGAAAAAAAGTTAAGAGGGAGAGGGTAAGTTGAAGATACAAGAGAAGAAGGGAAACAAAGAAAACACAAGAACACATCCCAGTCCACCTCCACACCCGCAATTAGTCACTTTCTAAAGACTTTCAAGTTAAATAGCCCCTTAGACAGAAATTTTGGAGATTCACTTTTTTGTACTGTAATTCAAAAACTTGCATAAAAACAAAAGAGTTGCTATGACACACGCAATACACAGGGCTCATCTTCAGCTTTCTTTCAGTCTTTATTTGTTTTTTGGATGAAGCACAATGTACAGCAAAGACACAGCACTAAGCAATGGAGAGCAGCAGAGCAGAGGAGATGGAGACATAGGTTTCTGGATCAACCACAGTTCCTCAGACATGGCTTTCCCAATATGTCTAAGCCAAGTGTCTTGCTAGTGGTCACACTTCCACAAATGTGCCCTTTTTTGAACATACGCTGATAAGTATGTCTCAACAGGGTGATCCTAACAGGATTTGGATTACTCTAAATGTTAATTGAGGATGATAAGTGTTTCAGCTGGGTTGGCTTGGTGTTGACGGAAAGCTGGAATATTTTAGGTAATTGGTGCCCCCTAGTGCATATCCTGCCCATAATCATTAACTAATGTACTTCACATCTTCACAATCCACCAAACAGCACCAAAAGAACAGCACAGGGAATTAAAAGACTGCATTTCTATTTCCTTTAACCCTCCAGCTGGACACTGCTATATCAAGTTTTCTTTTTTTTTTTACACTTCAGTAAATTCAGCGAATTCTGAAACACAACAAAAGTTACACCACACGTGAACATGGTAAAGTTTTAGTGTTTGAAAGCAAAAATCATCAGTAGTGCGTTCATAAACCTGGACATGACAATGTGTTGCACGAATTTACTGTTTTCATCTATGGTGCATGAATTTGATTAATAAATGAAATATGAGTTTGGCAAACAGGCAGAATTTGTGTTTATTAATTATTTTCCACATGTTAAAGACAGCATAATTAAAGGGAAACCTTGTCATGCCAAGTTTATGTATTTGACTCTCTGGCACTTCTGTAATTTAAAGGAGCTTATTTATAAAAAGTCTTCTTTTTCAATACAAAACCAGGATTTGTACATTTTTACTGCTATCTGAATTGGCACGTTACACTTCTGCGGCATTTATCTAACATTCACGTACTAAATTGCACACAGCTAAATGTTCAGAGATGTTTCTCCTACACTGTATTCTATTTATGACTACATACTTTACATGAAACGTCAGAAGAGTTCAGATGCATAATACCATGTAAGCAAAACAGTTTGGAAGAAGAATGAAGTATAGCTGCAAATGAATAAAAATTGTTTAGTCAGTACAACAAAACAAGGGCCTCCAAAACCTCGTTAACGTTCCTTGAGATTTAAATTAATAACTCAACTGATATGTTTCGATATCTTATAGAGCACCATCAAAGTGAGATGCAAGTGAATTGAAAATGAAAAAGGCTCAACCACAATAATTTGCTTTCATTGAGTTTTCTAGAATGGAACTGATTTTCCAGTTCATTCAGAGGAAGCTTTTTTTTTTTTTTTTTACAGTATAATAGTGAAGATTTTACCCCAAATCTTTATGATCTGTCAGTTTGCTTCCATCATAATCCGGCTGGGTCAACATCCATTTTAGTCTCATTACAATCCAGTAATGCAAGAAATTTTATCATGCAGATATTATCTCAAGTACTACTTTTACAGCTGTGTTGTGAGTTTACTCTATGCATTTACCACACAAAACAGCCAAAGTGGCATTACATCCAGCTGGACTGTAAAAGTGTATCTAAAGGCAGGGAAAGTAGAGAAACTTGGGCTTAATCTAAAGCATCATTACATCACACTGTTCTGAATGAATCCAACAGATACATGTGCAATAACAGCTCCTAGGGCATGTGCGCATCCTTCCCCCCCGCACATTAAGTTAAGAACACTCCGAAAATTAGTCAACTTTGAAAAAGACAGACTGAAACAAATTGATCAGACAGACGACAAGAATCTTCTTTAATAAGTGCATGATCATCATCTTCCAGTGAGATAAGTAATTGATATGCTTCAACTAAAACCGTCTTTTCTTGGTTTTTCAGTGTGTGGAGCTACAAGTTAACTGTTTACTAATCAACAAATTGTAAACAAGATTTCCAGCTGTTGCTTTTTTTATTATTTCAGACACATTTGCATTCCTCAATTAATTAATATTATAGTTAAAATAATATTCCCAAATTTCCTTCTACTTATGATGGTTGCCATCATGAAGTATGAACTCAGATTATTCCACAGTGATTCATTTAAAAGAAGACCTCTAACAATTTCCTTTAAGGAATACTCAACCAAGTTTTTTGAACATTAAGGTCCTGAGGGTTTGCAGGGAATTTGGTTGGATTATCACTTTAATTGTTCATCATGTTTTATCATCTGAAGAGCATGAATTATACAGTATTTTTGCAGCTTGACTATGAGTGGCTCCTTGGATAATTTTTGATCAAAATGAAGGGAATGCTTAAATGGAAGTCTAGAATTTAAGGTCCATTTCACCATTGTACAAGCAGGTCTGTCCGAGCCCTGCTGACGGTCATCTAGTAGGGATGGCATCTTCAGCTCAGGTACTGACACATCTGGTCCACATGGGGGCACTCTTGCTTCAGCAAAACGAGACAAAGGACAACAAGAGCCAAAATCACTCAACCTTTCAAGTTGGAAACAATACTTAAGAGACAAGACAGCAGCTGTACCTATGTCGTGCCATGTCGGCCCTCAGTGGATGGTTCAGTTTCCCTAATGACGACCGCCTTGGTCACCTGCATGTCTGGATGCTGCTGTTTGGCTTCCTGTATTGCAATAGCCAGAGCCTACAAGAACAGATTATGTGTAATAAATTATTGGAGCAAATGTTTAAAACTTCAGAACATAATAAAGATTTTTGCTTCAGATCAGATTACATTTAAAATTTACTGTATAGAAAATATTAACAGGAGTTGAATGTACACCCTTCCAATAACACTTTGTTTTAGGAATTAAAAAATAACTATTTAGTAGCTGCTTATTAATGTTTAACAGTGGCATATCAGCTCTTTATTAGTCAATTAAAAGTACTTACTTATTGTTGCCACATCTAAAGCAAAGCCCGTTCAGATCAGAGTTAATATACAACAAACTATTTACTCACTAAAAGAGCATAATTGACTATTTTGAGAAAACTCTAATGTATGCCCTATTACTTGTAGAACTGAGTTAGTTACAATAAGCAATACGTGTAAGTAATATGCACATTAACTGGCAGCTAATTAATGGCTTCTTTCTGTTCCCTACAATAAAGTGTTTATCTAATTACCACAAAGTCTAACATCCTATCCATGGATCATGAGTCTTTCATTGCTTTGGATTTAGTTTTATTTTATCTTTTCCACCTAATTCTTGCTCGTCTCACCTGCTCTTGGTCTACGTCATCATCTCCAGTGATTATAATCCTCTTCTCAATCCTCGTCTCCGAGTATCCGCCTTTCACTGTCTGCAACACACAGTGGGGGTGCTCAGTAGATGAGTAGATGAGCAGCAGATAAAAGTGCCAAGACAAATGCGATTGCATGGGCTTAGTTTTTGTTCTGCCTTTTTACCTTTGAGACATGAGTGGTTGCTGAGGTAACGTTTTCAGCAACAAGGATCGGCGAGCCAGACGACTCTCTTCCAAAACCGCCTCTGTGCACCTGATAAAGGAGAACAGCTGTATATACTGAGCAAACATAGCCAAGCATAAATTACTAAATAGTGAACACAATACTATTACAATTTCTGTCACATCTGCTAGCTACTTTCCCAGGCATTATCCTCCTACGCCATTTCGCTATAGCCAAGTACTCGACTGCAAATTAAAATTACAGCCATGTTCAAAATAGTAGCAGTCCAACATCAATAACCTGATCACTCACTGTTTTTGGTGAAAATTATTTTTCTACATGGCACACAAACCAACAACCCAACAGTTATAACATGCATGTTCCTGATTCTGGTATTAAAAGTTTAATTCAAAGAAGAGTATTGAATATAGCAGTGTGGTGTTCAATCAGTGAGGTCATTCATTAAAGTGGCTTATGCTTAGGGACAAAGGTAACACATATACATGCTTATTATAGTTCATTCCTTTGAAACATATATACGACTGTTCTCAAATACTTTAAAATGGAAACCAAAACCAGGAAGACATGGAAAATAATAGAATAAATACAATGTAAATGGATCAGAGAATAGCTAAAAACGGCAAAGACCCAGCCAGTGTGATCAAAGATGGTCTATAGTTACCTGTGAGTACATTAACAATTAGAAAACATCTGTGTAAAAGCCACGCTATCTGCAAAAAGGCTGGGAAGAATCCCATTGCTGAAACAGTGACATGGGCTAAAGAGATCACAATTTGCCAAGAGCGAACTAGCCTGAAGAATAGTGGCACATGTTATGGACTGATGAAAACAAAATTGTTTGTTTGGGTCCAGGAGCCATGGTACACTGTGAAGCCAGATGCCTCGAGCATCACGGTATGGGGAGGCTCAACTTACCATGGTGTTCAGGCTATTAGGCTATTAGAAAAATCTCCCAAAACACACCAGTGATTTAAAGAAAAGATAAATTGTATAGATTTTATTAATTGGGTGTAGCATAAAAGGTTTGAATTGTAAAGAAAAATCGAATCAATACTACTTTTTTAAACAGCCTGGTATTACTTTGATCTTCATTTTCTGTAGAGAGAGAACACATTTTAAAAACATTTCCCTTCCCGTTTCTTTTTAGGTGTAATTAAAGTTCCCAATGCATTTGCACGTAGGAAAATAAAATATTTTTTAAACCCACTGCTATTATTTTGAACACAACTACAAATAAAATGCAAAAAAGCTATAACAAATCTGTTGTCATATTATGGGCCATTACAACCAATTTCAATTAAAATTGTCATCTTTGCTGATGTTTTTAGGGAGCCAAGAATAGTTTTTGAACAACAGGTACAACCACATAAATGCCAAACCCAAAGGAGTCACATCCCATATCTCTGCTGAGCCCTTCAAATTTTCTAGACAGTGTCATTTCATTTCTATAATTCAGTGAAGTGTCAGGATTGCTGTCATGGAGCCAGCCTGCTACATCTTCATTACTCGATTCCTCTCAAAGCCCTTCAGGTCATTTCTTCTAACAGTATGGTAGCATTTTATACTGTAGATGTGATGAACGATTGATCTGCTTTGGGGACCCTTCCAGCCAAATCTCAACACAAAACCTTTACTCTAAATCCTGGTCAGAATGAACACTATTTAGTTTAACTAATACAGGTAGACAGATTGCTATCATAGGTCATAGAAAGGGTGGGTTTCTAAGAGGACTTAGAGCTTAAGCTCATAGAAGAAAATCCTTGAGCTATATCAGTGTGGCTTTAATGAAGGGTCACCCCACTGAGGCACCTCTGATGTCTGTAACAGAAACCCTTAAGGCAGCTAAAGCTGCAGCATGGTCTCAGTTCATATCCCACTGAACCTCTCTGCAAATTCTAACAGCCTAGTCAGCCCCTTCCATACATTCTTGTATGAACTGTTAAGCAGATGATATCCAGCTCTATGTAACAATGATGTCACATCACTAAACAATCTCACATTGAGATTTTGTGTTTGACAATTTTACAGCAGATTAAAGAATGCTATCTTTGCCTTTAATGCTTATTTATGATCATCCTTACCAGCTGATTATTCAGTCAAAACTAAAACAGTCACTATACCCTCATAAAATGATAAGAAATATACAGTTTTTGTAAAGCTATTCATGCTAACGACAACATTCAATGCATTTTTTGGAGTTTTATGTGATAGACCAGCACAAATTAGTGCATATTCTGAATATGAAGGATGATAAAATGGTGTTATTTTTTTTATTTATTTTTTTACAAATAAACATCTGAAAAAGTCCAGAATTCCTACTATTCAACACTTTGCAGAGTCACCTTCCACAGCAATTACAGTTGCATGCCTTTTGGAGTAAGCTCTACCAGCTTTACACATCTAGAGAACGGATCATTTTGACCACTCTCTTTTGCATAATACTTTAAGCTCAGTCAGATTAAAATGAGAACATCTGTGAATCTCCTTTTTCAAGTCTTGCCATGCATTCAAAATTTAACTTATGTCTGGACTTTGACAAGGCCATTACACAAGGGTATGTTTTAAACTAAACAATTGGATTTTAGGGCTGGCTGTATGTTTAGGATTGTTGTCATTCTTGTCTGTTGCAACCTCTACAAATGTGTTCTCCCAGTATTTCCCTTTATTTAACTCCATCCATCTTCCCTCTGACCAGCTTTCCTATCCCTGCAGAAAAAAAACATCCCGAAATGTTTCCACCTCTGTTTATTTCCGACCACTCATGGGTTGCTGCAAGTAGGCTCAAATGTTCAGTTTTGCTCTCATTAAAATAGAGCACCTTCTTCCGATTGTTGTGTTCCCCACATGAATTGTGGCAAACTAAAAACAGGGCTTGTTGTTGCTTTCTTTCAACAATAGCGTGCTTCTTTTCCCTCTTCCATAAAGGTCAGAGTTATTGCAGTGTTGACAGACTTACCCAAGGCAGAGATCCACTTGAGAAACCTTTGCAGCTTCTCCAGAATTAACATGGGTCGTTTGTCTGCTTCTCTAAATAATGCCTTCCTTGCTTGATCTGTCAGTTTAGGATGGGTGGGCTTGTATTGGTAGAGTTGAAGTTGTGCCATACTTTCGAATTTCAGATGATATACTGAACAATGTTACATGAGACATTGAAGGCTTGGGAAATCTTTTTATAAACAAACTCTGCTTTAAACGTTTCCACAACTTTCTCTCTGGCCTGTCTGCTGGTCTTCAAAATGAACTGCATTTACTTACAGGTGAAACTCGAAAAATTTGAATATCGTGCAAAAGATAAATTTATTTATTTCAGTAATTCAACCTAATAGGAGAGGCTAATATATGATATAGACTCATTACAGTGAAATATTTCAAGACTTTATTTGTTATAAGTTTGATAATTATGTTTTACAACTTATGAAAACCCCAAATTCAAAACATCAGAAAATTAGAATACAGACCCTTTCCAAAAAATTAGAATATCATGGAAAAGTTTATTTCCATAATTCCATTCTAAATGTTAAACTTCCATAGATTATAGTCTCAGGGTCCACAGATTATAGTCTCAGGGTCCACAACTTAAACAATTGTAGGTCTTAAGTTGTTTATTTGTACATCATTTGGGCTTCCAGCTCATAAAACGAATGAAAACAGGAATTCGAAAAATTTGAATACTGTGAAGAAATCACCATTTACATCTCAGTTTTTGCAGAAAAAAGAGAAAGAAATTAGGATCACATCAAATCAATCAAAATATGGTACTTTCAAAAGATATGTCAATCTTCAATACTTGGTAGGGAATCCCTTTGCCTTAATCACTGCCTCGATGTGCCGTGGCAATGAGGCAATCAGCCTGTGGGACTGCCTGGGAGTTATGGTAGCCCATATTTCCTTGATGTTTGCTGTCAGCTCTTCTTTGTTCTTGGGTCTGGTGCCCCTCATATTCCTCTTGATAATACCTCAGATTCTCAATGGGGTTTAGGTCCGGTGATTTGGCTGGCCAGTCAAGCATTGTGATGGCATGGGCATCAAACCAGGTTTTGGTGCTTCTGGCGGTATGGGCAGGGATCAGGTCCTGCTGGAAGATGAAATCTGCATCTTGATAGAGATCCTCAGCAGAAGGAATCATGAAGTGCTCTAAAACATTCTGGTAGAATGATGCAGTGACCTTGGATTTAAGAAAGCAGAGTTTACCAACACCTGCACTGAGCACTGCACCCCAAATTATGACTGACTGTGGATATTTCATACTGGACCTAAAGCAGCTTGGGTTCTGTTCCTCACCCGTCATCCTCCAAACCCTTGGAACTTGTTTGCCGAATGAAAGCCACACTTTACTTTCATTGGAAAAGAGGACCTTGGACCACTGGCCAACAGTCCAGTCCTTCTCCTTGGCCCAGTTGAGACGCGTCTGAATTTGGTGGTTTTTAAAACTGTGACTGTCGCCTCATTCCATTCTTTCTGGATCTCTGCCTGATTCATGAATCTTCTCTTTTTGATAATCCGTTGAAGCCCACGTTCAGCTCTTCTGCTGGTGTATCTTCTCCTGTAACATTTTGTCCTTCCACTAGACTTTCTATTGATATGCTTGGACACAGCACTCTGTCAACAGCCAGCCTCCTTAGCTATAAACTTTTGTGGCTTACCCATTCTATGGAGGGTATGGTCTTCTGGGCATTTGTCAAGTTTCCAGTCTTCCCCATATTGAACCTAACTGAGACAATTAAACCAAAGTGAAGCAATTTAATGACACCTGGGTAAACATGTGCAGGAGCTTTGAGTTTAGTAGATGAGTAGTGTGTGACACTCAGTTTAAAACATTCATGCCCTGTTTTTGTGGGTTTTATGAGCTGGAAGCCAAAATTATGTACAAATAAACAACTAAATACTTGAAATCATTTAAGTTGTGGGCCCTGAATCTATAAGCTATGGAAGTTTAAGGTTTTGAATGGAATTATGGTAATAAATAAACTTTCCCATGATGTTCTAATTTTTTTGGAAAGGGTCTGTATTACATGAAATTATAAATAAAACAAGAATGTTAAATAGAGAAATGTTGAACCTCTGGAAAGCATAATCATGCATATGTACTCAGTACTTGGTTTGGGCCCCTTTTGCATCAATTACTGCCTCAATGCGCCGTGGCATGCATGCTATCAGCCTGCGGCACTGCTGAGGTGTTATGGAAGACCATGAGGCTTCAATAGCAGCCTTCAGCTCTTTTGTATTGTTCGGTCTCATGTCTCTCATCCTTTCACTTGGCATAGATTCTCTATGGAGTTCAGGTTAGCCAAGTTTGCTGGCCAGTCAAACACAGAGTAATCCCATGGCCATTGAACCAGGTTTTGGTACTTTTGGCAGTGGGGGCAGATGCCAAGTCCTACTGGAAAATGAAATCAGCATCTCCATAAACCTCATCTGCGGAAGGAAGCATTAAATGCTCCAAAATGTCCTGGTAGATGGCTGCGTTGACTCTGGACTTAATAAAGCGCAGTGGACCAACAACAACAAATAACATGGCTCCCCAAATCAATACAGACTATAGAAAGTCACACTGGACTTCAAGGATCTTAGATTGTTTGCCTCTCCATTCTTCCCCCAGACTCTGGGACCTTGTTTTCCAAATGAAATGCAAAATGCAAAAAAAGGCAATTACCTTTTGAGGCTTTCCCTCTTTGTGGAGGACGTCAATTATGGTTTTCTGCACAACTGTCAGGTCAGCCGTCATCCCCATGACTATGATTCCTGCTGAACCAGACTGAGAGACCATTTAAAGGCTCAGGAACCCTTTGTAGGGGTTTTGGATTAACTAGCTGATTAGAACATGACACTTTGAGCCTAAAACATTGAACCTTTACACAATATTCTAATTTTCTGAGATTTGGAATTTGGGGTTTTCATAAGCTGTGAGCCATAATCATGAAAACTATAACAAAAGGCTTGAAATATCTGGTTTGCATGTAATGAGTCTAAATCATATTTTAGTCTCACTTTTTAAGTTGAATTACTGAACTAAATTAACTTTTGTACGATATTCAAATATGTTGAGTTTCACCTGTATGCACAGGGGCATGAACTTAACTTTTTGGGGGGAATCCCAATAAATATATAAATAAACTGAATCCAGAGTAAAGGGGGACAGTTACAAACTATCACCATTCCTTTGAGATTTTTGTTTATAAAACAAAAACATTTAATGTTTTTCTTGCAATTTACAATTATCCACTGTTTTATGTTAGTTTATCACATAATACACTGAAGTGATTTAAAATGACAAAATGTGAGAACGTTTAAGGGGTCTGAATACCTTTACGCAGTGCTTGTGGCGTCATAATTAATACAATTACAAGATGTCATAAGACACTATGAAAAAAATAGACTGTCTCCTGTACACAACAAGCTGCCTGATAAGTGCATCCCAAAGGATAAACAATGCGAGTCCTGTCCGTCACTGGTGGCTCCACAATGCTGGGAAAACCTACCAAATGGTGTCAGAGCAGTTTTTTCCCAATCTCCCCTCTGTTGTCTGTATAAGGTACATATGTTTTATCTGGGCTGTCATTAGAATAAATTTAGCTTAATTTTTGTTTTTGTTTTGTTAAGTTCAGTGTTATTTCTTCAAGTTATTTTGGTGCATGTGTATGGGGTAAGGAAATAATAATGTGGAAATAAAACGTATTCACAGGTTAAAATGTGTGCATATTGGTCAATAGTTGTGCATAACTACACATTTGTAAACTATTGAATGAACCAAATCACACTTAAAGCAGAAGTGTATATTTTTCCTGTGAGAATGCAGTTTCAAAAGTTACACGAGTTATGACCACGAGTTTCTTCTTTGAGAATACGAATTTACAACCTGGAGCATGGTCTCGTGATCAAGGGTTCATTAATGGAGATTAGATAAGTCGATGAACACAGTGCCTGTCTACACTCCAGGTGGCGGTTTTGCACGTCAAGCTTGCCAACCGTCAATGAAAAGAATGAATAAGAAGAAGTTGAGCCTGTGCATGAAGGTAATCAACTTCATAGCGGCAAAATGAAAAACCAAGAAGCAGTGGAACAAAATCAGGCAATTCAAACAGTACATGTCATAGATTTAAGAGTAGATGTCACATCGACCGCTACTGCCCATTGGCGCTGATGAGCCGTTGAGCCGCCATCTTTGGCAAGTCGACATAAGATGGCAAGCTTGAGGTGCAATACCACGACCTGGAGTGTGGACAGGCACTGTGTTCATCGACTTATCTAAGCTCCATTAATGAACAGTTGATCACGTGACCATACGCCAGGTTGAAAATTCGTATTCTCAAAGAAAAAATATGTATTCTCAAACAGCTTGCTACTCCTGTTCATAATGAGGAAACCACAACTGTTGATGTGCAATTTGCATTTATTATTTATGTCAGATGTAACTTTTGAAACTACATTCTCACAGGAAAAATATACAGTTCTGTTTTATGTGGGATTTGGTTTGTTCAATAGTTTATGAATTTGTAGTTATGTACAACTATTGACCAATATGCACACATTTTAACCTGTGAATACACTTTTATTTTGACAGTTTGCTTACCCCATACATGTGCATATATTATGCATGTGAGCATATGATTCCAAGATGGCGGATGTACGTGACGTATACGTGTACACTAAAAAATTTAAAACTGTAGTGTTTTAAGTTTGGGATGTCGCTTGGGGCTTTTAGCTTGGAAACCTTTAGAGCTTTTACTTGCTGGGCGCTTTTGGATCAAGATAGAAAGAGGGCCGGCCGGGCACGAATAGTGGCATTGAGGGACTGTCAACCAGGATGTCCCAACCATGCTAAAAGACTGTTTGGGATCGATTGGGGAGGTGGAAGCCACACCTGAAAAAGGACCAAAACTATGTATTTTGGCCAAAGTATTAGAAGGTCTTGTGGCTGCACAACTACAAGATTATTTGCTAGATAACAATATACTTACCCCTTTTTAATCATGATTTAGGAGAAATCACAGTGGTACGACAGCAGTCCTGCAAGTTCTCAACGACTGTTACAAAGCTCTTGACTCAAAAAAGTCTGGTTGTGTGTTGTTTCTGGACCTGTCTAAAGCATTCGATACAGTAGACCACGCTCTGTTGTTACAGAGATTGCTGGCCGTAGGTTTTTTTATTGCAAACACTTTGCATCACTTGTATGCAGGCGACTGCGTATTTTATTGTTTTGTCAGGTCATTGGAATGTGCTTTTGAGTCTGAAGCGAGCATTTCATGAAATTCAGCAGAGGTTGCGACATCTCCGTTTGGTACTAAATCCAGATCAATTTAAATTAATGTTTTTCTCAAATTTACGTACACATTCATCAAAAGATCTGTTACTATGATCTTCACAAGGTACCGAGGTAGTAGTAGTAGTTTCTCAACTAAAATATCTAGGTATGATAAATGACGCAGAACTAACGTTTAAAGAACACATATCCCAGCTACGAAACAAACTGAAAACTAAACCGGCCTTCTTATTAAGAAATAGATGTTTCTCGTTAAAGTCCCGAAGGACACTGGTTAGCGCGACTTTTCTGCAGATTCCGGACTATGGCCGTGTATAGGATTGCGGCAAAAAGCCATTTATCAACTCTTGACCCTTTATATCACAGCGCATTAAGGTTTGTAACTGAGGCAAACTATTGCACTCATCACTGAGTTATACAAGACAGCTGCATTGCCACCTCTTGCAGTAAGGAGAGAAACACATTGGCTGACTTTGGTGTATAAGACCATCTTAAAAACATTCCCGACCTATTTGACTGGGAAATTGATGACAGGAAAGCAGCTACAATCTTCGATCCCAGACGCTTTTGACATTTGTAATACCACGCACCAGAATGGAATTAGGGAAAAAAGCATTTAAATATCAGGCACCAAACACTTGGATGGGGGCCCAGTCATATTTAACCATGCGTACGATGGTGCCATTAACACATTTCTTGAAAATTGTGCGTCAGCATATCATTATAAAAGCAAACAATTGTCAATGTTGCACTGCAGAGCTGTAACGCATATTAATCAATTTAGGTCGAATTGGTAGTAGATAACTGAGTTGCTGATTGATGGACGTATTGGGTATTTTGAAGTGTATGTTTTATCAATGTTTTATTGCAGATACTTGTAAGGGACTGGTACCCTATGGTTTTAAATAATGTATTATGGAATTGTAAGGTATTATGGACATGTAACTGATGTGTGGATTTAATGTATTCATATGCAGCACAAACTTGTCGTCACCTCTTGGGCAGGTCACCCTTGTAAAAGAGGTTTTCATCTCAATGGGTTTTTATCTGGTTAAATAAAGGTGATTATTTCTAGTTGGTCAGTGATTTTGGATAAAAGGCTTTTAAGGATATCCTCTATCTGTTCTTGTCTGTCATCTTCATCCACCATCAAGTAGGTGGATAAAGAAATGACTGCAGATTAAGGTAAAATAGGCAAGGCTCTCCTGTTAATACTCACTGGAGATACACTTTGTCTTGTAGAGTAAGAAACCTCGCTTAGCGACGGGATATCATGATCCTGGAACACAGACCAAATATGTATTACTTGTTTTACTCAAACCAGCAAACATAAAATTTCAAGCTCTGATTGTATAAAGAAAACATGAACCCAACCTGATCTGTGAACTCCACAATGGTGGTGGTGAGCTCTGACCCGTTGGGCTGAGTCTCTGTCCTGGTATCTGTTTTTCTCACTGTTGGAGTGGGCATGACGTCACTAGCCTCTCTGCTCAGAGGTGTTACTGTAGGGAGACGACTGGCTTCTTTGTGATCTCTGTCCACTGATGACAACACTGGCACTGACCTCTTTGGTTTTTTAGGAACAATAGGCTTGCAAAAAAAAAGAAGTTAAAGTTTCCACATATATTAAAAGCAACTCAAAATTTAGATTCACAGAAATATAAAATTCAGACAATTCTTAGGGATTTTAGATTAAAAAAATACAAACAATATGAAAAGAGTACAGACTATACATAAAAAGCTTATGCTAAAGTTTACCTGGCCATCGGGCCTTTTGACATCTGGTCGGGCTTCTGGTCGGATCTCTGGTCTGACTTCAGGTCGCACTTCTGGTCGGACCTCTTCAGATTGAGTAAGTTTGGCTGGAGGGCTGCCACTAGTTCCTCGGATGGGAGGAGCTGTTACTAATGGAGGAGGTGGTTCGGGGGGGCCTTGCTGCTGGAGCAAGTCAATACCAAAGCGCAGCCCCCCGTCAGGTGAAAGATCCCGTTCTCCCAATTCTGACATACCCCTGGAAAACTCTTCCATCCCTGTTTGCAGGTCTGTAAGGACGGTGAAATCTACTTCAGCTTCAAGGCTGGAAGTCGAGCTAACGGTGATGCTGGAACACTTGCGTTCGATGCCCAGGTGGGTTTCCTTCAGGTAGAGGATCTCATGGTCCTGGTCATCTTCAGATACAGAGCCTAGACGTCTTTCCCATGGTTCCTTCTACAGAGATGAAAATTGACATTTAGGTATGGATCAAATGTATTCTTTGAATTTATCAACAAAGAATCTAAAGACACATACTGTATGTGATTAAGTATGCAAACCTCTAGGATGATCATCAAAAACTGGCTAATACAGAAAAACAATGGACATAAACCCAGAGACATTTCTTTTAACACCATACTGTAGAATTTTCCAGCAGCCAAGTCAAAGTCAGGACCCTAATCCAATGGAAATATAGTGAAAACCTGAAAAAGTGGTGTCATGTGAGCAAACTCTTTAATCTGGCCATGAATAGGCTTACATTTTGTATCTGAGCAATCGGTTTCATTTTTATATCTCTTATTTACAAGCGAGCAACGCTTAAAAACTCCAGCCTACAGTTGTTTACACAGGAATCTTGGTTTTCCTCTAACCTGCCAAATATGTTTTACCCTTTACAATGATGTTAATAGTGTTGGAGAGACTGCATTGACTGCTGCAGGTCTGTCTTTGTCAAATGACCTGCTCTGGGTTGAAGTCCAACATCCAAAACCAGCTGTCTAGGGGAGCTCAATACATTTTAAAATAAAATGTAAGCAAAACGCCACATTAATGAAGCTTTAGTAGAGTAATATCAAAACAGCAAAATAACATGATAGCATTTTCTTTGCATTTTGATAAACTTACATCTGGGTCTTGTTTACAATGTTTTCATTCAAATTTTCTTTACTGGTTTGATTAAAACTCATTGACTAATTCACAAACGGTTCTTTTAATGCATTTTCTCCAAAAGTGTGGCCAAATAAATGAAAGTGTTGAACTTACTAAAGTTTCACTGAGATGCTCCTCATGGATCGCAGGGGTGGGAGGGGTGTCCTAGAGAGTAGAAACACAAACAACAAGCAAACATTAAAATAAGCCTTGTAATGGATGTGTTTAAGCATGTCAGAAAGTTAAATTAAAAAAGGCTGGGAGTTGTTGCTTTTTGTCAAATCCCATGTAAATTCCTATTTATATTATGACAGTGGAAATTTCTGCTAAATAATGTTTTTATTTATTCAATACTCTCAAATTAACTTTAATAGCAATGGATGGAGGTTACAGGTGAGTTTGTTTTCATTAAATTAATACACAACTACTTATACTCGCATCCAAGAATTTCCAGAACTCAACGTATGTAGAGCAGCTGTCAGAAGCATGCACTCAAAGTAACATTCAGTGTTTTGCATCAACAAACATGACTGCAAGTGCAATGGTAATGCCATGCACTGAGAGGTCTGATTTTAAAAAAATCCCTTTCAGGGGAGATGTATTCAAATTTAGAAATGCAGTATATGAATACCCCAGCCCTGAGGAGGCTTGGCAGCTCTGCAGGATATTACTTCTAATCACCTTTTTAGGTTTTTTCTTTTTGTTACAGAGGTGCCAAGGTAGAACATTTGGTTCATATGCCCAAAGCTTTTTGCAAAAAGGGATTTAAAATTATGTGAAAAGAGGCTTTAAAGAAAAACGGTGAAAAGGTCTTGCACTCCTTGCAACAACGGCCTCCTTCACTCTGTGAGGATGTTGGAAGGAGGGACCGTGTGTTAAGGTGTCAAAGCTAAGGACGCCTGAAGCTTAAGCAATATGAGCTTTGCTTAAAGGCCCACAGCATTCTCAAACAGCCGAGCAGATGGGAAGTTCTGCAGAAGAAACCGGGGAAAGCAAAATGCTCCTGATCCCATGGACGTGAACTGAGACGATCAATGGTACGATGCGCAGGGGCGTGAACTTTTGCTTTCTCATTAGCAGCCACATGACTTTTGAAGGATATGCATGTGTAATGTTATTTGTATTCAGATGATAAAAACAAGATCTGAACCACACTGGCGGAAGCTCATGCAATGCTTTACTGTCCGATGATGGATAAACAGGCTGAAAGGAACTGACGGTTTACCAGTTGCTTTCTCTTGGCTGTTTCTTGGCTGGTGGTCCGGTAGTGGATGTGGCTGCTGTCAATGTTGTTTGGTCTATCGCGGGACCACTGTGTTTTCAGAGGTAGGGTACGAGGGGGAGCTGTGGGAAATTTGGAACTAAATTCTAAGATGTTTGGAAAATTGTCCTCATGTAGAGAACTCCCTCTTGTCCACTGATCTTGCCCAGTTGAATCTCTGCAGTCTTTCAGCTCCTTCTGTGCAAACAACTCACTCCTAGTCTGATGGGGAACTTGAGTTTGCCGATACAGCTCTAAAGACTGCAGCACAGTGTTATCATCAAGTCTCCTTCCTGATTCGCAGGATGATTTAGTCATATATCCATTCCCAGCTGCACCAATGGTACTTTTTTCAGACTGGCTTTGAGTTTGAGGATTTACAACATTGTTCTCCTTATTCAAAGACTTCTTTGATCTCTGTGGCTTGAGAGGAACTATTTTGGTGACTTCTGAATGTGAGTTCACAGTTTTGTTGCCATCCTTCTCTCCATTGGGGCTTAGGTCTTTCATTTTCCAAGCATCACTGTGCGTTGTGCCACTCTCACTTTTAGGTTTGTCGCCCTTAGGGAAAGAATCCATAGTTGCAAGAGATTCAAAGTTCTTGTTTTTCTCTCGATGCTCATACAGAGAAAAGTTTGTGTCTTTGTTCATTTCATTCATCATTTTGTCAGGTGGAGAGCCATATCCATTTTCATGAAATGTATTCCTGACTAATACAGAATCACAATGGCCATTAGTTGCACCATCCATCTTGATCATATCTCTTCGTCCTGCTGCTTCAGTTATAGATGTTCCCAGCGTAGTAGTTAAAGATTCCCTGGATGTTTGGCAGTTGTCTGTAATTGCTTCAGGCCCTGATGAGGTCTTACTCTTTTCTGCATTGAAGTAAGAATCTGGTGGTGTCTCATAACCATCCTGCTTCTCAATCAATTTGGCATCACTGGTTGCCTAAATTGACAGAGTAAACAGTTTGTATTAGCCTAAAAACGCATCCTCTATTTGTAAATCCTTTTTAATCTACATAATCATTTAAAGCGAGTAAGGAAGAGTTTCAAGTTCTGTGCAAACTTTGAAGTCACCCAAATGAGAACTAAAACCAACATGGCCTATAAGAATAATATCTGATGTTGTTCAAAATTAAGCTCCTAAATCTGTGGTTAAAACAATTTAATAAAATCAGGGTCAGAATAACTTAAGGAACCTAAACGTTATGCAAAGTACTTCATTTTTACCACATTTTTATTTTCTCACAGGACTGGCTTAATCATGAAGCCTTTATAAATTTGAGAAGAAATTGTGTCAAATTGAAAAATGTTCCTCATTTTCAGTGATTATTTACTTTTGGTTGGGTTAGTAGTTCTTGTGTCAAAATAAGAAACAACGTTGCCTGATACCCCCACCACTATATTCACATTTCATTCATAGGGCATATCAAGAGACACAGCTGTAGCAAAATAGTACAGCATCACCTCCGTATGTTGAAGCTATTCTAGCAGTCATAGTGGAATAATTACCAATATTCTAGCTGCCATGTAATTATGTCAACTCCAAACTTGTATATGTGCCGCTGCCCCAATGTTATGCAGCTGTTATAAACTGCATATGCCATTTCTTACTTTACTTTTTATTTATTGAATTACTGCAAAATATTTGAAGACAGACATTTTCTTTCAATTTAAAATGTCCAATGCAGCACAACAATATTAGAGAGGACAATCAACAATATTTAAGTTAATCTTAGTTGTTAAAAAACTTCTGACATCCTGGTTGATTCAGTTCCATAAAAAAGGAGCTGTGACAGTAATAGACATTTACACCTGCACTTCTGCAAAACAAAATAACGTGAGCAGAGGAATTTCATGAGTTGGTAGAAGATAACATAAAATCGCATGTATAGAAATAAAGAATAGTAGCATATTGAGTGCTAAGAGTAGGATGCGAGTCTTACTGCTTTTCTTTCAGGTGTTCTTGCAGGGGGAGTGGCTGAAGGGAGGCGCTTCTCTCTGGACGCTTTCTTGCTGTTCGGCTGCTTCAGAGCCCTCTTCAGCTCATTGATGCTGGCCTGGTGTTTCTGTAAAACGTCCTCTGGCTTATCCAAAAACTGCTGCTCAGACAGTAAAGGACAACATGAACAGAAATTATCTCAGGTCCCTAGAAATGTATTCCCTGTTACCAAGTTTAAACTAAACCAAATGTAATTTCCTTCATTATAAAAAGAACTTCCATTTATTTAACTTGACTCAAACTTTCTTTACAAAACACATTTTAAATGACAGAGGTCTTACATCATGTACTGCAAGAAATATGCAAACTATATGAATTTAATAAGATGACTAAGGACTGATATCAAAATGATTAGAGCTCACTTATGACTAAATGTTAAATCCACATTTGATTTCACTTTGTACCATTACAGAATAAATAAAATCCAATTAGAGGGCTGGTTGTTTATGAGTCTCAATATATCAGCCAGAGTACACAAAAACATCTTTAGCATTTACAAAGATAAGTTGTTGTCTCTGGTACACAAAGCCAGAGCTAATTGAGTTCTGTAAAAATCTAATACATATTCATTATTCAACATAAAAGCTCTTTAACTCTCAAACATCTTTGCAACTGACATTCAGAACCATTATTATGAATTGCAGTGATACAATAATTAATGATGTTCACCGCAGAGATAAAGCTTTGAGTTGGACTTTCTTTTTTCTTTTGCTGTGTTCTGACAACACCTGAAAGATGCAGATGTAAACTCGTTAACACAGAACACCAGACGATGTTCATAAACAGCACATGCTGAAAATAAGAGGACGAGCAATACCTCCTGTTTGGGCCGAAGGTGCACCAGATCCTTGTCCAACAGATGAGGTTGGGGGTGGGGATGGGGTTGGGGAGGTCAAGCGAGGTGGAGTGAACAGTTTTAGGAGCAAAGCAGCAGAATTTAGGGGGGCGAGGTGGAGAACAGAAGTGTGCAGAGACAAAGAGGTAAAATGCAGCAGGTGAGTGAAGACAGGCAGCCAGAGTGACAAACAGAAACAGCTGACACCATCTTGGAGCGGAGGGAGGACTTCTGACTCAAGACTATTAAGCTGAATAATGTTCTGCCAAGAAGACAGGGACAATCCATTTCAGTGTCAGCCAAATGATAATTAATGGAGTCATTTATTGATTCGAGGGTTTGAGAGAGGATTATTCCCATACTTCTTTATCCAACGATTTGATGAGAGCACGCTTACAAAACCACAAATGAGAAGTCCAATAATTTGCTAATCGTATACTAATTTGTTTGGCAAAAGATGACAACACATACAGTACCTTGACAAAATAGTCATAGTCCTTCAACTTTTCATTTTGACATGTTGCACCCATAAATTACAATGTACTTATGTGATAGACCAAGTAGTGAATATCGTGCAAGTGGAAATAAAAAGATACATGCTTTTTTTAAATAAAAAAATTTAATTCTAAAAACTTGTAATGAGTCTAAGTGAAAACTTTGTAGAACCATGTTTTAATGCAACTAGAGCAAGACTCTTTTAGGTATGTATCGGTTATGCACATCAAGAGACTCTCTTCTTCTATACAAAATAATTTAACAGTCAGAATGGATCAAGAGAGCATGTGATAAATACTTTTCAAGTCTTTTCACAGATTTACTGTAGATCTGAACTGTGGCTGGACCATTTAAAAACATGACTATGGTTTCATTTAAACCATTTTATCACAGCCCTAGCATGTCTTCCAGATTCGCTCTATTTAGCTTTATCCATCTTGACATCATACCAACTGACTGTATTTGTAAGCGGGACAATGTCTGAGGCGCAATAGGTTGGATTTTTTTTTTTTACTTTATCAGAGTAAAGAGGGCTAAATGAAAATTTATATTTTTGTTTGTAAATTTAATTTTAAAACCCATAAATGATTTTCTTTTTTGGTTCGCAATTTTGCACTATTTTGTGTCCATCACATAAAATCCTATTATAATCCATTTAGTTTATAGTTGTTGAATGACAAAAAGTGGATAAGCATATGAATAGTTTTTCAAGGCACTGAACTTGCATCTATGGAGCTTACATAAAATTTTACAATGTATGTTGACAAACCCAGTTTTGCCTCATTAAGAATAAACACAAACCCTGGTCAAGATGTCTGCTGGTGAATTTGTGGCATACATTTTTTTTCTTTTGTTTTTTTTGTTTTGCATTCCAAAGAAGCCCCTTCTCACACAGAAAAATTATAAGAAAAAAAAAACGTAAATAAGTGCATATCAATCATTTGTTTGTTCTTTTGAACATCAATTCATGCAGCTTCCGTGGATCCTAGTTAGTTGAATCCTGGAGATAAGGGCCTAAATATAAATATTTCCACAAGCATTAACTGTTTAAGCACAGAGTTACAAGGCAGGACCTAAAACAACCACACAAAGACATAAAGGTCCATGACCAAAATACCTCTGGTTTCGAGTCTATAGGAATGCCTGGCTCCTCATCCTGGATGAAAGGACAAGGAAGAGGACGGAAATTTAGGAGAGAGAGAGCTCAGGTTAGTGAAGAATGTTATGAGTGCAGCAGCAAGAGAAGAAGACTTATGAGGCAGGGTGCTAGTTAGACAAATGCCATCTACAGCAAAGAAATCAGGTTAGATTTAAAAAAAAATAGTGAGCAGAGATGACTTAGAGGTCCTATAAGAATATGGGACATTAGGCCAAGAAAAGAAGAATAAGGATGAGGACCAGTCTCTTTAATAAAAAGGATTTTGAAGGGCAAAGTGATAACGTCATGCAATATTTTAACATTGGTGTGCAAAATTGCAGAAAGCTTTTCAAATAAGGACTGTGGTGTCTCAATGGTGTAGTCACAACGTTTTACCGATTGGGTAATTTCATCTCCACTTCAGACTGACAGGCAGTAGCTAATGAGAACTATTATGTTTTCAAGGATTAAAATAATTATTTCACACTGTATCCACATGTTTTCAGCTTTTTAACATCTGTGGAGTTTCTGGCCCTGAATCCACGCTTTACCTTGAGCTCCAAAGCCTTTGTGGGTGTTGAACTGATGGCTCCCACTGGCTGTTTCTGACCATCATGCTGCTCCACTTCCTGATCTGTGTAGTGGTCCTGGTATTGGTCTTGATAGAGATAGTGATCATGATCCAGGTCAAGGCTTCCCTCTTGATCCAGGTCTTCCCTTGACATAAATTGTGTGCGTTCACTCGAGCTTCTCTGAGATAGCTGATCCATACTATCACCTAAGGCTGAG